>OX352315.1:13243567-13840667 GCA_947086415.1 Pammene aurita
TCTCTACGACGGGGTTACTGAGACCCAGTAAGCAAACTAGTAAAAAATTTAAAAAAAATATAATAAAAAACCATATGTTATATTGATAATTAATCTTGCGCCGGAAAAATATTACTCAGAGTTTTACAATAGGAGTTTAGAATATACTTGGCTTGGCTGTTTAGTTACAAATGTTACAATCACAACGTTTTTTTTAATGCATTTCATTTAATTGTTAATGTATAAAGTAATATAAACTATCATTAAACTAACACTAAAAACTTAAACTACCTATTTAAATATAAAGATAAACTGCTGGTTTTTAAACACCTTTAGAGGGCCTACTTACGATTCAACACGTTCGCTGCGGCATAGGGTGAATTTGACTCTATAGGTATTATAAATTACTACAACACGCGGTTTTGCTCAGCTTATTGCAGTAAAGTAGGCATACCTGTTTTAGCACACTTAGCAACTGATGTAAAAAATATTATTTTATACGTACGTTTTTACCGACTTCACGGACACCGTAGATACAATACAAATATTGCCATATATCCCCATACCAGCTTATCCGATTTGATTGCGGTTTTTGGCAAAGGTCACGTGATACGCTAACGATTTATTTTAGGTTTTAACTCGTGAGATGGCGCTGTTATGATTTTTTCAAGTGTTTATAATCTTGTTTAGTAAGTTTATTATTTTAATCTCTACAGTGTGTAACAAAAAAACTGGTGATCAATATGGATAACCACCCTTAAATGTAAGGGCATAATTGGTATCGTATTAAGAATAAGAAAAAGTAGGAGATAAAAAAATTCTACGTAAAAAAAAATTATATGGGACACGTCCCAGGCGGCCAACCCTCCATACTAAACCATTTTTTTTTGCGTCTTTTTTTTCTTAGTGTTTCATAATTAGAATACGTTACTAATTGGCTACTTTCCTAAAAAAATATATTTAGTCCGTCAGTTACATTATCAAAAAATATTGGACACGTATTTTTATTTTGTCAATCAAACAAAAATTGGTGAAGATATAGCCCGTTAAAGTTCCACGTGACGTCACATTTCAGTACAATTTTTATTATAATGTGACGTCACGCGGAACTTTAACGGGCTATATCTTCACCAATTTTTGTTTGATTGACAAAATAAAAAATACGTGTCCAATATTTTTTACTATATTTTTTTAATTTTATTTTACTAAATAGAATTATATTTTTTTTTACCTAGGAAAGTACCCAATTATGCCCTTCCACGGATCACCAGCATTTTTGTTACACCCTGTATGATCTATATTATTCTAGAGACATAATAATGTTAATATCTACATGGATTTACTTATTTTCACGGTTTTTATCTGACAATCTGTTAAATAATTGAACCATAGGTCACGGTCCATAATGTCTTGATCTTAAAGAAACGAGTGTATCGTGTTAGAGATAAGAATAGTCGAGATAACAGTCCCAGTCGTACACACTCCATAGAGGAGAGCAGTCTTCAGCTCCTACGTAAAATGTAAGTTACTGAATTTTTATACCACTGTTTTACGTAAAATTATAATTGTAAACAAGACAAATGTACAAATAGCGGATTTAACATCAAAGGATTGTCTATCAGACAAACAAAAACTTGATGAAAATAAAGGTAAATTTATTTTATACATTTCTAGAATTCTAGAGCAGTTTGAGTATTTATTAAATTTGTTACAAAAATATAGAAATAAATATTGACACAGGTACACTCAGAGTGAAAAACTGTAGTACATTTTATTATTTACTGTTTAGCATACGTTGCTTAAAAGTAAGCAAACATTCTTTATTATAAATAGTATTTTTAGAACGTTGCTGTTTTCTGAAATATACGATACATCCTCTCGTATATATACAAATGGGGTGTATCTAGACTACCTATAGTATTTATAGTACATCTACTGACTTATAATATGTAGGAAAAGAAGTAAAGTATACAATACGTAAACTACATAATTACAGTATGTATGATGTAATGACCTACAGAGTACAGACTCGTGTTGTGGTGTTTATTTAGTCACAAGCATTTACTCGTTATTATTATTACATCAGATCATAAATAACGCACTTGACGTTCATTGTTTATTTGTATTAGCAACATCGATTTAAATCGAAATATGGAAAAATACTGCGACAACGAAAACGACACCAATATGGACACCAATGATGATGATAAAAGTTCATTGAAATATTATTATAACTCTACCTAAATTGTATCTACGTAATTTAATGCGTATGTACGTTTACGTACCAATCTATATGAATATACCTACTAATACTTCTGAGATAAGAGTACCTAATAATAATAAAAAATTACCACTAGGCCAGACAGTTCTCCCAGGCGGTTCTCCCGATAAGATTTGAAGGGCTGGAGGTTCGCACTTAGGCTAGCGCGGCTCCACCGGCATTTCAGGCACTACCTTCCAAACCGTTGGGCACTGTTCTGGACCCACCTTGAGGATAGCGATATGCTTGAGGGTTTGGTCCAGAATATGTGTTTCCCATACGTGCGTCTGCGGCAAAAGTGAAGACCAGATAGGCCGCCATGGCCTCTCTTGTACAAGAAGTTTTAATTAATTATGCTCACTAACTACTTATAGAGGGCATGACAAATAATATTAATAACATAAAATAACAAACATACAAAGAGTTACAAACTACTATAAGTACCTAAACCAAAACTTAATATACTTATAAACAAAATAATTAACTCTAAAATAAAACTAAACTGAAACGAAGTATATCTAAATATGGCCCCTGCGGAATGGTACCGAAGATGCTGGCAGCATTTCCTCGCTGCATCGTGAGACTAATTCGTTGACCCAGATTGCTGCCAGCTCTTCAGTCTCCTGTGGCATCTCTGAGTCTCTTTGAAGAGACTCAGAGCCACTATATACGAGTATAGGTGGGATGAATACACTCTTAAAGATATTGTAAATTACTACTTGTACATGAACTTATGTATAATAGGTATGTATATGAATTAAAACTAAGTATCCACTTGACTGTACCGGCAAAGACAATAAATGTACCGACAAAGTAATAAATAATTGATGACAATAATTCCATCACAATGATAAGACCAAAGGCCGGAATTCTCGTAGCACTTTTGAGCGTCGGACTTCTCGTTTATTCATGACCAAGCAGTATTTTGTGATGATATCTGCGCCAACGCCGCGTGTGAGACGCTACGCGGGCGTTGGCACGACGTCGACGCTAAAAAGACGCTAGTGTGGGGTGTCCCGTAACGGGAACATATTTTTTCTTAAGCATTTATGACATCTTTTTATTTTTTATTATGTAATTTTCTGTAATTTTTTTCTTTATTTTATGTTTTTTTGTTTTAGTTTCAGTGACAGAAGCCATGAAGATCGGATTCATCGGAGGCGGCCGCCTGGCCTTCGCTCTGGCCAATGGGTTTATTTCTGCAGGTACTTGAAGAAAAACAATATTAAATCAATGACTTACGTATACCACAGAACAAACTTAATTTTCAAGAGTAACATCCTGCAGATTAAATAGCAAAAGCGTAATGAAATTACTAAATGAATTCACGCCTAATGTTTTTTTCTACTCGTACATAGTTACATACTTATAGATTTTATATTTTTTTAGTATATTTGAAATAAACGAATACTTTACAAGTCCACTTACGCGCATTTTCTCACTGAGAATTGTTATTAAGTAGGTAACAACTCCACTTATCACTTGATAATTATGCAAAACTATCTTGACATCTCCTAGAAATTGTCTGTATTTTGACATATGTCTATGTCATGGGTCACGAGTGAGTGATTTTTTAGCATTTTTATTGATTTAAATGAACTATATTTTGATTTAACTTACTCACTGAAGATTTAACTCGCTCAGTAACTCATCTATCTCAGCGTTTACAGTATCACTTGCTCGCTCTTTCCCACTCATGATTAGAATGAGCCGGCCGAGTCAAACGAGTGAGACGATGCGAAAAGATCCACTGTACTGACTGAAATGAGCGAAAGGAGTCATACATATCTCCGCTAGCGAAAGATAAGAATCAATCTTTTCAATTCAGTGAAGCGTTTTGCACATCTCTAATATACAATAAGTTACTTAATTTGCTGCTCTTCACGTCCGATATGATACCGTAATTATCACCTTTTCAGGGTTAGCCAAACCCGAAGAAATCACTGCTAGCGTTCACCCTGCCGACACCGCCAGTGCTGAGGCGTTTAAGGTAAGGTTCTAAAATCTATGAAACCTATTCTTTTAAAATATATAAAAAATACAATATCTACCAAGAGTATAACAATAGAAAAGCCAAGTAAGAAGAGTATAAAGTGTTAAAACTGAACAAGAACAAAGTATTTAAGTAAGTACATTAAGCGCGAGAATTATGATATGACGTTTACAGGGTTTTTCCATAGCTTATAATTATAATACAAGCCTTTATTTATGTATACTTAGATAAATAGCTGCTACTGCAAGTAGTATACATATTTATTTCTAGATTTGGTGTGGTGGTGACGATGATGGTCAAAGTCCAAGTTTCTTATCCTAAGACAATATTTTTATGCGAGCTATCTCCACATACGTGTGTTATTACTGTACTTATTTTGTAATTGTTTTTTTATAAATGCCATAAAAATAAGTATTACGTACCTAATACATATGTAAGTACATAACTATACCTGTACCCCTTTCGTCATATAACTTTTCTCTTTAACAAACTTAAATTTCAAAATAAAGGATAGGGCAATAATGATTATCATATTTTCAACATCATTTTAGTTTGACAAACGTTTATGAATGTAAATAAAGGCAATTAGTTACGTAAAATATTTACACTCAATAAACTAGCTCCTAATGTCAATTTACTTGAGTCTCTACTATCATTAGGTACATAGTCGTATCTTTGAAGTGGTACATGTGTTTTGTGAACTGTTACCTAGATTAGTCGGTCCTTTTGATAGGATATACTCGTATAAGTGTATGTACAAGTACCTTCCCTCATATAAGTCATGTACCAAGGCATTACATAACTCATTTTGACTGAAAAGGCCTTATAAAAAATAGAGTATACATTAATATTTCCTACACTTAAAAATAGAGCTCAAAGAGGACCCAGTGGGTTGACGATGAGGGACCTTCTTGCTCCTTTAGCCGTCAAAACAGTGAATCCTCCTTTTTGTAAAGGGTCGGTGCCACCGTCGTGGTATAAAAATAGTAGTTTATGTAACTGTTACGTAATAAGTGTTTTAAGGCCTAATTACGTACAGTTGCATACACTGCTTTATCTACACTCATATTATTTATCCAAAATGCCGTATTCGGAAACCATAGAATGGCCGCCATTGCACCGCCATGGCCAACTCGATTGTGCCGGCGGTCGGGGAGGCGCGTGTCGGCGGCCGCGAGGGCGCGTGCAGGTGTACATTATGTTATCAAAACTCATAACACATCAATAGTTGAGCATGTAAAGTTAAAATTACGTTACTGCCACAGATAAAAAGCTTATCATAGTAAAATCGGTCGTGGTAATGCTAGCCATTGCCTACCGTTTTCGAACACGTTTTAGAGAACTTACAATATGAGTGTAGATAAAAATATAAAAAAATAAAGAGTAACTATGAAACAGTAATAAATTAATAGGTATACAATGTGTTTGTACACCCATGTTCGATCCGTTAACCACGTATAGTATTATGAATTTTATCGACAAATCCACACAGTTTTTTTTTTCAACCATTTTTAAGCTCCACCCATTCAAAATTCTATGGAACCTACACTCTACCGCCCTGGGTAAATTAACCATTATTTGTCAAAATATCCACCGTAGATAATAATATATGTACAAAAGAGATGTCTTACGGCAGTTTACAAACTAGGGCATACATTTCGGTCAAAAATGCTACACAAAAGTTTCCACAATAACTCGAAAATTAAATGTAAAAAGAAAAATTGTCAAAAAGAAACTCCTTTTTTAGGGTTCCGTAGTCAACTAGGAACCCTTATAGTTTCGCCATGTCTGCCCGTCCGTCCGTCCGTCCGCGGATAATCTCAGTGACCGTTAGCACTAGAAAGCTGAAATTTGGTACTAATATGTATATCAATCACGCCGACAAAGTGGTCAAATAAAAAGTGGAAAAAAATGTTTTATTAGGGTCCTCCCTATACGTAAAGTGGGGAGTGTTTTTTTTTTTCATTTGAACCCTAACGTGTGATATATTGGAGGATAGGTATTTAAAAATGAATAGGGGTTTACTAAAATCATTTTTTGATAATGTAAATATTTTCGGAAATAATCGCTCCAGAAGTAAAAAAAAATGTGTTCAGACTTGGAGTCTTGCAGTATTAAATAAAAATCGTAGATAATTTAACAACTATGTACTTCGAGTTCCACAATGATACTTAAGTTAAGATTAACTTTATATGAAAAACAATGAATGCGTATGACGAGCGTATGAGCGTGTGTCTATGAGCCAAGTGGCTAGCTATAGAGCGGTGAGGGGCGGGGGAGCGGAAGATGTCCAACTGGTTTTACTGTCTCGCGGACCCCGCCTCACCTTCGGTACTTGCAGCCGCAACATCCTGGGGGCCTTTGGAGACGTCAGTCTTCAAGGATTCATCTGTCTCATGCAGCAAAGGGCAGAGGTACTTCACACCTCGTTTGTAAGTGCCCGTTACAGTAGCAACTTCGGCTACTCGCGAAATCCCGTCAGCACCGGGAAACAATTTGGCGATTCGTCCAAGACGCCAGTGTAGTGGAGGGGTGTTTTCTTCCTTCATCAGAACCAGGTCACCCAACTGAAGAGCTCGTCCAGGAACACGCCATTTCGTCCGTTGCTGGAGCTCGCAGATGTATTCCAGCTGCCAGCGCCGCCAAAAGTGCTGCCTTAATGCCTCAAGCCTCTGAAACCTATCTAAACGGTTTGGATTTATATCCGCCAAGTAGGGCGACGGCAGAGAGGTGAGTGCGCGCTCGATGAGGAAGTGACCTGGGGTAAGAGGTTGGAAATCATTTGGTGAGGAAGATAAAGGACATAAAGGTCTACTGTTTAAAATTGCCTCTAACTGATAAAAAAGCGATGCCAAACACTCATAAGTTAAATGAGCGTTGCCTAATATGCGATTGAGATGAAATTTTGCGGACTTGACACCTGCTTCCCACAAGCCGCCAAAGTGAGGAGCGTAAGCCGGTTGAAATTTGAATTCTATTCCCTCATTCGCTGCAAAATTGCAAACCGGGTCAGCGTTAGAGCGTAAATAATCGCTAATTTCTCTGGCCGCTCCTAGAAAGTTTCGCCCATTGTCACAGAAGATTTCGCGTGGTCGTCCTCTGCGAGAGATAAACCGTCGCAGGGAAAGAATAAAAGAATCAGTTGACAGTGAGCTTACTGCCTCTAAATGCAAGCATTTGTACCTAAAACAAACGAATATCGCTAAATAGCATTTTGTTATTTTGCATCCCCTACCTTGCCTGTCCGCAATCATAAAAGGTCCAGCGAAATCTATGCCGACACTAACGAAGGGAAAGTCAGGCGTTACGCGCTGAGGAGGCAGAGCGCCCATCAAAGGGGCAGAAGTATTGCCAGCCGCGCGACGGCAGGTAACGCATTGCTGCGACACGGTGCGCGCAAGCGTGCGGCCCGATACGGCCCATACCGACTCGCGTATGGAGCCTAAAAGTAATTGAGGAGGAGCGTGCAGGAGGCGAATATGCTCCTGCTGAAACAACAATTTAGTCAACCTGTGTTTAGCATGTAAAAGCATAGGGTGGCGTTTGTCAAAGGGATAAAACGAAGAGGTGAGACGTCCACCAACCCTGAGAAGCTTGTCGCCCTGATCATAAAATGGGTTTAACGATAAAATAGGACATTTAGAACCTAACGATTGACCTTCACGCAGCAGCTTTAATTCAACAGGAAAACTATGCTGCTGTGACAAAGCGACCAGTTTTTTAAAGGAAACATCGAGCTCCTCAGGCTGTAACACACCCGTAGTTTTACTGGTAGAATGGCGGCAGTTGTGTGCAAAACGAAGCATATATGCTACCGCGCGTTGCAGACGTTTGAGCTTCGAATATCGGTCGAAATCAATAAAATCGTTTTCCGTCGGATCGTCGGTCTATCACGACATTAACTTTTAACTCGGGAACGTCGTGTTCCTGGCCTAAGGAAAATTTAGGCCAGTTACTCTGTGGTTCATATAAGAATGATGGCCCGTTCCACCACATATCTAATTCGCTCAAGCGGCGAGCTTCGACTCCTCTAGAAGGATAATCAGCCGGGTTGAAGGCGGTAGGAACGTGACGAAATTCACTGCCCTCGGTGAGTTCTAGAATATGAGCCACTCGATTTGATACAAATGTTTGTAATTTAGTTGGGTTTGTTCTTAGCCACGCGATCGCTATAGAAGAATCACTCCAATAGAATCTTTGCACGATCTGGCAACGCAGCGTCTTGGAAACAGCTGACGACAGCTGCGCGCCTAGAAGACAAGCACACAATTCCAAACGCGGAATAGTTGTGGTCTGGACCGGCGCGACCTTGGCCTTGGCGCATAGCAACCTGACTACGACATCACCCTGTTCGTTAAAAGACTTTAAATAAATACAGGCTGCGTACGCTTGCATCACAAAAACAATGCATTTCGATGTGAGTTGGCGAATCGCATACGACATGTCGTGGCATCTGGAGCGAAGTTAAAAAATCTAGCCCCTTAACAAAATCCTGCCAAGGTTCCTTAATGTGGTTTGGCACGGGAACATCCCAATCAATTTTTTCTACCCACAACCTTTGTACTAAAATCTTAGGTATTATCGTAAGTAAACAAAGGACGCCTAAGGGGTCGAATATTTTGCATGAATCCGATAAAATCGTACGTTTCGTAGGGAGACCGTCCTTAGCAGTATATTGAGTGGGAAAATGAATTATATCTGCATTGGAGTCCCAGCCTACTCCTAACGTATGTGACGAGGAGCTAATGATCAAACTACCTTGATTTTCATCGAGATTTTGTGAGTCACTTAAAATTGACGGTGAATTTGAACGATATTTGCGCAGCGGGAAACAACCAGCCGCCAGCGCTCGTTCAACCGAAGTCTTGATGAATCGCAGTTCATCCTCTGTGTCTGACCCTGTTAGCAAATCATCGACCAAAAAATCATTTTGAATGATAGTCTTAATTTTTTCATCCGTACATTCCTCGCCCAACTGCCATAAACAGCGTGTGCTCAAAAAACTTGCACTCGAAAATCCGTAAGTGACCGTATTGAGTCGTAAAGTTTTTAGAGGTTCGTTTTCATTGGAGCGCCAAAGAATCAATTGTAAATCTCGGTCACATTCCTGAACTTTAACTTGAATATCAGCGTACAGTGCAATTGGCGTCGCAGATAGGCATAGTCCAACAGGCGGCGTAAATCCAGAACTCTTGCTGTGATGCCCAATCTGACACGTTGTTGCTGTCTTGACCTTTAACCCTCTTCGCTTGTAGAAGCTTCGTATGACTCGGGCAGTAATCGTTGCGAATTAATCACGTCGGGGTCACCATGTTCAGACTTGGAGTCTTGCAGTATTAAATAAAAATCGTAGATAATTTAACAACTATGTACTTCGAGTTCCACAATGATACTTAAGATTAACTTTATATGAAAAACAATGAATGCGTATGACGAGCGTATGAGCGTGTGTCTATGAGCCAAGTGGCTAGCTATAGAGTGGTGAGGGGCGGGGGAGCGGAAGATGTCCAACTGGTTTTACTGTCTCGCGGACCCCGCCTCACCTTCGGTACTTGCAGCCGCAACAAATGTGTCCCCCCCCCCTCTAACTTTTGAACCATATGTTTTAAAAATATGAAAAAAATCTCAAGAATAGAACTTTATAAAAACTTTCTAAGAAAATTATTTTGAACTTGATAGGTTGAATAGTTTTTGAAAAAAAATTACAAAATAATTTCTGAACTAAGTTTGTAATTTAACCGTATAAGTAGGTGTTTATTGTAACTGTAATTTCTACAAAATCACAATGAAACGACGTGCTTTCAAATAAAGTAAAAACGGTGAAAATCGGTGCACGCAATAAAGAATTATCCCATAAAAATCATCTTCCATACTTTAAGCTCGCGTGCAATAGTTTACTTAATTTGCCGATAGATGTCGCTGTACGTGGAACGCTCATATCATATCCTACATGGCGGTGTTATTTTAACTCTTAAGTGGGGACACTTACTGTGACGGACGGAAAACTACGGAACCCTACACTGAGCGTGGCCCGACACGCTCTTGTTTACACTTCTCTCTCTTTTTCAAAAATCAGGTTGTTGACCTGTACTTTTTTTATTGTTAGCAAATAGTACAGTAAATCTGCAAAACAATGACATCAAAATTATACAGCTAGCCTTAACATTTCACATGTTATCCGAGTTCAAACAAGGCAGTCTTTAACAAAATCGAGCGATAATTGGACTGCTAATGGGTAATTGACAAAGTGAGGCTGAAACTAAGATATATGTAGCTTAGGTCTTCGCGAATGTATTAAAAAAGAAACCATTTTAATTCCAGGGTCTAGGTGCCAAAGCCGTCTTCGAGAACAAGCCAGTCGTAGAGCGTTCAGAAGTGGTCATAGTGTCCGTCAAGCCAGAAGTTGTAGGACCAGCACTTCGAGATGTGCGTGATCTGCCCGCTTCTAAGGGCAAGCTGTTCATCTCAGTGGCCATGGGAGTTTCTACGGCGACTATTGAAAAGGTACTTGGTTTTAAGTCTCCGCTTGAGCTTGTGTCCAATAAATATATAATTAGCAAGGATGATTAAGACATGGATTGACAATGCCTATACAAAATCGCGTTCCCTTAATTCAGGCTAAACACTTGCGTCATCTATCGGTCACCACAAACACTAAATTCCTACTTAACCTTTCCGTTAAGCCCATTGGTTGATTGGTAGAGAATGCCTTATGGCATTAAGTCCGCCATTTGTACCAATATTATTTTGTGTAATTAAGATTAAATAAATAAATTCTAGTTTCTAATATTTTGTTCGGTGATTCTCTAACTCGACTTCAGACTCAACAGATTGGTGCTGTGGCACTTAGTACCGAAAACAGACGTATAGCCTGAAGGTTCGAGGAACGCAATTTTGTATAGGCATTGTCAATCCATGTCTTAATCATCCTTGATAATTAGTAAGTTAGAGGGAAAAAATGGGGTAGGGAAAACTGTTCTACCTTGGACAGTTTATTGTTTTTGATTTTTAGGAAAAAATTAAAAGCCTGATGCCTGTCGCTCAATGTGTGATTTTGTAAAGATTGATGACCACAAGCTACATTAATACACAGTAAAATAAAAGTTACAATTCCTGGTTGCGCGACAGACTACGCTGTGAGATCAATATTATGTGCAAAAGATTTATTTAAGTAGAATTGTAGGTATCTGGTCCTTGTCAGGTTCAAAGTTAAGAGATTTTTTCTAACCAACTATTAATTTAATGAAGTCCTATATCTGCATTTTTGTATACTCCGTCCAATGTATCTCCATGGAAGATTATGGCTGTTTCATAGCATAAGTGAAAATTTTACCTTTTGTAAGTGATAGTTGACACAGGTCATTTATATAGATTAGAAAAAAACTCGGCCCGAGTATACTGCCTTGCGGCACTCCACAAATATCCTACTCCATATTATTACGTTCTTATTAATGCTAGTTCGTAGATGCACATTATATGTCTTCTGTAACTATTTGTAGGTCCATATGTATATGGGGATGCATAGTGATACTTTATGTTTTAGACCTACTGTTGTGCCCACCAATGTTTAACAAATAAATAATTTTGATTGCATTTGAATACAAAGGAATACTCAGATTATTACAATTTGAAAACTGGAATTGTAAAACAGTAAAGTGCGAAATCAATTTTTCCGCCCGTAAAATAGTAAATAAAGTACCATTTTATAGGCAACAAAAATGTTTTGAACTTTCAGAATCTACCAGCAGAGGCTCGCGTCATCCGCGTCATGCCAAACACACCCGCTCTCGTCAAAGAGGGCGCGGCCGCGCTAAGTCGAGGCGCAAAGGCTACTGCTGAGGATGCCAAGCTGGCTGCCCAGTTGTTCAGAGCCGTGGGAAGCTGTGATGAAGTGCCGGAGTATCAGATGGACGCTGTCACGGCTCTCAGTGGCAGTGGACCTGCTTATGTGAGTTCCAAAACGTCCGCAATGCTATAAGAATCGCGTCGCGCCGAGTGCGCCGAGCGAGTGGGAAGATCAATGCCTAGCTAGGATGTCAAGTATAATACCAGCCAGCTGCTACAATGTCATATTATCTTAGTCAGTTTATTTGCTCATTTTAATTCTGTATAACTCATCCTATTACCAAAAAGATCTGTCATTTGCTTCCCTTCGCAAATCCGAAAAGCATACACTCAAAAAATAGCTTACGAGTATTTGACCTCGATTTTGCTTGTAACTTATAACAAGTTAGGGAACGTACCCATACTACGTGACCAATTTTTTTACAATTTTCACCCCCTCCCCTGCCCCTCGGTGACCAACCGTAGTATATGCCAAGATCCCCCCCTCCCCCTCTGATTGTCACGTAGTAATTCTTAATATTGTTTTTTTGCAAACAGAAAGTAAAAAATATCATAATTTGGCGCATATTTGTATTTATTAAAACGGCGGTTGCCGCGTAACGCCTCAAGCTGCGTGCAAACCATAATTAAAAAGTGAAAAAAAATACATAATTGCGCGAGATTTCCCTAGAGCATAATTATAATAATTATTGATTACGTGACGTAAACCTAACCCCCCCCCCCCTCCCCCTTGTGACCAAGAGTAGTATTTTGACGACCCCCCCCCCCTAAACGGGTCACGTAGTATGGGTACGTTCCCTTATCGGTACTTACCCAGACATTCCTTCATCTTTTTCCTTAATCTTTACCTAGACGAAATCGAAGCAACCATACTACCAAAAACGTATCCAATACACGAAATCAATTAAAACGCGCCATTAGACTTCATCCAGCCCAGCCTGCATCTTTGCTTCTCTATTAGTTCAATTGGTATAGGCTAATTCGACCCCGCGTCGCTGTGAACCTGAATTAAAAAATAATGATTACTTTATACTCGTAGCTATTAAAAACGGGATATTTACCTACAGATTATTTGTGTTTTATGATTTTTTGATGATTTTCCCAGGTCTACATGCTCATAGAGTCCCTAGCGGACGGCGGGGTGCGCTGCGGTCTCCCTCGCGACCTGGCTCTCCGACTGGCCGCACAGACAGCACTAGGCTCGGCCGCTATGGTCCGTAATGGTGGACACCCTGCGCAGTTGAAGGATAACGTTACCAGTCCCGCTGGGTCCACTGCTGATGGGACTTACCACTTGGAACAAAATGGTAAGTTTGAATGGGTAATCTAGTGAAAGTTACAGATCTCTTCTAAGACAGGATTAGGTTAAGTATAGATTATAAATATTATTTGAAACGGGGTATTTACCATGTATGTATATTAGAGTTTTTAAGCACCCGATATTCAAAAACAAAAACAAACAACTCAACTTGTTTATCATTCTGCACGTGACGCCTTTCGACTTGACCTGACGAAGGACCACTTATGACTTCCACTCTTTTGGATTGATCAACCAATTATAAGAAATCTGTGGTTGATATGATATAAAGATCCATTAGATAAGGGTTGAATAAATATATTGTTTTACATATCATATCTCTATGATCTCTAAAAACAATATATTTATTATAGTGACTTAGGTCTAGTATATTGATTAGGTCTTTCGGCCCCGTACCACAGCAGTAAGGTTGGTCAATAAAATTAAAATGTGTTATAATTATAAATTACCAATTGCGATTTTTCTTTCAGGTTTCCGATCAGCCGTCATCGGCGCAGTGAAGGCAGCCGCCGACAGGTGTAAAGTAGTCAATCAACAACTAAACAATTAGTACTTAAACCTACTTGGAAAGATATTGTGCCTAAAATTGAGCGTTATACAACCTTTGCTCTTATTCAACACCTAGAGGTATTTGCGAGCCAGATGCAATATACGGGTTCTTGTACCTGTTAATTTAATCGAACTAACTATTACATCTAATTGTTATGTATAGAGTCGCGTAGGAATAAAACGATCTGATTTTTGTGACGAATATACAAAAATATATTATTGTTGAACACATCCGTTTTATTTATTTTATCATCTAATGCAACTGGATCATTTATAACACTTTCACTACACTAATAAGTTTCTCCCAGTTTCTCCTAAAGAAAGGAGATGACAATTATTAAAGGACACCTTCCTCATTAGATTACTGTGGAAGGTGGAAATAATGACGAGCACAGCAGGGATAGTAGGTACTCTAAAAAACCGGCCAAGTGCGTGTTGGACCACGCATAATAGAGGGATCCGTACCTTAAATGGAATAAGAACCAAACTAATACCAAAAGGTCGTATCTGATGCCCATGGAAGAAGTTTTTAGAGAGAACTCTTTGTCTGAGAGAAAGTATTTGATAAAGCGCATCTTTTCATATTTTTGGACTCACGGTTCAAAAGTTACAGGACACACACACGCAATTTATCAGACTTTCTTTACAACAGACAATATTTACTTAATCAGAAAATGTTCAAAGAAACCTCGATGTTTTTTTTATTGATTTGCAACATGTTGATATTTGAAAAAAAAATAGTTACATGTATGGAGCGCCCTTCCTAAAAATATTTGTTTCTGCAATTTAACTACATAACTAAATAGCGCCATACAAAATACACCTTATGTCTAAATTTTATTAAGATACGTCTTAGGGTGGGTTGCACCACGCACAACTAACGAACTGATCAACGTTAAATATGGCGTCGAAGCTGTCATGCCATAGAAAACTGTCAAACTTATCATACAATAAATGTTTAACGATGACGTTGACGTTAAGAGCTAGTTTGGGCAAACGGCCGCGGCCCTCATAGTTTCCGAGTAAAATGGCTGTGACATACGGACGGACGGACGGATGGGCGGACGGACGGGCGGACAGACGGATATGACGAAACTATAAGGGTTCCGTTTTTCCCATTTTGGTTACGGAACCCTAAAAACAGATCGCAGCCAGCGCGATCTAACGTACAATAAGACAAGTTTTTTGAAATTAATTACAGCGCCCTCTATTAAAATTTATGAAATGTAACTGGTTTGATAAAAGCGCCATCTAGATTGGTAATTTGAAGAAAAGTCATTAGACCATAGACAAACTTGGTTCTCGAATAATACCTTTGAAATATCAACCAATCACGTATAAGTAAGAGGGCGCTAGTTGCCAAGACGAATTTGACTTTGATATGTCAAACAAAGCGAGTTTTTCCAACGGCTCCGGTGTACAAACGTCATGGCGAAGAAATAAATTGCGTTCGCGGCGAACATTGTGACATCGTGACCTTGCGTCGTTATAATCAATTGTGTTGTTGTGATTTCTCGTTACGGCCGGTGCTTCTGTTTACATGTTATCAATTTTATCATTTGTTGTATACTTGTAGCGTTACGCCGCTTGATCTTGTGAGTGTTTTATTGGATTCTGAATACGATGTGAAGAGTGTTATTGAAGATTAAGTGGATTGAAGGTTCCGCGGATTTGCGCGTTCAACTGGCCTTTTGTTTGAGTAGAGATCGACCCACGCCTTCTAATAAACCGACTCCTACGCGACGCCTCTTGATGGCAACTGCTACGTATATCCTTACAATGGACCAGAAATGTGGACGAAAAAACTACTCCGCCAATTTTTTATAGTTTTCCGGGTATGTTCTGTAAGCTAAAGTGTTAATTGATCTTAAATTGCCGCGTCGGGCGTTCGAAATATTCGTAAAGAAGAGTTGTTTGGTGTCAACAATCAAGGTTATTTGCCGAAGTCCCGGGTAAGAGCAAATGTATTTACATCGTTTTTGTGAAGAGGCTAGTAGTTTTCGTTTAAACATCTAACCATAAGTCATGTAGATTTCTTGTTTATGTGTCTTAAAATCTAAGTTGGATGTTTGAATCGATTGCTCAATACTCGATCGCAAAAAACTAAACTTTCTAACTAGATATCTGTTAAGGAAACATGACTATATATTACAACATTACTTACATGCAGTTCACTTGAATCCAATCTGTAAGTTAATTATATAGAGCATAATTCTACCTTTAATACATACAAACATACACAGCAGTATAAATAAAAATTGTAATCAATGAAAAATCACTGATAACATTTATATTACAGTGCATTTGGCTGGAGGACATGTATTAACAGGTCATTCACACAATAAAATCCTTTATTTCTTGATTATTATATTGATAAGAAATGGTTTACCAGTATTCAGTAGTTATGTTTCACTGTATTCATCTATATATAAGGTTGGCTGCACAGTAACAGTGATGGGAGTAGTTGTTTCACTGTCTATCTATCTATAGCAGCCTTTACAGCACCTATCTTCGGACATAGGCCTCCTCTCCATACTTCCACGCTTCTCGAACCATTGCCATCTGCATCCAATTCTCACCAACTTGTTGACAGATGTGATCCTTCCATCTCATTGGTGGTTTGCCACAACCGCGTGTGTTAGCGGTTTTCCAATTGAGGGTGTGTCTCGCCCAGCGGGTGTTGTCCATCCTGGCAATGTGCCCTGCCCATCTCCACTTCCTATGACCGATCTCATCCACCATGTCTTTGAGTTTTGTGACTCGTCTGATCCACTTGTTTCTTTTCCGGTGCATTAGCGTTATTCCGAGCATTGACCGCTCCATTGCTGTTTGTGCAACACAAAGCTTTTCTGCAGACCTTTTTGTCAACATGGAGGTTTCTATCCCATAAAGGAAGACGGGCAAGACACACTGGTTGAAAACGTAAGACTTAATTAACTTAGATGTTGATTAATCTTTAAATGTTATTTCACTGTATTCTTCTATATATAAAGTTACCCATTTTTCCTACAACTACAAGCCTTGAACGAAATACATAATGAATGAATGAATGAATCATACTTCATTCATAATAAGTTGAACCTTTTCCATGTTTGGCATTTGTAATATGATATCCACATGTTAACAGTGGGAGTTACTGCATGTACAGTCACCATCAAATATATCGGAGCGGCCTAGGTACTCAAGAATATATATATCACCTTGACAATAGAGGCGTTGTTCAGATATTTGTGACTACCTTGGCCGCTCCAATATATTTGATGGCGACTGTACAGCCATATATGGCTGTTATAATTTTCCACTCTAATAAAAGTGTGTCAGAGTTCAAATGTAAAGTTTAAACATATATTTATTTTATTCATGCAGTAAAGGGTTAATTGCTTTTTAGCATTTAAAGCAAATGTTAAGTTATAATTTGGTTCATAATTGAGCTATCAATTCTAATGAATGATAATTTACAGATGCATTCAGTTGAAGCAGCTGCAATATGCATCACAACATAAATAAAAGTCGTCACACAACATATATTTTGTCTAAAGTAAACAATCTCATGTTTTTGAGAATATTTATTTAATTATATAGATAACTTATTATTAATAAAATAAAATAAATTGTATTCAGTGAAAAAAATCAGAGCTTGCAATTGAATATAGAGGTCATAGTTTGAAGAAAAAATTATAGACCTTTAGATGTCATTGTTATTGATAATGATAACCAACAATGTGGTACCTTTTAGGAATCACATGCGCGTTGCCGACCCTTTACAAAAAGGAGGATTCACTGTGTTGACGGCTAAAGGAACAAGAGGGAACCTTTTGCCTGATAAAGTCACAGATTATTAACAAAGTGCGGCTTGCTCAATTTCGTTGGCTACTTGTGGCCCTTGGCTGCTAAAAGGTTGCCGACCCCTGCTTTAGAAGATGAGTCTTAGTGGGAGTGGGAGGGTTAGGAGAAGTTCTATTTTCTTTTCAACAAACCAGAAATACAATCAAGATCTCTGACATTGTTTTTAATTTATTTAATGACTACTGTGGTGGTTGATTTGCGTAAGATTGTCCCATAATATTTATATTTATAATTAGCCTATCAATTCAACCCACTGCTGGGCAAAAGCCTCTTTAGTAGATCTTCACATCTCTCTATGTATAAATTATTTATCATTATTTTCAGTTAAGTCATCAATCAAGTTATACATAAGATTTAACAACCCCAAAATCAAGCAAATCAGAGCAATGACGGTGGACTGATCGGAAAAGCATCAAGATAAGGAAAACAGCAGCATTACTGTGCTACAAAGTGAGAATGGATGAAAGTGATGTCATTATATCGTCTACGGAAATCATAAAAGGTAACTTACTTATATTTATTGAAATAAGTCTGACAAGATGGCAATCTATGGATTCACAGGATGCTTTCGATTTTCTAGGGATACAACTACAACTCTTTTACTTTAAATAAGTAAATATTTAGACTCAAAAACTTTGATACTGACACTTTAAGGAGAGTTTGTCTATTCAGACGTCGTGTCATTTTGTGTCAATAAGGAATTATGGCACTCTTTATGTACTGAGTCATTGAAAATTGTTATGACTTTGACATTAGATCTTATTTTATTCCTTTAATGAAATGTCAGAAAGAGGGCCCATGAGGCATTTTTGGCCGCTTTTTTCCATAGCTCCTGAAATATACATACATGACCGATGACAGTGCCATCTGTACTGCCATAATTTAGTATTATATTAACTAAAAACCATAGACTTGTAAATTTGTCTATACCTTAATAAACTTCAAAATAGCCAAAACCGGCAGAATGGCCACAACCACCATCTGCCCTATATGAACAGAATTAACTGATATTTCTACTGCAACTGACTCTTATTCTGAAAAACAAGCTGACTCTACGGTTAATGGGTAGTTTCCATAAATCCCTTCAAGAACAAGTACCAACTTGATATTAAAACTAGCTGTGAGTCCCTTATCTATCTCTTTTAAATATGAAAAGGGCAAAAGTTGCTTTCCTTATGTTGTAATGTTTACATTACACGTTTATACAGTATGGGAACAGTTCTGAGCTTCAATAATTCACAAGCGCGATTTCCTTTTTTAGTTAGAGAATATAATTTGATAAATTATAGTGTAAAATATTTTCTTACTGTTTTTGACGTTGCGCTAGGTAATTATACCTATAGATATTTGTTAATAGATCAAGAAAAGATTATACAAGATATATGTTTTTATACCAGACTATTGCATTCAACTATTTAAACATCTTCTGTCAATAGATTATATGAGCATAATCGAAAACAATTTGTAAATATATAAGTGACCTTGAATTGTAAACAAATGGCAAATGGCTAAGACGACATATGCTCTTGACAAAACCGTTTTAAAATGTGAAGTTATGTTGCAATAATAAAAAGTGATAACCATGTGGAGAAAAATAAAACTAGCATAATCTTTTCTTTGTGTAGCAAACAAATACATATATTATACCTAGCGCAATGCTAACAATTGTAAGAAAATATTTTTCATTATTAGTACTTAACATATTCTAACAGGTCACGAAATGTAATCGGACTTGTGAGTTACCTAATTTTTATAGGTTAAAAAGGCGCTCTCGTACTTCACTACTAAACGTTTTTATGTATTTTTCTACTCCTGTACTTATATCTGTCATTTATACATTCGTTAACACCTTTATTTATAAGAACATAGATAATACACTCGATGAAAAGTCTATCTAGTCTATTCCCCAAAATAACACTTGTTCTATAAAAGCGCCAAAATAGTATCGCGGAATCGCGTGCAAACACGGCTATTAATATAAAATAAATTACTGCCAACCTAAGAAACCTAAATAAACGCAGCGTTTTTAGAAAAAAAAACTTTAAAAAAGAAAAAATTATAAGAACCACAGACCTACTTCGTAGTTTTTTACGTTTCCCGTTCGTTTGTTGGGGCGAATTGCAAACTTTGAAAGTAATTTAGGTATTTTTACTAATCTCTGTAGCTCTTTAATAATTGATCAAATAACGACGGTATTTGTGTTAGTAATGTTAGTATTATTGAAAAATAGTGTTTTAAAAGGTAAAACTTAAATGATTGTTGATTATGTTGACAAAATAACTGCGATATCCATGAAGATTTCAATTTCGCATTTTATGTAAAAGTAAGTGTATTCGTAGAAAAAGTATTGTATGCAACGTCGTATAAGTAGGTAAAAAAATGTTCGTGGCGTTTTTCTTAACAATTTTCGCCTACGGCTCAAATTGTTACCCACGCCACTCACCTTTTTTGACCCCTCTTATACAACTGTTGCATAAACTACTATTAAATATCTAACATCTTCCATTTCTGTCTGTGTTGCTATTTTTTGCCACGGCGGAACATAGGTAAATATACATAGACTGCTAAAATCAGAACCCTTCCTTTTGGCTTCAGCGTAGTAGGGTAAAAATAGGAACCTCTGCTATAAGAAAATACCTATTTCATGCAGCCTTTTAACCGAAGCAATAATATTTATAATCGTTCTTTATTCCTTATGAGTACACCAGTTTCGCATTAACAGTAAACTGCAATGTTTAAAAACATGAACTTGACACATGCCACTGTCACCCTCTGTTTTGAAAATCCAAATACATTTCTTTAAAATAATTCACATCTCTGCAATATACAACACAAAAACACTCTTAAAATACACCAGAATATCTAAATATATAGTGAAAGTGTTTACTCCATTCGAAATTACTGTAAAACAAAAATATCAACATTCATACCTAATGACAACATGTTGAAAGCCCCCAACAAAATTGTGTTTTGAAGAAATGAATACGACCGCAGTCAATTCAAGCAATCAAGAAACCTGTCCGACCTGTTCCAAAACCTTTAAAAGAAACGGCCTGCAACGTCACATACGTGCCGCCCATGGTGAGCAGTCCTCTTCGCATCAACAAGCCTCCACTCAACACTCCCCTTTTGCATCACCACTAGAAGAAGCATATGGGTCGCCCTACCTTAACAACACAGGTTCGAAGACAGGTATATGGCAAAAAAGATGGAACGACATATGCTCACTTCATGGAAAACTTTACGATCTCCCTTTTGGCACAGCAAGCAGAAAATTCGTTCATACACTTGCCGATGAAATAGAACACCTAACCAAGCTAAATTATCCCTCAGAACGATTACTAATTTACACTGCCGTATTGCTACAAAGGGACAAAAACATTAAACAGGCCAAAGATATCAGCAGATTACTTGACCGCCGCCTCAAACTGTGGGCCGATGAGCAGTTTGATATTTTAATCTCAGAATCGATAAAATCTGACAAAACTCTTCAAAATACATATAGTCGAAAATACCACAATAACGACGAAACAACACAAACATTCACAAGACTAATTCAACGTGGCAAAGTCCGCAAGGCCCTAAGCTGGCTATTAACCAAAGATACAAGTAAAGTCCTGAATAGTAATTACGAAATCGATTATACCGGTAAAACCGTCAGCGACGTACTAAGAGAAAAACATCCACCTCCCGCAAACCCCAACCCTGACTTATTTGCCCTGCCCGAGGATTTCCCCGAAATGCCACCATTATTAGATGTCGACATAACTAGTAACCACGTCGAGCAAGTTGCAAGAAAACTACATGGTGGTGGGGGTCCAACTGGCTCAACGTCCGAAAATTGGAAGGACTTTCTCTTACGTTTCGGCGATGCGAGCCTGCACCTAAGAAATGCCATAGCCCAACTTACTATGAAATTGAATAACGAACACGTACCGTGGACACAAATACAATCCCTTATGTCGAGCCGTCTGGTAGCTCTGGATAAATGCCCAGGCGTGAGACCCATTGGAATCGGGGAATGCCTTAGAAGAATCCTCTCTAAATGTATGATCTTGGCAACAGGATCTGAAGTCACCGAAGCATATGGACAATGGCAACTTTGCAGTGGCCTCAACTCTGGTATCGAAGGAGCCATACATGCAATGAATGACACTTTTGAAGAGAAATGTCACCCAAGCTCAGAATGGGGAATGCTCCTCGTTGATGCTAACAACGCATTCAACAGTGTAAATAGGCAGCTTGCTTTGTGGCAGGCCCGAATATATTGGCCACATTGTGCCCGTTTCCTGTACAACACATATAACGGCCATGCCGAGCTTGTTATTCGAAACTCAGACACAAGAATGTATAGCAAAGAAGGCGTTACCCAAGGCGATCCACTCGCTATGCCACTATATGCTCTTGCAACATTACCCATAATCAATAAACTAAGAAAAGAACAGAATACACTCCAGACATGGTACGCTGATGACTCATCGGTCCAGGGAAACTTCAAAAGCCTTCGTAAATGGTGGAAACAGATCTGCAACATAGGACCGGCATATGGATACCTCCCTCAACCTAAAAAAACAATCCTTATTGTATCTGAAACAGACAAAAATAAAGCACAGCAGATTTTTAAAGGAACTAACATTACCATCGCCACAGGTTCACCCTTCCTTGGTAGTTACATAGGCAAGGGAAAAGAAGACTTTATAAGAAACAAAGTGAAACAATTTATTTCAATAATCGAGAAACTAACACATGTCTGTAAGGACTCCCCCCAAGCAGCTTACACAGCACTTACCAAAGCTGCCCAATTCAAATGGTCATTCCTACAACGTGTAATCGCTGATTCTAACGAACTTCTTGAACCACTGACACTTGGACTACGGGCAAATTTCATGCCAACTATGATGGGTAGCGACATCACTGCCGACGAAGCCGCTCTGTTTTCCCTACCCGTACATAAAGGTGGCTTGGCAATATCCAATCCATTCACCGAGAATAATTTGAGCTACAAAACCTCTAAAAAAGGCTGTTCAATCCTCTCATCAGCTTTGATCGGGACACAACATGTAGACCTAGCCCAACACAATAAATCCCTGATTGACGCACGCAAAGAAAGCCGAACAATGAAAGAAGCTCGCGATAACGAACTTTTAGACACTATATTGGCCAAATTACCCCCTAACAAAAGAAGAGCTATAGAAAGATTAATCGCATTGAAAATGAAAACAAAGTCTTTCACCTGGCTATCTACTATACCAACGAAGAAAGATAACCTCGACTTGTCCCCTCAAGAATTCAGAGACGCCCTGGCAATACGCTATCACAGAACCCCAAACTCAATGCCACCCTCATGTGATGGATGTGGCAACAGCCAATTTAATATCGACCATGCTCTCTGCTGCAAGACCCCAATTTCAAGACGACACAACGAAGTTCGTGATCTATTTGCTGAACTATGTCACCAAGCATGGAGCAAGGTCACAATAGAACCCATAATCACAGAAGGTGATTTTGGATTACGCGGCGACTTATCTTGCCGTGGCGTATGGAATGCTCAGAGAGAGGCTCTTTTTGATATCCGTGTCGTAGACACTGACGCTCCCTCTTACATTACACGCCATGTCACTTCTGTCCTAAAATCTGCTGAGACTGAAAAACAAAGAAAATACACACGCTACCTTCACCCCTCTCGTGACTTCCGTCGATGGCGTATTCGCACCACAGATGACCTCCTTTGTCAAACACATAGGCGAAGCCCTCGCGGACCGCTGGAATAAATCGCTGAGTACGATACTGGGTTGGCTTAGAACAAGGATATGCATTACTATAATTCGAGCCACCAGTATGTGCATACGAGGCACACGTCACAAATTCAAACCTGCAGCGAAACTATTGGGGTTCGACGACGGAGCAGGCATTCCCAGCTCTAACTAAACTGTCACCTGCCTGACCGTGCATTGCAGAGATGTGAATTATTACTATTATTTTATATACATTATTATTAGCTATTTCTTTAATAAATTACTTACATCCGCAATGTTTAAAGTTACTTGGCAAACTCTGATGAATTGGTACGCTGATGCAATTTTCTCAGTTAGGCACTTAGTCATGTCACATATAATCACGTAGCGTATGTGGGTATGTTACTGCATGTAGTCTTTGTTAATTTTAATTAATTTCAAGGCAGGACCAGCATAAAAAGGAATTTATAGCATTATCTTATGCTGCTAAGGGGTATAATATGTAGTACAGTTAAGAAGAAAATAATTAAAAGTGAATTTAGCTAAATATAGTACTGTACATTTTGGCGTCATTCATTTACTACGTAAGACAATTTTTGCCACTTTTTCACGCCCTGCCCCTCCCTAGTACGTGAGAAAAAACAAGATCAAAAATCTGAAAAATCCTCATCTCGTAAGGAGAAGTAAGACCTGGTCAACTCACCTCCCCTCTAAATCGTCTTACGTAATATATATCTCCCCAACTGTTTAGGAAGGCAGAGTTTTTTTTGCTTTCTTAGGAGATTTTGAGCAATGCCTTAAATGTTTCTCGGTGCCTCGGTGGGGAGGGTGTGCTGCGTGTTTCCCAAATACGAGACCTGGGAGTTCACTTTGACCCCAATCTGACCTTCGTAATCATTGTACACACCTGTGTACAATGATCACGATGATACATTCAGGAACATTGTACAAAAAATGGTATGCAAAAGTTGGGTTTCGTACTGCGCAATTCCCAGTCTCTAAGTCCGTTCGCCCTTAGGACTCTATACACGGCGTTGGTTCGGAGTAAACTTGAGACCAATGCGGTTGTATGGAATCCCAGCGAGAAAAAGTACATCTTAGTGTTGGAAAAGGTGCAAAAGAAGTTTTTAAGGAATTTGTATAAAAAACAATTCCAATATTTCCCGTTTTTGTACCCAACTCAGTTTCTCCTAGGCCACTTGGGGTACGGGTCACTAGAATCGAGACGATCCCTGGCGACAGTCAAATTTGTGTTGGGTCTTATACGCAACAAAGTTGATAGCGTTGAATTGGTACGTGAAGTGATGCGGTTATTCGTGCCCGACTCGCGAAACAGATTCCGAGAGCCGCGCTTGCTGGCGCCGGCGGACGCGCGCACCGGCCTCTACCGCTACTCGCCACTACGGCACGCACTTCACGTGCTAAACTCCATGCTCAGCGCGGCTCCTCAGTGCGATTTGTTCGCCTCAGGGATGGCAAGTTTGATAGATGAGTGCAGGAGAATGTTTGAGAGGAATGAATGTGTTATTTAATTAGCTATATATACTGAGTTTGTGACGCTATGGTGTTAGCTGTAAGTTACAAATATAATTTCAATAAATAAATAAATAAATGTTTGTTACACTGTAGATAGTATAGACTTAACATAATTATGGCAATTTCCACAAACATAAATTAGAACTAACTTTGTTTTGTCATTTCCTGATTGTGCCTTGCTATTTGTTTTTAAAAATATGTTACATTTTCAGATCTAATCTTACAGAAGAACCTATTTGCCTTTCTTAAAATAATTTTAAACAAAAAAGAACCAACTTCACTTAGCATCCACCTTTCCAAAAGCAAATGCTCGAGATGCTGTAAAAAATACTCAAATCACTATAGGTGTGCCTATAATCGTTGAAGAGTTCCCTCGAATTCTCCAGGATCCCATCATCAGATCCTGACCTGGTTACAATGGGACCAACTGTGAAGTATACTCTTTCAAACAAAAAAAATAATTTTCCAAATCGGTCCAGCCGTCTTCGAATAACCGGTGAACATACATAAAAAAAATAGCAAAAACAAAGATCCCGACGAATTGATAACCTCCTTCGAAATCTTGAAGTCGGTTGAAAAAACTTATTTTTAATGCAAAAGCGCGCGCTTATATCAAATGCAGTGTAGGTGTTAAAACAACTGCCGACCTAGCACTTCATCAATCTATAACTTGTCAATCGAATATGACCCTAGATCCATTGACATAAAGTCCTACATCATCATATAGAATTACAAACTTAGCAAACTTACCAAATGCACCATTAACTTTGTCTCATATAATTTTGTAGGAGAGTTCGATAGATGCTGCAGTTTCTAGTGGTATTTATAAGTTGGTCGCGATCGACCTTCATGGACTTCATGGTTCACTTGAGCCCAATCCAGTGTGAAATTGCCTTTGTATATATTGTTTACATTTGTAACATCATTATTGGAGTCTTTATTATTTAATTAAGGAAGTTATGAGCGATCGATACCGTTCCCACTATCTTATAGTTTTCGGACTATGTACAGTCGCCATCTAATAAATCGGAGCGGCCAAGGTACTCAAAAACATCTGAACATGCACTTTATCGCCTTGACAATAGAGGCGTTGTTCAGATATTTGTGACCACCTTGGCCGCTCCGATATATCTGATGGCGACTGTACTTATGGGAGGAACAAAATTTGTGTCATTAATAGGCATGATGATTTTTTTTTCATTTATGGTATCAATCGATTCGTTTTGTTGTGAGGGTCAAATGTCTAGGTCTAGGTCCAATTGCGTTAAAGCAACACAAAAGTCAGAAATGAGATTCAAATTTTAACACTCGCTTTTGTTTCTCAAAACGCTCCTTACAAAATGATATGCAATAGTGACGTCGCGGTTGCATAGTCGCCTTGTTTAAAGACTTTAAAGTATGAAAAAATTATAAAATTTCTAATATTGTCTTCGGTTGCCGCGATAGTTATTCATGAAATAAAACAATTAAAAACAATTAAAAACTGATTTTTGAACGGGTCGACCCGTTGACCACGAACGCTGTAAAGTGTTTGAAACGTCGGGATGTAATTTAAACTCAATACACGCGATAAAATCCGTTTTTAATTGTTTTTAATTGTTTTATTTTATAAAATTTCTATTTTGACAGTGAAATATTGTGTTTATGTATATGGTTGCCGTACAATTTATTTTTCATTAATATGTGCGAAATCGAATGGTGCCATTATTTTATTTCATTTCGTACTTTTAAAAAATCGTAAAATTTAGAAATTTTTAAGCCTGATATATTTCAACCATTTCAATTGATTTTTTAAATTTGCACTTTATTAGGATATATTTACTATTTTGCATCTATTCAACTTAATTTTATTACAAAATTCAACATGTGTCATCAATGTCATCATCCCTATTGCTAAGCCATATTTCTATTTACCTAAGTAGGTAATGTTAAACAGGGTGGCTAAAAAGGTGGGTACAGACTTGAGGTTGAGGCACGCTTGGCTCGCCTGTTTGCTCAAATTCGTGCGCGCCTCGAATTTGAGCAAACAGGCAAGCCGTGCGTGCCTCAACCTGAGGCTGCCTCAAGTCTGTACCCACCCTACGAAGCAGGGGCGACTCGCTAGGCTGGTAATACGTGAGTGTTGTTTTAGAGTGTAAAATGTTTGACCGTAATCGAAAGTTGACTGGAACAGATCCTAATTCTAATAGAATCTTTTGCTTGAAAAACAAAACTTAAAAAAGAGCAAAAAACTGGGTTGGGTTAGAGTAAAACGAAATCTAACTAATAGTGGTTGTGAGAATTTTAAAGACTTTTAAGCACAAATATATTTATAGCAAAAAACTGGGTTAAAAAAGAGCAAAAAACAGGCGTGAGACCCATTGGAATCGGGGAATGCCTTAGAAGAATCCTCTCTAAATGTATGATCTTGGCAACAGGATCTGAAGTCACCGAAGCATATGGACAATGGCAACTTTGCAGTGGCCTCAACTCTGGTATCGAAGGAGCCATACATGCAATGAATGACACTTTTGAAGAGAAATGTCACCCAAGCTCAGAATGGGGAATGCTCCTCGTTGATGCTAACAACGCATTCAACAGTGTAAATAGGCAGCTTGCTTTGTGGCAGGCCCGAATATATTGGCCACATTGTGCCCGTTTCCTGTACAACACATATAACGGCCATGCCGAGCTTGTTATTCGAAACTCAGACACAAGAATGTATAGCAAAGAAGGCGTTACCCAAGGCGATCCACTCGCTATGCCACTATATGCTCTTGCAACATTACCCATAATCAATAAACTAAGAAAAGAACAGAATACACTCCAGACATGGTACGCTGATGACTCATCGGTCCAGGGAAACTTCAAAAGCCTTCCTAAATGGTGGAAACAGATCTGCAACATAGGATCGGCATATGGATACCTCCCTCAACCTAAAAAAACAATCCTTATTGTATCTGAAACAGACAAAAATAAAGCACAGCAGATTTTTAAAGGAACTAACATTACCATCGCCACAGGTTCACCCTTCCTTGGTAGTTACATAGGCAAGGGAAAAGAAGACTTTATAAGAAACAAAGTGAAACAATTTATTTCAATAATCGAGAAACTAACACATGTCTGTAAGGACTCCCCCCAAGCAGCTTACACAGCACTTACCAAAGCTGCCCAATTCAAATGGTCATTCCTACAACGTGTAATCGCTGATTCTAACGAACTTTTTGAACCACTGACACTTGGACTACGGGCAAATTTCATGCCAACTATGATGGGTAGCGACATCACTGCCGACGAAGCCGCTCTGTTTTCCCTACCCGTACATAAAGGTGGCTTGGCAATATCCAATCCATTCACCGAGAATAATTTGAGCTACAAAACCTCTAAAAAAGGCTGTTCAATCCTCTCATCAGCTTTGATCGGGACACAACATGTAGACCTAGCCCAACACAATAAATCCCTGATTGACGCACGCAAAGAAAGCCGAACAATAATGAAAGAAGCTCGCGATAACGAACTTTTAGACACTATATTGGCCAAATTACCCCCTAACAAAAGAAGAGCTATAGAAAGATCAATCGCATTGAAAATGAAAACAAAGTCTTTCACCTGGCTATCTACTATACCAACGAAGAAAGATAACCTCGACTTGTCCCCTCAAGAATTCAGAGACGCCCTGGCAATACCCTATCACAGAACCCCAAACTCAATGCCACCCTCATGTGATGGATGTGGCAACAGCCAATTTAATATCGACCATGCTCTCTGCTGCAAGACTGGGGGGCTAATTTCAAGACGACACAACGAAGTTCGTGATCTATTTGCTGAACTATGTCACCAAGCATGGAGCAACGTTACAATAGAACCCATAATCACAGAAGATGATCTTGGATTACGCGGCGACTTATCTTGCCGTGGCGTATGGAATGCTCAGAGAGAGGCTATTTTTGATATCCGTGTCGTAGACACTGATGCTCCCTCTTACATTACACGCCATGTCACTTCTGTCCTAAAATCTGCTGAGACTGAAAAACAAAGAAAATACTCTGCTGCCTGCGAAGCGAAACACGCTACCTTCACCCCTCTCGTGACTTCCGTCGATGGCGTGTTCGCACCACAGATGACCTCCTTTGTCAAACACATAGGCGAAGCCCTCGCGGACCGCTGGAATAAATCGCTGAGTACGATACTGGGTTGGCTTAGAACAAGGATATGCATTACTATAATTCGAGCCACCAGTATGTGCATACGAGGCACACGTCACAAATTCAAACCTGCAGCGAAACTATTGGGGTTCGACGACGGAGCAGGCATTCCCAGCTCTAACTAAACTGTCACCTGCCTGACCGTGCATTGCAGAGATGTGAATTATTACTATTATTTTATATACATTATTATTAGCTATTTCTTTAATAAATGACTTCCATCCGCAATGTTTAAAGTTACTTGGCTAACTCTGATGAATTGGTACGCTGATGCAATTTTCTCAGTTAGTCACTTAGTCATGTCACATATAATCACGTAGCGTATGTGGGTATGTTACTGCATGTAGTCTTTGTTAATTTTAATTAATTTCAAGGCAGGACCAGCATAAAAAGGAATTTATAGCATTATCTTATGCTGCTAAGGGGTATAATATGTAGTACAGTTAAGAAGAAAATAATTAAAAGTGAATTTAGCTAAATATAGTACTGTACATTTTGGCGTCATTCATTTACTACGTAAGACAATTTTTGCCACTTTTTCACGCCCTGCCCCTCCCTAGTACGTGAGAAAAAACAAGATCAAAAATCTGAAAAATCCTCATCTCGTAAGGAGAAGTAAGACCTGGTCAACTCACCTCCCCTCTAAATCGTATTACGTAATATATATCTCCCCAACTGTTTAGGAAGGCAGAGTTTTTTTTTGCTTTCTTAGGAGATTTTGAGCAATGCCTTAAATGTTTCTCGGTGCCTCGGTGGGGAGGGTGTGCTGCGTGTTTCCCAAATACGAGACCTGGGAGTTCACTTTGACCCCAATCTGACCTTCGTACGACCTGACGATGATACATTCAGGAACATTGTACAAAAAATGGTATGCAAAAGTTGGGTTTCGTACTGCGCAATTCCCAGTCTCTAAGTCCGTTCGCCCTTAGGACTCTATACACGGCGTTGGTTCGGAGTACACTTGAGACCAATGCGGTTGTATGGAATCCCAGCGAGAAAAAGTACATCTTAATGTTGGAAAAGGTGCAAAAGAAGTTTTTAAGGAATTTGTATAAAAAACAATTCCAATATTTCCCGTTTTTGTACCCAACTCAGTTTCTCCTAGGCCACTTGGGGTACGGGTCACTAGAATCGAGACGATCCCTGGCGACAGTCAAATTTGTGTTGGGTCTTATACGCAACAAAGTTGATAGCGTTGAATTGGTACGTGAAGTGATGCGGTTATTCGTGCCCGACTCGCGAAACAGATTCCGAGAGCCGCGCTTGCTGGCGCCGGCGGACGCGCGCACCGGCCTCTACCGCTACTCGCCACTACGGCACGCACTTCACGTGCTAAACTCCATGCTCAGCGCGGCTCCTCAGTGCGATTTGTTCGCCTCAGGGATGGCAAGTTTGATAGATGAGTGCAGGAGAATGTTTGAGAGGAATGAATGTGTTATTTAATTAGCTATATATACTGAGTTTGTGACGCTATGGTGTTAGCTGTAAGTTACAAATATAATTTCAATAAATAAATAAATAAATGTTTGTTACACTGTAGATAGTATAGACTTAACATAATTATGGCAATTTCCACAAACATAAATTAGAACTAACTTTGTTTTGTCATTTCCTGATTGTGCCTTGCTATTTGTTTTTAAAAATATGTTACATTTTCAGATCTAATCTTACAGAAGAACCTATTTGCCTTTCTTAAAATAATTTTAAACAAAAAAGAACCAACTTCACTTAGCATCCACCTTTCCAAAAGCAAATGCTCGAGATGCTGTAAAAAATACTCAAATCACTATAGGTGTGCCTATAATCGTTGAAGAGTTCCCTCGAATTCTCCAGGATCCCATCATCAGATCCTGACCTGGTTACAATGGGACCAACTGTGAAGTATACTCTTTCAAACAAAAAAAATAATTTTCCAAATCGGTCCAGCCGTCTTCGAATAACCGGTGAACATACATAAAAAAAATAGCAAAAACAAAGATCCCGACGAATTGATAACCTCCTTCGAAATCTTGAAGTCGGTTGAAAAAACTTATTTTTAATGCAAAAGCGCGCGCTTATATCAAATGCAGTGTAGGTGTTAAAACAACTGCCGACCTAGCACTTCATCAATCTATAACTTGTCAATCGAATATGACCCTAGATCCATTGACATAAAGTCCTACATCATCATATAGAATTACAAACTTAGCAAACTTACCAAATGCACCATTAACTTTGTCTCATATAATTTTGTAGGAGAGTTCGATAGATGCTGCAGTTTCTAGTGGTATTTATAAGTTGGTCGCGATCGACCTTCATGGACTTCATGGTTCACTTGAGCCCAATCCAGTGTGAAATTGCCTTTGTATATATTGTTTACATTTGTAACATCATTATTGGAGTCTTTATTATTTAATTAAGGAAGTTATGAGCGATCGATACCGTTCCCACTATCTTATAGTTTTCGGACTATGTACAGTCGCCATCTAATAAATCGGAGCGGCCAAGGTACTCAAAAACATCTGAACATGCACTTTATCGCCTTGACAATAGAGGCGTTGTTCAGATATTTGTGACCACCTTGGCCGCTCCGATATATCTGATGGCGACTGTACTTATGGGAGGAACAAAATTTGTGTCATTAATAGGCATGATGATTTTTTTTTCATTTATGGTATCAATCGATTCGTTTTGTTGTGAGGGTCAAATGTCTAGGTCTAGGTCCAATTGCGTTAAAGCAACACAAAAGTCAGAAATGAGATTCAAATTTTAACACTCGCTTTTGTTTCTCAAAACGCTCCTTACAAAATGATATGCAATAGTGACGTCGCGGTTGCATAGTCGCCTTGTTTAAAGACTTTAAAGTATGAAAAAATTATAAAATTTCTAATATTGTCTTCGGTTGCCGCGATAGTTATTCATGAAATAAAACAATTAAAAACAATTAAAAACTGATTTTTGAACGGGTCGACCCGTTGACCACGAACGCTGTAAAGTGTTTGAAACGTCGGGATGTAATTTAAACTCAATACACGCGATAAAATCCGTTTTTAATTGTTTTTAATTGTTTTATTTTATAAAATTTCTATTTTGACAGTGAAATATTGTGTTTATGTATATGGTTGCCGTACAATTTATTTTTCATTAATATGTGCGAAATCGAATGGTGCCATTATTTTATTTCATTTCGTACTTTAAAAAAATCGTAAAATTTAGAAATTTTTAAGCCTGATATATTTCAACCATTTCAATTGATTTTTTAAATTTGCACTTTATTAGGATATATTTACTATTTTGCATCTATTCAACTTAATTTTATTACAAAATTCAACATGTGTCATCAATGTCATCATCCCTATTGCTAAGCCATATTTCTATTTACCTAAGTAGGTAATGTTAAACAGGGTGGCTAAAAAGGTGGGTACAGACTTGAGGTTGAGGCACGCTTGGCTCGCCTGTTTGCTCAAATTCGTGCGCGCCTCGAATTTGAGCAAACAGGCAAGCCGTGCGTGCCTCAACCTGAGGCTGCCTCAAGTCTGTACCCACCCTACGAAGCAGGGGCGACTCGCTAGGCTGGTAATACGTGAGTGTTGTTTTAGAGTGTAAAATGTTTGACCGTAATCGAAAGTTGACTGGAACAGATCCTAATTCTAATAGAATCTTTTGCTTGAAAAACAAAACTTAAAAAAGAGCAAAAAACTGGGTTGGGTTAGAGTAAAACGAAATCTAACTAATAGTGGTTGTGAGAATTTTAAAGACTTTTAAGCACAAATAAATTGGAACACATGGGAATAAATGAGTTCTTAGATGAAGTAGGTAGTACTTTTAAAAAATGTTTTAAACTAAAGAGTCAGAAAGTATTACCTGACAAAAATACTGGAATAAAGTGGATTACAAAAGGCATTAAGGTCGCAAGTAAAATGAAAAGATTCCTTATTAGTGTTGATAAAAGGACATGTGATGCTTCAATACTAAGATATCGCGAGAAGTACTTATTGACATTTAAAAAAATTGTAAGGAAAGCTAAGAGGATCGCTACTCATTCAGAAATTATCTCTGCAAATAATTCTTCGAAATGTATATGGAATGTAGTGAATAGGCATAGGAATAAGAGTGACAAAAAATCGAACAATATTATTTTAAAAAAGGATAACCAAATTATCCATCAGCCTATAGAAGTAGCAGAAACTTTCTCTGAGATTTTTGATAAGAGTAGGATATCATCAGGTAACTCATCGACCGCCATCAGCTACTTAGAGCAAAACGTTGCACGGGTAGATAACGCAATGGTGTTAACTCCAGTGCCAACATATGAAATAAAGAAATTAGTTAAAAATATGCCAAATAAAAAATATTGTGGCTATGATGAGATACCAATAACTCTGATTAAGGATAGTTTAGATGGTTTTGCACAACCTTTAGCTCAGTTTTATAGCAAATGTTTCGACCTAGGTATCTTCCCAGACCAGCTTAAAGTTGCCCGAATTATTCCTATACACAAAAAAGGGTCGAAATACGATCCTTCGAACTACAGACCAGTATTATTGCTACCAGTTCTCTCAAAGATTTTCGAAAAATTACTTCAAACTCGATTATTGGAACACTTAACTAGGTACCGTGTTTTAAACTCGCGACAATTCGGGTTTCAAAAATATAGAGGGACAACTGATGCTGTGGAAAAATGTATCGACGATGTAGTTTTAGAACTCAATAATAAGAAACGTGTGGCAGGATTGTATCTTGATCTTAGTTCTGCTTTTGACTTGGTTGATCATAATATTCTTATTCAAAAACTAAGCCATTATGGAATTCGCGGGCGGACCTTAAGTTTGATAGATAGTTATTTAAGGAATCGGAAACAATTCGTAGAAATTAAAAGCATGGAAAATGAAATAGAAAAAACTGTAAAATCAAGATTCACTAATGTGACCAGAGGCGTGCCGCAGGGTTCCGTATTGGGTCCATTATTGTTCATAGTGTTCACGAATGACTTAGTTAGCTATATGTCGAGAAATGTTCCAGATCTAAAAGTAGTATCTTTTGCTGATGACACTAATGCTACAATATCAGCAAGTAATGTAATAGATTTAAACTCTAAAATTAATGAAGCTCTTAATGTTTTTAATACATGGTTTAGCGCAAATAACCTAAAACTTAATATGGAAAAAACAAAGGTTATGCTTTTTAAAACGAATGCAATGTCGAAGGATAAGTTATCTGTGAGACTGAATGGTAGCGAAATCGATCAAGTTGACGTAGTAAAGCTATTAGGTATTCATATTGACTCTAAACTTAATTGGAAAAAGGAGTTGCAGGAGATTGAAAGCAGCATATGTTCAGCTTGTTATGCCATTCGGTGTTTAAGGGATGAAGTAGATATGAAACATCTCAAAATGGTTTATCACTCTTTAGTTGAATCAAAATTGAGATACAGTATCAAATTCTGGGGAAATGGTTTTAAATACAATATAAACAGAGCTTTTGTTTTGCAGAAACGAGCCATTAGGACAATGACACGTACTCCTCAATGGGTGTCTTGTAGAGAATACTTTGTTAACCTTCAAATCCTCCCACTGCCAAGTCTATATGTGCATGTACTGCTTACATCCTTTGTTAATAATCTGCAGGAAACTGAGGACGAGAGACAAGTTCGTATAGCCACACGTAAAAAAAACCTTTGCAACAATTTTGTCCCACATTTTCAAGTGACAAATCACTCTGTACGTCACCAAGCAGTAAGTTTATACAACAGGTTACGAAATGAGTTTAAAGTAATTAAAGAGCACCATATCTTTAAGAAATCTCTCAAGGTGTTTTTGTTGAGCGGCTGCTATTATGATATTGATGACATATTTCAAAACTGTGTTTCTATATATTAGTTTGACATTGTAAATACTATCTTGTTTGACATTTTATTATAAGTTTAATCTGTGTTATTATTGTACAAATATTATCGTTTCTTTTAATTTTTTTTTGTGTTTTTGGACGTGACAAAAAACTGTTTTTGTTAATTCTATCAATTTTGCCACACCCTTAAGGGTTCATGTATTATGCTGTGTATCTTGTATATCTGTGTAATCATGATTGCAAAATAAATAAAATGATAGAAAAACTTAAAACTATCGCAACCAAAAAGGAAGGGTTCAAAGGTTCTAAGCTTATAATACATAGATAAAGCCTTTATTCTGTTCTCTGACATCTAAAAAGATATGTCGTAACTATACTCACGAACCATGAAAACGGCTCACTTTGTATAGAAGGTGACACACAACAAGACCCAATTTCGTTCCATACAAGTGACCCGTTTTCACTGTCCGTGAGTGTAGGGAGTGTGACGATGCGAATATTTTGCGAATGCGAACGTTTGCAAACGTGTCGTGTTTTGACCGCTCTGACCGCTGATCATATGCTTCATAAATAATATAGGACTCATCACATATCATTTTCCGTATTTTTGAACTGGTGAAACACTAAAGGCTTGGCCAGACACACGCGTTTTGTTAGCGGGGCGCGACGCGAGCGCGATGAAAGCGCGACGGGAGCGTGATAGAAGCGCGATGGGAGCGCGATCCGCGCAGTCATACGCAACACAGCACGGGTTGTGTTGTGAGCGGTCACTAAGGAGTCTATGGACGTGGAAAAACTTATCGACGTAGTGAAAAGTAAGGCATGTTTGTATGACCTACAAAATAAAAATATGCTTGCAAAAAAACTTGCGTGGAAGAAAATGTAGGCCGGGAGTTGGATGGCACGTATAGATATTTTCTTTGTAATTTGTTTATTATTTTTTTAACTTTTCACGAAGATGATGTAGTTCTTGTTCACATTGTTGTAGTCCTCAGCCAAATAGTAATAAGCTCATGTCGATTTTATTCCCGTTAAAATTATTCAAAATATTTTCGTCGGGAATAGGTAATTCATATGCAAAAAAAAAATATTTTCGAAATGGTTTAAGACATTTATTTCCCAATTAAAGACGTGAAGACGACGTATACACCCTCTAATTAGCCGAATACTATTACAATGTCGATTTATGAGAAAGAAAATAGCCGCCATTTTGAATTTTAAAACAAACATAATTTTCGAAATCTACGCTCCATAATTAGCGGAAAATTACTACCATGACGATTTTTCAGAAATAAATGTATAACCGCCATCTTGGATATTAAAACAGACATAATTTTCGAAGCCTACATGATACGCAAATATTATAATAATAATTAAATTTAAAAAGTTGTCTTGATTTGATTCTGCATGAACATTTTAATGCCCTTATTTTATTGAAATATATTTATGTTTTTAGGTATGAGTTTGATACGTGATAATACTGATAATTCAAATCAAAGGGACTCTTAAGACGGCCGGCCTCTTTTTACTTAAAAATTATATTAAATCTTACTGCTTAACCCTAAAAATGCAATGAAACTGCACCTGTATACTTACATGATAAATCATTTGATAGGTCTTTAGAAATAAATGAAAGTATTCAAAGAAAGCTATTTGATTGAAAGCGCGGCGCTGGCGGGCCGCGAGCGTGATACTGGCGCGACGCGAGCGCGATGCTGGCGCGAAGCGCGCTTCCTGCTGGCGTCCGCCGGCGCCGCTCGCATCGCGCTTCGATCCCGCCCCGCTACCGTCACGCTAACAAAACGCGTGTGTCTGACCAAGCCTTAAAATGATTACCGACATTCGTGTGAACTGAGCACGGTCGGTCTGGCGATATCATGTTTAGGTGTGGTTGGCGCGATTCTCCAAAGTGCGACTGTGGGGCACCCACCACATTGTTCATGAATGCCAAATAAGGAAATACCTTGGAGACTGCCCCCTGGATTTACTATCATTAAGCGAAAACGCAGCCCATTGGGTGAAGAACCTAGATATTAATTTGTAAATTACAGTTGTTTTGTAAAGCGACCAAGACATGCCATACGATTAAATAAATAAACCTACTTTGTCCGACCTGTCCCGAAAAACGTTAAAAACTGTCACGCATTAACATCCGGGCCTTTTTAACCTCGACTTTACTTAAGAACTCGGTATCAATCGCTACCCGAGGAGTAGGTACTCGTATAGCGCAACCTTCGTTATTCCACCTACCACCATAAAGCCAAATTAAGTTGGGGCCAGACGGCAGATAGCCGCAGATTCTGCCACGTGACCCTGGTTGGAGCGAGTTGTTGAAGCGAGCGTCTACATGGCCGACAACCAACCAACCGCCTATGCTAATGGTTGGCAGAGCACACCTAGCCACCAAGGGTGTTTAAAAGTCATGTAGAATTTGGCACCAACCAATCCTACATGGTTTAAAATCTGTTTTCTGCCAAGGTCTCGTGGCAGAGGGCTGTGCTTGTAAGCCGCCTGGCCTCAACTTTACCAGTTCTCATATATACGACCGAACGAAACACGAATAAATATTACCTTATTTCCTTTGCGAATCAGAGTCAGTAACAAAAACGATGTAAGTCGATTTAAGTCTATATTCTGTCCTAAGCGAAAAACAGAATATTATTATGAAGTCTGAGCATGGTGGTTATAGAACACATCCACGAGACTCCACATTATTTAAACACGCTCGCTTGTTCTTTGAAGTACTTTGTACAAGTTGTAAATTACTTACCATAATTTTATCATACCATAGTTTATTGATTTTGAGAGTTTGTTCCGCGATAACTTTAGTAACGCTTTTCTGATCTTCATGATATTTGTTGGGTTTGTAGCATAGATACATATAACTTGAGAGTTCGTATATGAGCAGGATCGAACAGGGGGTCATGGAGCTAGAAGGCGCGAAAAAATCATCATAATGGTCTTGTTATATTGGTCTATTCGTTTGCAAGGAAACCGCGAGTTCTGAGTTCGAGGCGGACTACTAATTTAATTCTGACTGAGTTTATAAGCAAACGCCACCAACGTTCACGCAACTGATGAGTGGTTAGTATGCTCCATCTATTGTGTGAGCCATCTGTGTGTTGTACAACTTAAGCCGTTTCGGAACAAAGTGGCACAACGGAAAAACCTAACGTAAATGGCTCTTTAAATAACTCGTTGGCCCTTAAGTTATGAGTGTTATGATTTAAGTTGTCGTAAAAGTGTTATGGCGTGTTCTTTTACTTGGATTTCAGGATTGTTGGTTCAGATGTACAGTCGGCAACAGAAGTAGCTTAGCGGGCAAGGTATTATGCTCTTGGCACGGCTGTACAGTCACCGGCAATAGTATCTTCCTACATGAACACCGCCAAAATATGTGACACGCTCTTATGGCCCTACAAATAAGAGCGTGTCACATATTTTTGCGGCCTTCGTGTAGGAAGATACTATTGCCGGTGACGGCTGTGACTACTTGTTGTATGGATAATATTAATATGGAATTGTATACTTTGAAACGACCAGGGCCAGATAGATATTCTAGCCACATCTCTAGGGCGGAATCGGAAGCTGAAACAGTGCGTAGCTAGTCCGACTGCTCTAATGCGCATTATCTACCTTCGCTGTCTCTGTCACGCCGCTTCGCATTCGGTCCGCTGGTCAGTAGTTTCACATCTCTTCGCTGTTTTCGCCATTGTACCGCGTAGATGGAAAGAGTGGGTAGATGTGAAAGCAGATAAGCGGACCGAACGCGGAACCGCGCGTGACAGAGATAGCGCGATGGTACATATGCGAGTTAGAGCTGGCGGATGCTCTATTGTTTCGCGCTCCATTCCACGAACAACTCGGTAAAGTGCAGAGCCGCGGTGACGGTTCCGCGGCGGAGATGTGCTAAAGCCGTCTGTGCGACAGTAGTTTTGAGATCACTGAAAGGCCATAGTCACTTTTGCTCTCGTATATGACATACATTTTCCAACTCATACGGGCTCTGTCCAACCCAAGCTGAAACGTAGACATTTCGGTCGTTTCGCTAGCTTGGTGAGAAAACTGGCCAGTAATCACGACTTCTGATTCTTGCTCTGTAAGCATACCACCCGCGTCGTTAACAGCAGTGCCCCTATTTCCTTTCATCAGCACAGTATTCGGTTTTCTTTGAACGTGACCGCGTTTTAGCATTGTCATCGCAAATGCAAACGTAATCAATATACATGTCGATCAATAAGTTGGTAAAAGACCAAAAAAACTGATACAACTTTGATTAAACGTTTTCCAAAGGATAGATGGTGTACAAACTTTTGTTGTTAAATACTGACATACTCGTATTATACTGAATGTAAAAATTATCTTTCCTATTAATTAAAGCAGTGGCGCGTAGTTACAGTGTCCGAGAGGCAACCAGATGGCTCGCGGTATTTTAGCTCCCTACGTGTAGTGGAACCACTCCGTGCAACCCGAACTGACCCAAGTTGGACTTTGTTTTTCATCCCCCCCCCCCACCATATTTTTTTCCCACTTCCAACTGACGTATCGATAACCGACCAGCTGGTGTGAATGGCAATTTGCATGCTCGTTCTTCATCACATAAAGCTACAGGAAATTGAGGGGGGGGGGGGGGGGTGAAAAACCAAGTACAACGTGGGTCAGTTCGAGTGGCACAGGGTGGTTCCACAACACGTGGGAGCTTAAATACCGCGAGCCATCCGGTTGCTTCGCGGACACTGAAACTACACTGAGAGAAAAAACAACCAGAATTCACGTTCGTTCAACCAAACTCTCATTTTAAAATAGCGCCTACAAGCTCTTTGGTTAAAACTACAAGTTCGATTTTGTTAAGTGTAATTAGTTCAATCTACAAGTTACTTGTCATTTTATTTCTACGTTAAAAGTAACTAGTAGATTCCATAAGCTACTTATCATGTTGTTTCTACGTTAAGTGTGACTTGTAGATTTTACAAGCTACTTATCACGTTGGTTCTACGTTAAGCGTAACTTGTTGAATTTATGTGCTATTTGGTCAGGTTGAATTTATGTTAAATATTCAGATTGTTTTTATAAGTTAAGCATGTAGTTTTGACGTGGTTGACTTGTTAAAGCAAAACGATAAGCTTGTTGAGTTATAAAATAGGTTGTTAGATTATCTTGTCATTTTTACATGGCTGGCATAAAGTTCCAACATGCTCGCTTTGTTATTTTAATTTGCTTGAAATGTTGTCGTGACATGACTAGCTTGTTGAGTCAACAATTAGCTTGTTATGTTATCTAATTATTTTTATATTTCAAGCATATAGTTTCAACATGCCCGCCTGGTTGTTCTAACACGCTCGTCATGTCATTGAGACATGACTTGCTTGTTGAATCTATAATCAGCTTGTTGTTTTATTCGATTGTAGTTACAGTAAGTGCTTGTTCTATCAACATGCTGCTGGTTAAGTTAACTTGTTGAATTTGCATTATTGATTTGTTCTATTTACAGTCAACTTGTAGTGTTATCTTATTATTGTTACATTACTTGCATGCTGTATTCACGTTTTGATTGTTGAAAGATCTTGTTGAATTTGCGGTTATACTTCTTAACATATTCCAGTTTCGTTCTACTTTCAGATTGAAAAAATGTTTCTTCTTGGTGTTAGGTTTCCATCTAAAAGTAGAATAAAACATGAGAATACGCGAAGTACAGCCGCAAAATGAACAAGATCTTGCAACAATTAAAATATTAATGAAAGCAAAGCAAGTAATGTAACAATAATAAGATATACATAGCTACAAGTCGACTATGAATAGAAAAAAAACCAGAAAAGATAGAACAAATACAAACTTAACTGACAATGGAGGTATAGGGTAAAAACTAAAAACCGGCGCGATAAGAGACTGGTCGTGGGCGAAAAGTGGGCCCCTCTGTACAAATTGATAGATTTTGTAAGTAGTTTGAAAGTTTTCTAATCAGTATTATGGACCATAACATTCTCCCTTTTCTTTCCGCCGCGACCATATTCTTTCTGCACAAAGTCTAGAACAAACGACGTAACTTCATGAGAGATTTTATTTGATTTTAAAATGTTGAATTACTTAATTATTTACAAAACGTCCAGGTAGTTAGTAGTTAGGTCCAGTCCGCACGTGAGCTCCGTGGCCGGCAAATCTATCCCCCCATACCCCGCACTCTATTATTTATAGAAAACTTTAATTAAAAAAAACAATCACTGCTCAAAGCACTACACTGCATTTTCACTGTCTTGAAATGTTAAGTCATTGATGTGGCTTCCTACCATGTACTGGAGAAATTTCATGATTTGAACGTAACCCTTTGTTGGAATACATGGATGTACATATTTGAATTGTTCAGCTACTAGTTGCCCAAACAGTTCGTTTCTTTTATCTTCATTTTGGTAATATTTATCACAGTCAGAACAGTAACCCTTTGATGGAATACATGGATGTACATATTTGAATTGTTCAGCTACTAGTTGCCCAAACAGTTCGTTTCTTTTTGTTTATCTTCATTTTGATAATATTTATCACAGTCAGAACATACTCTTTTTTCCTGTTTGGTTTGTGCAACTTTTTGAGGTTTTTGCTCATATTTATTTTCATAAAAACGGCGGCGTCTCAATATAGACGGCGATAAGGTATCATCACGTTGAGTCTCGTCGTTTTGGCGATCAACGATCGGCGATCGGCAGCGATTCTTGTTTTTTTCTAAAAAGTAAAAAAAAATGCAATAGGTATTTAATTATTTTTTCATACAAATTAGGCATATCACATAACGTACCTGTGGACAAAACAGACCTAGTTGAATTTTGTATGCAATCATCTACTGATCCTGACTCAGCACAACTTTTTCATTATGTTGCCATGCATTTTAAAGTGATGTCATGTTACGTAGGTATACTCGGTATAGGCTTACAGACTAAGTAATAGTTTTGTCTGCAGCCACAACTAACGCACGCGCGCAACCCTATTTGTTATGTTAATGTCAACATCCTGATAGATAATTAGTAGGTACTTGATTTCAGTTTAAATCTAAACTGAAATCAAGTACTATTTCCTCTATAGTATTGTGGCATTGGTTTTTAAACTGTATTGGCAGATGTAAGTTTATGATGAAATAAATAAATAAGTATGATAAATATGCAGTTGCGTGTGCACTCAAATGGAAACTTATATCTGAAACTCACCTTATTCCTGTTAGTTTTTAAGTTTGCTTTGTTCGATTCTTGCAATAGTTGTAAGTCACTCACGCACCGCTCGGCACGGGTCACGTTTGACGCAACTAAACTGGCGGACGGCGGTAGTGTTACCAGCTCTCAGAAAATTAAATCCCTGGACTTTGTTAGTTTGTTCCCAAAGTCAAAATCATAAAATACTTTAAGACAAGATCCATACTAAACGTAATTATACAATCAATGTGTGTAAACGTCGCAACGGACCTTCGGCGTACTGCTGTCTGAAATTCGGCTTTTATACACATAGAAATCGAAGTTGACTATTTAATGATTTTTGCTTGAAATGGCTTTTACTAAATTATAATTTTTGATATAAAAATATTACAAAATTATGAAAAATATAATATACAGAATGAGGTACACATCATACCAGTACCAAGTTGGTACAACAATTTGGAGAAACTCCTATCTTTATTTAAGACGGTTAAAAACGTGAAGTAGGTAGGTAGGTAGCCAGTGAGTGTTTACTCGTAGCATCTAACTATGTAACTACTTGAGTTTATTCTAAAAACCAAATCGTTGTAGACTTTCTCAGATAAGAAAACTTTGATAACATGACTGGTACGGCGAACATCAAAATTTCGAGAATTTATCTCTGTCACTCCGATTAAGGCGGCATTAGAGTGACAGAGTCAGATGCCCACAATTTCCGATTTTCGATGTTCGTGGTACCGCGTCTCTCTTCTCGTGTACGTTGAATTTATGATTGATTTGATCCAAATATCACATGCGTTGTCTCGTAATTAATTACACAATTAGTGTAATTAGGCGCTCTTTGTTTACAATGTCGGATCGTATTTTTGAACATTATTTTTATCATTTACTGACTGTTGCTTTAAACTACCTTGTTATTCTTTTTTTATTTTAATACGGCAATACTGTAGCGTCTCTGCTAAATTTTAACATTAATAATGTTCAAACAACAAGATAAGATGTAGGTAGGTTTGTGAAGCGTCGTCACGTGACCGGTATCATGTACCATCAACTAGTTTGTTTGTAACGCTTAGCTTATTCAGTCTACAAGATCCGAAAGGCTACCGCGAAAATCAAAATTTGAAAAACGTCGTGTTTGCCTCTTTGTCGCTTGAATATGCAAGAGTTATAGAGAGACATAATGATGATGGATGTTTTTCGAATTTCGATTTTCGTGGTAGCCACCTGCCGTCATGTAGGTATCAATAAACACCGTATAGATCGAACAATAAAGAGGAAGACCTCGGACTAATTCCTCAGTAAAAAAACCTTTTATTTACAGTGTGGTTAAGTGTCTTATGGAGAATATAGATTACTATTTTTCAAAAAAAAAAATCTATGATAGGAATTTGTACATAAAACTGTTTTTCTTTTATATTTTCCATCAGAAAAATTATCCGTTCATTTTTTAACTTCTTCCCTCCTACTTAACTCCATTCACGAAGAAAAAGAACCGCGATCACAAACATCGAAAATCGTAAATTTCGAGAAATCTCTCTATCGCACTTACATATTCGAAAGAAAGGGATGCAGATAGAAAATTCGAAATTTACGATTTTCGCGGTAGCCGGCCTGTTTGCTAACCTATGTGGTGCCTTTGAATTTGTAATAAACGCTGCTTATTCTTGATTGTGATTTTACAGTTTCTGAGGAACACTTCACTGTACAATTTAATGCTCCTGCTAGCAATTTTTATTATATATGATTTTTATATAACCACATAGGTACCACAATCTTAAAAGTAACAACTTTTAACAAATTTTCAACCAGAAAGTATTTTACAAGTTAAGTAATGTATTATCAGCAACATATACTGTTTATTTTAACAACCAGTAATATTGTTTAAACAAGATAGCATTTAACAAGTTAAGTAATGTATTTTCAGCAAGATATACTGTTTATTTTAATAACCAGTAATATTGTTTTCACAAGATAGCATTTAACAAGTTAGGTAATGTATTTTCAGCAACATATACTGTTTATTTTAACAACCAGTAATATTGTTTTAACAAGATAGCATTTAACAAGTTAGGTAATGTATTACGAGGGCTGCTATTTATATATCCGGAAACCGGGATTACAATCTTCTTAAATAGCATATTTGACCTCCATGGTAAAATTTGAACTTTTTTAAGTACTGGCCGGTATATTTTTTCTTTCTTATTAACGCTCGTGTTTTGTTTTTGACGGGTTTTAAATGTCATCTCGCAGCAAGAATGGAACTCACTCGTGAAAATATTCGTGCTATGATTTATTATGATTTTCGGCGTGGTTTAACGCAACAACAGTGCATAGATCAACTAACTTCAACTTTTGGTGATGAAGCCCCATCTAAAACTACTGTGTATCACTGGTTTAGTGAGTTCAATCGTGGACGTAGTATGCTTACGGACGAAGTTAAGGCAGGTCGCCCGAAATCGGTCGTTGTACAACAAAATATCGAGGCTGTGCGAAAACTTATAATGGACGACCGACATGTTACGTACCGCGAGATAGAGGCGACTCTGGGTATTTCTATGACCAGCATTAATAGCATATTACATAATTATTTGGCTGTAAAAAAAATTTGTTCGCGTTGGATACCCCACAACTTAACAAAAGAGCAAAAAGATGCTCGCGTCGAATGGTGCAATAAAATGTTAAAAAAATATAACCGTGGTGACTCAAAAGCCGTTTATAACATCTATACAGGTGACGAATCCTGGATCTATGCATACGATCCCGAAACGAAGCAACAATCAACGGTATGGGTGTTTCAAAATGAGCCGAACCCTACGAAAGTTACTCGTGCAAAAAGTACATTGAAACAAATGGTGGCCTGCTTCTTCGGTATTAATGGCCATGTAGCTACGAGGGCTGCCTTTTAAGTTGTGTCGTTTGCCAACCTCCCGCGATTATTTAAAAAAAAACATATGGCATTTTCATCCTTTTGAATTTAGAATTCGAAAACAAAAGAATGTTTTCAAATTGGTCGAATAGTTTTATTACAGCGTCTATTCAAAGGTGACAAGTCGGTTGTAAAAATGGAAATGTCTAAGGAAAATTTGCGTGCGATAATTTTCTACAACTTTAAAAGGGGATTATCGCGACTTCAGTGCTTTGAGGAGATCACATCTGTGTTTGGTGATGCAGCACCGTGTCTTAGGACTGTAGAACGCTGGTATTAAGAATTTCAACGTGGGCACTCTAGCCTCAGTGACAAGCTTCGTGAAGGTCGTCCAAAAACCGCCATGACGCAAGAAAATATCGAAGCCGTGCGGCAGCTAATACTCGAAGATCGTCATGTGACATACCGTGAAATAGAGGCATCCGTGGGCATTTCAGGGACCACTATCCAAAAAATCCTGCACGAAGAACTTGTTGTAAAAAAGTTGATCTCTCGTTGGATACCACATTTGCTTAGCGACGACCAAAAAACAGCCCGTGTTAGTTGGTGTCGCAAAACTCTGAAGCGATTCAGCCGAGGAGAGTCAAAACATGTTTATGATATGGTTAGTGGTGACGAGTCTTGGATATATGCTTACGATCCAGATTCCAAACAGCAGTCAACTGTCTGGGTCTTCCAGGACGAGCCAAAACCGACCAAAGTCATACGCTCTCGGAGCACTTCAAAAAAAATGGTTGCTTCGTTTGTGGCAAAGGGTGGTCACGTCGCCACTATTGTACTAGAAGATCGCAAGACGGTTACCGCCGACTGGTATACCACGGTTTGTTTGCCACAAGTCATCACCGAATTTCGAAAAAACAACTCAGAACGTCGTATGATACTGCACCATGACAATGCAAGTTCGCATACCGCCCGCCAGACAAAGATGTTTTTGAACACCCAAAACATGGAAATTTTAGATCACCCACCTTACAGAACTGACTTAAGCCCTAACGATTTTTTTACGTTCCCCAAAATTAAGCAAAGTCTTCGTGGTCAACGTTTCAGCTCACCCGAAGAAGCTGTTGACGCATACAAATCGGCCATTTTGACTACCCCCACTTCGGAGTGGAATAAATGTTTTAAAAACTGGTTTGAACGCATGCAAAAGTGTATTAAATATCGCGGCGAATTCTTTGAAAAACAATAAATGGTAATAATATATTAGATTGTCTATACTTATTTCAAACGACACAAGTTAAAAGGCAGCCCTCGTACAGTGCCACTAGAAAACCGTAGAACGGTTAATTCAGAGTGGTACACGACCATTTGCTTACCGGAAGTATTTGAACAAATTCGTAAAACTAACCAGCGACGAAGAATCATTCTTCATCATGACAATGCCAGCTGTCATACGTCACGCGAAACAACTCTATTTTTGGAGGGTCAAAATGTGGAATTAACGGGTCATCCGCCGTACAGCCCTGACTTGGCACCCAACGATTTTTATTTATTTCTAAATATAAAGAATAAATTACGCGGTCAACGATTTTCGACCGCTGAAGATGCTGTCGACGCATTCAAACAACACGTTATGGAGGTACCTCAGGCGGAGTGGCAGAAGTGCTTTAAAAATTGGTTCACGCGAATGCAAAAGTGCATAGATCATCAAGGGGAATACTTTGAAAAACAATAAAACCATTTTCAGCCGTGTACGTTTGTTTGTTTTTTTGTTTCCGGATATATAAGTAGCAACCCTCGTATCAGCAACATATACTGTTTATTTTAACAACCAGTAATATTTTTTTAACAAGATAGCATATAACAAGTTAAGTAATGTATTTTCAGCAACATATACTGTTGAAATTATCAAACAATATTTTTAGTTGAACATGACACCAGCTTGTAAATGTTACAAGTTTAAGTGTTATTTAAATCAACAGCTCGATTATATAAAACCAACATGGCACATATTGTTTTAAACATATATTTGGCTGATTCAATCCAATATCTTTTAACAAGTTTAACCTTGTTCTTCGTACAAATTCGACTTGTATTATCAATATTGTGATCGATTCCGTTTACTAAAATACTTTAGTTTCAAACGGATAAACACGCAACAAGTCGAATTTGTTAAATTCACAAAGCAAATTTCTCTCAGTGTACGCAACATTGCTCTGAATATATGAAGGGTACACAAAGGACATGTCTAGTCACTTTTTTTGTAAATTGAGATTTTTATATCAAAATGTAGAACTTGAAATGAACTATTATTAACAACTTCTGTTTCAGCTGTAAATTTTAATTTTAGTCCACTCTTTAACTCGTAAAAACCATCAAGTTCGAAAATAGTATGATTATTTGAATCGTTCCAAACTTTGAAAGCGCTGTAACTCAAAATGTTGTCAAAGTGACTAGACATGTTCTTTCCGTGTACCCTTCATATCATCTAAGCATATGAAACAGTATTTTTACCTACAGACTGACAGACAACGCACATCCTAAAACAGTTGAAAGTTCTTGAAATTTGGAACATTAATTTTTCAAATCTAATGGACTCCACGAGGAATGGATTTTTGGAAATTCAACCCCTAAAGAAGAAAAATCGATTTCCACACGAACGAAGCCATATACTGTTATCATGTTGAGTGCTTCCATATTGATTTACCTATACCTATCCTATTGAATGTTGGTTGATGTTCCCCTGATCGAATTCCTCTCTCGATTCAACGTAATTTAACTTTGTTATGAGCTGCTCGTTTTATTTGATTCTATGCATAGAACTTACTCAATTTAGAATTCAGTATAATATGTAATGTATAATATATTTGTTGTACAGTGGAATGGAACTTTCTTCTTATTTGAAATTGTAACCATAACACTTAGTAAAAAGTCTTTATAACTTAAACCATTTTTTTCGACTTGAACCATTTTTTTGACTCGAACCATTTATTTTGACAAACTTTTTCGTAAGTTTAAAATGTTATCTAAGTATGAACTCACTCATACCTCATCTGAACGGATAGCATGGTTGCCATTTTATCACCTATCGCGTCATGCGTCACTTTCGCACTTACTTGTTAAAACGTGACAGCTATGGTAACAAGCAATACAAACCCGACCATATTAGACTAAGCTGGACAATAAAAATTAATCGATGAGACTTTATGCACAAGAATCCGCTCAGTAGTTTAAGCGTTACGGTTGTATACACGATACAAAACCACAAAGAATCCTAAAAGCACAACCCTTGTAGTAGGGTGAAAATAAATATCTAGGGAAAAGATTTCGCCATTCAAGCTAAGACGGAGACAGGCGAAATTGCACAAACAAACTGAAAAAGTATGTTTTCAGCAGCCTAATCCAATTTTCATAAAAAGTGACACCAGATGTTCCGAACAAAACAGTATTGGTAGACTTCCATATTTCATATTGCTTTAGTTGAGATGAAATAGGTATATCGATGAAAGTTCCCACCGTGCCGTTAGAACAGGCCATTTTGTACAAAAACTTGGAAATTACATGTCTGAAGACAATTGGTTAAGTTTGGATAGGTAGCGTGAAAAACTTGATAGCTCGCACGGCCTCTAGTCCCTAAACATCTTTTGTCTCTGTCTGTCTTGGAGAACAAGTTGGCGATAGTGTATCAGTTTCAGGAAGTAAAAATTTAAAGAAGGTGCACTTCAGTGCCGAACGGTTTACTGCGTCTAAAACAAAAGCAAAAATAGCGTAATCGTATCATTAAGGTAAATTTAATGTTAATAAGTTTTAATTGATGGAGGGATGGGTAGATGGTCTGACCCTTGACCAAGTTAATAAAAACCTATGGAGATAAACCATGAGAGCTACAACACCTTTAAATGGTCACGATTTTAAAGTTTTAAAGGTTGCTATGGTGAGCGTTGAAATCGTTGCCTAGAAGCTCAATATGTTTTGTTGTTCTAACAGTATTTCGCATATACCTTGCGATTGGCCATCCCCCTGTCTTCAATGTCATATCAGTCTTCTATAACATAACACAACCCACATCACAAAAAAATATATTACCTATTGACACATCCAACTGAAGGCACGTAGGGCGTAGGTTGATCTTAGTTGTCTGCCGACTATATTTGGCAAAAGATCGCTCGAGTCCACTGTGTAGGCGTTCAAAACCCCGAGTGCCTCCTCTGTCACGATAATCTGCGGTTTCAACAACAGTTTCAGGCGTCGTAAAATTAATGACGCAACCTTATCCGTCCTCACCATCGGTGTTCATTTAAATGTTAGCTAAGTTTTAATGGCTAAGGCTTTAGTGCGTGCTCGGTGAAATAGTTGCTTAAAAATGCTCAATTCTGAATAGGATGAAGTTGTCAGTTTGTGGGGTTAGCTCGATTTGTGTAACTTTTATAGTAACCGAAGAACAAATCAAATAATTTTAATAAATATTTTGATTTGTTTATTTTAAGTAGATACACTAATATAAACTCTGCCGCGAATGCAAAAGACGTTGGTTCGGTCTAAGTCACTTTTCCTTTGTATGAAATCTATATGAGTTTATATATAATAGTAGTTTATGTAACTGTTACGTAATAAGGGTCTTTAAAAAACGAGTGTGGTTTTATGAAACGAGCCGCAGGCGAGTTTCATAATAAGATCACACGAGCGTTTTAAGGCCTAATTACGTACAGTTGCATACACTGCTTTATCTACACTCATATTATATATCCTAAATGAAGTGTTCAGAAACCATAGAATGACCGCCATTGCACCGCTGTGGCCAACTCGATTGTGCCGGCGGTCGCGCGGGCGTGTGTCGTTGGTCAGGAAGGAGGACAGGATTTACATTATGTTATCAAATTCGATGTTCGGAATTTTAAACTCATCATAACGTATCAATATATGAGCATGTAAAGTTAAAATTACGTTACTGCCACAGATAAAAAGCTTATCATAGTAAAATCGGTTGTGGTAATGCTAGCCATTGCCTACCGTTTTTGAACACGTTTTAGAGGACTTACAATGTGAGTGTAGATAAATCTATATTGAGCAGAAGCTTAATACTATAAAAGTTAATGTTATCAGTATCACTCACGTTTTTTTGCGTTCACGTCATTACGCGCCACATGTTTCGGAGAGCCTACTCCGTCTTCAAGCACTCTTCTTTTATAGTGTAGGTTTGTCTCTTGAAATACTAAATTCAATATTCTGTTATTTTCCTACTTATTTTTTTATTACTGGGACTAGAATAGTTTTGGGTGCCAGGCTGCTAGCTGCTAGTTGCTGACGGGGTTACCTGGAGATCAGTTGGTTTTTAGCTCTCTCTCTCCCATCTCAGTCTAAATACTTATACTCTTTGCTCTGTTCCGCTTCACATATCGGTGAAGAAGAGGCTTCGTCTTACACAAATGTTAGAGTGGCAAAATACAAATTTCAGGTCCATAGTAAGCCAGTACGTTAAGGCCCTATTTTGAAAAATAACCCGATCTTTAAAACGTCATAGTGGCAAGCATCGGAAACTAACAGATATGATTTTCGGATATATGTTTCTTGACTATGTGATATAACATATTACTAACCCGATACACGAATGCTTAAACTTTCCTCGATAGAAAATAAATCCAAAGTTACGTCTTCAGTTTTCTTTTTTTCCTTGGTTCTACTAAACAAAACATCTTTATGCAGTCTTATTTACTTTAAAGTAAAGGTTTTCATGTATTATAATATCTCTTAAACGAAAACGTATCGTATTCTGTAGCATTACGCTGAGTCTGAGTATTATTATAAGAAGATCCATTGGAGCCGCAACACGACGAGGAAAATTGCAAATTCACAACCTCGTGGACTTCGCTTATTTCCTCGTCGTGTTGCGGCTCCAATGTATCTTCTTTCCATTGACTTAATTGGTCCTTTACCGGTTAGCCGTAATGGGTGTCGTTATATTTTGACTTTGGTTGACGTTTTTACCAAATTTGTTTGGTTGGTCCCTTTGAAGTTGGTGAATGCGAGGTCAATATCGATGGCATTAGAGTCGGAGGTTATTTTGCGGTACGGTGTTCCTACTAACATTCTCTGTGACAACGCTACAGTTTTTCATAGTCGTCAATTTCTGGATTTCCTGGCGAGCTATAATATTCCAGGTCCGTGTTATACCCCATATTATTCGCCACAAGCGAATGTTGTGGAGAGATATAACCAGGTCGTGATTACAACTTTGAGCATTTTAGTTGAAAATGACCAACGCAGTTGGTCGGGTCATTTACATCGGGTCGCTCTTTATTTAAACTCTTGTATAAATTTGGCTACTGCTTATACACCGAATTTTTTGATGTACGGCCGCGAGTTGTCAATGATTCGTGAACGTGTTGAGAATCAGGTTGTGGACCAAGATGTGGGACTCAGCCGGATGGAACACGCTTCGAATCTTCAGACGCTTCGTGAGGTGTACGATAAAGTTTCTGATTCGATGGCTTTAGCCTTTCATCGTAACGCCGCCAAGTTCAACACGAACCGTTCTTCGCCAAGAATCGTTGGTGACCAAATCGTTTGGCGCCGGAATTTCCAGCGTGGATCCGCTGATCCTTTTCGAGGCGGTAAATTCGCTCCACGTTTCGTTCGGTGCCGTGTGGTTAGACGGGTGTCTCCACAGGTATATGTACTGGCTGATACCGATTCCGAGCACGTCGGTACCTATCATATTAAAGATATCTTGAAATAGTTTCTTCTTTCGGCCCGTTCAGTTTTCTCAAAATTCTAAAATGCGCTTTAGTCCGCCATTCCCTTGTCGGTAATCCTTGCTTGATTTGTTTCTTATCGTTTTTTTGTTTTCGTTTGAGCGTTTCCTTGCTCCTTTTTCCAGATTTGACCTTTTTTACCGTTGGTGTTTAAGGCTTCGTTTATCTTTCCCGGTCTATGATAGCCTGGTTGTATAATTTGATGACTCGATGTGAGGGATTAAGATCTGTGGCCAGGTGCAGTTTCTGTCCTATCCCGGCCGTCACGTCTTGGACCGCGTGACGCGTTGGTTGGCGTTTTGTCATCTTGTTAATCTATTAGGTTAGTCTTTAGGGGTAATGTTAATAACTGGTTAGTTTTGTTTTTTTTTGGAATTCGTTTAGGGTTCTCTTGTTGTGCCTTTTTTTGGCCTTAGCATTAAGTTGTGTTTGTTTTTGTTGCTTGGGGTTAGTTTTCTTGTGTTTACTTGTGTTGTTGTTTGTTTGTTTCTTTGTTTGGTAGGGAGATGCTGTAGCATTACGCTACGTATCGTACGACATCTGTCGACTTTCTTTAGAACTTCTGAACTTCTGTGTCTAAGGCTAGGTCACGGTTGATATATAAAAAAGCGTACATTGTGATTCACGGCATTACAGGTAGATGGCGCTTATATCAGTCCGTATTTTGTAATACGTCTGGCAGTTATAAAATTGAGATAAGACTCGCGCTAATTTTGAATGTGAATTTTGAGGTATTCCAGATTGTCAAAAGAAAAAAGTTGATTTTTGATGGAGTCTGTCAGAGCGCCGTGAGATTTTGAAAGAAAAAGAGATAATCTGGATTTGTTCTGGTCTTTTTTGCCATAATTTGCTTAGCTGCATCGTGATAAAGTGCGATTTATTTCAAACATTGTATGGCAAGTGCTATTGTTGCATTGTTGGAGCAGAAATAAAACCGAAACCCTTGCCGGGCGAAGAGGCCCAATATAAATTATTTAGCAAGTGCTATACCCTGAAACCGCCTGATTCCGGAAGGCCCTTGTGGATGCCGGGCCGGCGGGACAGTCTGCAGCTGCCGCGATTTCCGCGGGTTTCTTCGCCACATCATCGGAGAGTTAGAGTCCGCATCCAGCGGGCTCTCGCAAGTGAGAAAAGGAGTTCAGCGAGCTATTGGGTCCGCCGTATCAAAGCGGACACTGGCCCACGAACTCTTTTTTAATTTAAGCAACAGCTTTTGCATCCTGCTTTCGAGAACATCAAATTATTTATATTTTTGTTAAAAAAACGTTACAAATCGGATTCCTTTTTTGTATCCAGTATTTTTGTGCCATAATAGTTTTTTTTGTTGTTTTGCTAAATTCCCCAAATTCCAATTGCCTCGTTTGACGGGCGTATAAAGACCTGGCTCTTTAATTTAGGCTACGTTCAGCCAGCGCATCATCTGTCACCATCCATATCACCCGCCTCATTAACCCATTATTTTCCTGCAGCCAAATTATTACTAGCCGAGTCTTTATTTTTACTTATCGGTTTTGCTAACTATTGAATTTGTAATGTCCTTGTTTAGGTACAGTCGTCTTAATTTTTAAGTGAAGTGCTAATATTAAATATTTTTAATTATTGTAATTTAATTACATTCTGGTCACTAGGGAGGTTGTTGAATGTGAAAGTGAAATAGGTACAGTTCTCTTCATTTTTAAGTGAAGTGCTAAATTTAAATATTTTTGTTATTATAATTTAATTGTATTCTGAGCACTAGGGAACTTATTGAATGTGAAATACCCTTATTTAGATGCCATTATTGTGATTTTTACGTGAAATGCTAAATTTTAAATAATTGATAATTTTTGCTAATATTAAATATTTTTACTTTGTCGTCAAAATTAAACGTATTAATGCAAGTAAGAAGTGTTTCACTGCAATTCATAATAAAATCCAAATATTTGTTACCATTTTTGATTTCACGAATTCATCATCAAACGCCCACCCACTCCACTTTCCGCTTCTCTTTTCCTCACGCGCCGAAGTCATAAATCCGTCCTTTACGCGAGGCCAGCCCATAACGCCGGCGAATGTCACAGAGGGCAGACGTTTGCCGCTTGTGCTCCCGTCTGATTTACGTAAAAATTAAATATCAAATAAACGATGACCTACGGCTCCGTTCGTTACGAATGGATCCGGAGGTCTTCTAAAATTGGGCTGTTTTTACGAGACTATGCGATACGCTTGTGTGCGTATTTTGGTTGCTTCACCCACATCTAACAATTACAAAAGGATGGAAAATTTCGTTATCAAATGCAATGTAATGGTAGCCTCGTGGTTCGTGGCTTTGGTAGTAAGTGAATAAAGAGACAATCCGGTGACGGTGGATCAAATCTCGGTATTAAAAACTTTTTTCATTTTTTTATTAAAAAAATATGTTCAGTCTAAATATAAAACTTCAGTTTTTTAAGCAATTATACTCGTAGAAAAATCTAAAGTTTGGTAATATTTTATAAACAACTTTATAAATAAAATAAGCAATATACATATTTATGCAAATTTTTCATTTTATATGATGTCTAGCAAATCAACACAAATTATGTCAATGATGTGATGTATCAATATTACATACCTAGGTAATACAGATTTTTGTTATTTTTTTGTTTTTCATTCTATTTTTCGTTTTTTTTTGTAGAGGTATAAATTTGATGAAACCATAAATAAATTATTAAATAGCCTAAAATAAGATGTAAAAAAATACATAAGCCAAAAAATCATTAGTACTCGCCCGGGTTCGAACCTGCAACCTCAGGTTTGGATAACACTTAGTTCCCTTAGCAGGACTGCGTAAGTACGAGTGCGTGCCAGATATTAGGTACTATCTATCTCGCTCGCTCTAAGTATATCACACTGGCGCCGCAACCGCATGGGGCGACGGTGTGCAAGCGTGATATCGCTATACACACGCAGAACGCTATCTCGCTCGCGCACCAGCGCCGCATGCGGAAACCGCAGCAGTGTGGAGGACGCCTAATGTTCGCTTGCGTTAGGTAGGTATTAGAATGATGATGTGGATGCGAGTGTAGGTAATTGATTACTTACCTACATCAATAAAAACATAAAATAAAATAATTTTGATGATATTAAAAATAATAATAACCCGTCAGTGTGGCAACATAAATGCCTATCTACTAGGTATGTACGAGTAGTAACTTTATATCAGGTACCTATAACATAACAAGTGAGTTCTTCGTGTCGCAGGATAAATGCCTACTAGGTCTTGGTATATATGTACTCGTAACTGTCTAGGTAGTAGTACTGGTAGGTTCTGAAGCTATGGATAGAAGATTCAATCATTTAGCCTTCCTTTTTTTCCCGACTACAGCGAAGCTAAAAGGAAGGGTTATGATTTTATTTAGCAGTCTATCAATGTAGGTAGGTACTCGTAAGGAAGTTACTTGTATAATCGTTTAGCAAAAATTTTACCAAAAAAGTAAGTAAGCAATAATTTACGATTATTTATTTTTGCAATAACAATTATTTATTTTATGTAAGAGACCTTTTGCCACTTTTTGACCCCCTACGTTATTATTATTATTTATTATTATTGATACCTAGGACGTCGTCCGCTTGGATCCGTTATTAAACGATACAGGTATGTACTACTAAATTATAGTTTTAGCTTTAGTTAAATTTTTTTACTAAATTTTGTGTTGTTTTTTATTTTATACTTTTTAGTGACTGCAACTTCGTTTATTTTACAACAATATATACTTAAAACACATAAAATTTATATGCTATTTATGATCGAGTTAAACTAATATGTCATATCATGTCAAAACGACTGACCCATATGTTTGTATGTATGTACATATGTCTGTATGTATGTAAGCATGCTAAACCGGTTTTGATGCAGTTTTCAGAAAAGTATTTGTTACATTCTGGACAAGATTTTGGTATAGGTCAGGTGGTCGACAGTGTAACACTTTTTTTTAGTAGTCCGAAACCAATTATCAATATGATCATACATTAGGTGGTTGCTATTAAAAAGGATAGCATATTAATTTTATGTGTTTTAACTAGTTTTAAGTATATAATAATTGTTGTAAAATAAACGAAGTACTTACCTAATGTACATATCACAAAAAAATATGAAATAAAAAAAATAAAAAGTTTAAATAAATAAACAACACAAAAACTTGTAAAAAAAAAAACAAAACAAAAACTGAAACTAAAATGATAGTTTAATTTAATTTCTTTTTTAAAAATGGGAACCGTCTTCTAAAAAAACCGGGCAAGTGCGAGTCGGACTCGCGCACCGAGGGTTCCGTACAAACATATAACAAGCAAAAGTTGTAGTATGTTTATTACTTATTTCAATTTAATGCCTCTACGCGTTTACGAGGAAAAAGGTAGTAATTTTAAAATTAAAAAAATATTTTTTGTTTGATTTTACTGAAAATGTCTACTTTTCGTAATTTTTCCTTTCTCTGTGCTATATGAAGTTTCTTCGTGCCAAGTTTTAAGTTTCTGAGTTTACGGGAAGTACCCTTTAGGTTTTGAGTTTCTTGCGAGTACTCAGTTTCAAAATATGCGACTTAAATTGCTATTTCTTTTGATTGCGTTGACATAAAAGTTTGGTTTTGCTACATCTGAAAGGTCCTATAGCCCTGAGTATTTGACATGAATTTCAATTTAATACCTCCACGCGTTTACGAGGAAAAAGGTAGTAAGTTTAAAATTTAAAAAAATATGTTTTTGTATGATTTTACTAAAAATGTCTACTTTTTGTAATTTTTCCATTGTCTATGCTATATGACGTTGCTTCGTGCCAAATTTCAAGTTTCTGAGTTCACGGGAAGTACCCCGTAGGTTTTGCGAGTGCCGATAAACTCTAAAATTTGCAGCATAAACGACTGTATCTTTTGATTGCGTTGGCTTTTAAGTTTGATTTTTTCACAGCTTCAAGGGACAATAGATCTGAGTATTTGATATAAATTTCAGCTTGATACCTCCACGCATTCCTGAGAAAAATGGTCTTGACAGACAGACAGACAGACAGACGGACAACAAAGTGATCCTATAAGGGTTCCGTTTTTTCCTTTCGAGGTACGGAACCCTAAAAAGCAAGGATCTGAAGAGCACAAAATATTTTTTATATAAGTATCTCACCCCTATCTTTATCCAGTCCCTATCCCGTCTCTATTTTTACCCTGTAAAGCAAATTTCTGCCAGAAAGTAATTAATACATAATAGTAAGAAAATTAATAGTTTATTTTTTGAAGTCGGTGCCACCGCCAAACCACTTCACTGTCTCTTTGGAGCGGGAAATTAATGAAAGAACTTAATTAATCGGCAGCTTTTTATCACCGCACCGCTCGCCGCCGCACGGTGGGCTGAAAATCGGCCTCCATAGAAATAGAAACCGAAGTCTTAAATTTGAACTTTTTTTTATTGGAATAGCTATGGTTAGGTGTTATTATGTCCCAAAATTAATCTTAGCTTATTTGGTTGGAAAAATAATTAATTATATTTTTTTTTCTAAATCTTTGTATGGCGCGTATCAGAAAAATCGAGTTTTCTCCGAAAATAAAAAGTTAACCGTAATATCCTGACAGATGATTTTAAACACAATTATTCTTAATTTTTCCACATAATTAGAATTTTCCTACGGGGTGCACTTTTTTTTTTTTAAATCGAAATATATATATTTTTTTTTTTTTTTTTTTTTTTTAATATAGTTAAACTCGTTATTTTGACTACAAAAAATGAATTTGAGTTTAATCGAACCAATAACTTACGCGTAGTGAATTTTTGTTTTAAGCAAATGTATGGAGCGTACGAGTAAAACGGATTTTTTTTTCAAAAATTAAAGGTTTACCGTAATATCCTTGCAGATGATGTAAGAACCAATTATTAAGGATATTTTCACATAACGCGAACTTTTCTACCGTATGCACTTATTTAATAAAAAATAAAAAACTTATTTTTTCATGCTGAAATAGCTTTTTCTCATTGTTTTAATAAACATACAAGAGTTACAAGTAGAAAATTGAAGAAAAAACCATTACATCCTTTACATTATTACCCTTGTATCCTCTTTGTTACATTATCTTTAACAGTATTTAACAAATGACACATTGACAATTGATGAGTCTAAAATTAATGATCGTTAATGAGGTCCGGTTACAATCATTAGTAGATACTACGAATTTACTTAATTAAATAAATATCAGTAACATTATCAATAATTGGTTTACATAAAAACAGAAATAAGTATGTGTAATGCTATCCTAATTAAAAGTATTCTAATGCTAATATAGGAATCCAGAAAGTTTAGTTTTCCTGGTCGCTTACTTCCGAATCCGTGTCCATTTCAGAATCAGGGTACACATTTGAGGTATCTGTCACTTCTTGGTCTTGAGGTTCCAGACAAATGAATAATTCTAAAGTTTCAGGGAAGAAAGCCTGTTTCTTTTTTCCACTTATTGTTGGCCTCATCGAAGAAAGGACAGGATCGGAAGACAAAAGCAACATATTAAATACATCTCTGTTCGAAGCTGGTCTCGTTTTTTTTTGTGAGTGATGCTCTCTGAACATTCTGAAGTCTTTGTTGCGTGCCTCGGTTGCTTCTTCAGAGAGATGACCAATCGGTACAATATCATTTCGTGCAATGATATCTGTGCCATGGATCAGAAATTTATGCACTGTTGGGGGCATCTTATACCATCTGTAAAATTTTATATAGTCGTCCGCTGTAGCTATGCAATAGGCTTTAAACTTTTCAGTGTCAATTACTTCACCTGATGTGACAGCTTGCAGAATTACAGCAAATCTCCGAATCATTTGTTCGTCCAGTCCAGTGATATTAGCTGTTTTTTCGGGATCTTCGAAAAATTTACGTGCTGTGTTTCCGTCATTCGTTGTTCCAGAACCTTGTTTTACTACATCGACTAAAAGATTTAGTTCGTCTTTGAAGCGATCTTGAATAATCTTCTTCCGTAGTTCCAGCTTCTGTTTAAGGCCCCTCTTTTCAGTTGCATAAAATTCTTTAAAGTCCAATCGATATGCTATATGAATAAACATCGGTATCAACGTTCTATTTTCATGGCACCCGGTAGGGATAGCAGAAAAATAAATACATTCGAATATTTAATTTTTAATAATATTTATTTTCATTTAAATTTAATTATGATGCAGCTAACTTCAACTTTAATTTAGTCACAGAAATACTTCGAAATCTTTGCCATAAACAAAAAAAAATCGTAAATCTTTGCCATAAAGAGTTTGATTGACTCAAAAAAAAATTTCGTAACGCTCTTTCAGAACTTCAAGCAAAAAAATATTTCGAGAAACGTGTGAAAACATTCCTCTTTCGCCCCGACGAGTGTAGTTAAAGATGGGGCACATGGATAAATGCTGCCTCATATTATCACTATTCACAAACATTATGTTCAAATCGTTGTTATCGACGCTTTAAATCCGCGTGAATCAAGTGCAATATAGCTAAAGTAAAGAATTTTTTCCGCAACCGGGAAACTGAATGTTGAGTTACTATTCGTGGATAAACACTTTAGTATAATTGCTAAGTATGAATAATTGTTTTAAGGTCCCAAACTGAGCTCTGTAGATACAATAAAAACAATTCATTGGTTGCAAAAAATATATTAAAATTACACCAAAAGGACTGACAACTTTATCTAAAATTAAATAATATTTTAAAGAAAATCCGTGTTAATAACACCATACAAATTATCAAAGAACTGTCTAACAGAAAATAAGTTGAAATACCAGCAAGTGTAATAGTATAATGTGTGCAATATTTTTATTATTTGACTAACCTTCCCTAACCTCAGTGAGTGTGGAAAGGAAAGGTATTTTGTTTATTTATCTAATCAAAGGTTAACAGCAAAATCCACGAAACACATTTTTATTTTCGATGGAGCGCACATTTTAGCATCGTCGACTATTTTAAAATGAAAGATTGAAGTTACTCGATTATATAGTGGCAGCAAGTTGTAACACATTCTTCGAACAATTCCTACTGGCTTGCCTATTTTGAGCACTCGTAGAAAAAGTATTGTATACAATAGTGACATAATTAAGTATGTCACGATGTATAAACTACTATTTAGCGTTTTTTTTTTAGTAAAAAAAAGAAATGTTCAAAATACTAGATATATTTGTTTGTATTTGTTTTTCTGCAAACCGTACTTTGCCATGAAATTTGAACGTTGATACCGATGTTTATATATGAAGAAGGCATTCCATGGTATTGATCCGGGCATGTAAAGATGATAGTCCAAATTCATATAAGGTAGTATCAGGCAGTTTTTTTCGAAACTTTGTCTATATTGTTCATTTCATTAGGCTTAGCTAAACATAAAATGCATGTTGCTTTTGACTTAGCCTGTGAAAGATATGTGCAGATTTTGCCATCTACCATCGTCATCTTCAACTCATGTGTCACTTTGTTGTTTCTATGTTCTGTGGGCACTAGGTCTTTGATTTCATCGTCCATTTTTTCTTTTGAGCTAGAACAAAGTTTTTGTTCTCTTTAGTAAATGTAAATTGCTTTGGACGACAATATGAAGCAGAACATGGCTTTGGATTTGTCCAAATTGTTTTGTCGCCAGAGATAAGCTTTAGTGGCACTAAAGTCGTCATAAAAATGCTTGAGTCATCTTGTTCACTGCCACCAATTTTCTGCTTGTACCGGCTTTGACTGGAAGCACCGTCAAATCCCCATTTAGAGATTAAAATTAACTGCATGTCTTCTACTTGTTCCTGTACACTATTCAAAATTCGTGTAACTGTTAAATCCAGCAAAGCTTGCAATGTTATCTCACACGAAAAGTCCGTTACAATAACAGATTGCGTTGGTGGATAACAATCTAATTTAGCCTTCTGGACTTTATAATACGATGGATATAAGGTTGAAGCACCCTCTCTGATGGCTGTCTCTCGTAAAGTTATGTATTGCCATTTAGATAACTTCAATGAAATCTACCTAATGCCTTCTCTACTGTAAGTGACGCGGTAGAACTAGGCTTCTTGATCATTGCAGTAAATTTCTGGACTGCTTCTGGGTTCTTTAACATGTATTCTATCACTGATGCAATTTCACCTCGACCATCTTCTTTTAAAAGTTTTACAGCTGAAAACACAACTTCGTCTGTGTTTTCAATGCTTAGATCGCTGCATCTGTTTTTTTTCTGCTTCGTTCCGAGGTCTTCGAATGGTTTACGTTTCAATCGCGTCATAGTTCCAGTTGATGATGTGCTTAAAGTATGAGGAATGAGATCACTGCTGGTTGATCCGTGGGCTAACTGAAGATCCAACTGAAGATAAAAGCAACTTGGCCAGTCAATATTTGCTTCTAACCAAGATCCATACAATGCTCTAAATTTTTCTGTGTTCCGTTGGCTTTTCTTCCATCTGCTAGTAGCGGCTCTTTCAAGGTGTCACGATCTTCTTCTGACAGGTTAAGGTTTGATTTAGTTAGCACTATTTCAAACAAAGCTTCGTGATTTAAACTAGATCCTTGAGATTTTAGGATAACAAACAAGTCCAAGTTCGTAATAAGACTGTCCATGGTTTATGGTCGTATGTTAGCGGTTGAGAAGCTCAAGATTAACTAAAATATAAAATGTACCCCTTACCTATTTATTGCAAGTACTAATGAACACCACCATTCTATATCATTGTTATTGTAATAAGTTTTACGTCTAATTATAAGCATAATGATTAAAACCTTAATGATTAAACTGCATTCATATTATCTACTAACAATTGTAACCGGACCTCATTAACGATCATTAATTTTAGACTCATCAGTTTTCAATGTGTCATTTGTTAAATACTATTTCATTAAGTACAAAGATAATGTAATAAAGAGGATGCAAGGGTATTAATGTACCTAATGGTTTTATTTTCAATTTTGTACTTGTAACTCTTGTATGTTTATTATTTATTTGATTAAAACAATGAGAAATAGCTATTTCAGCATGAAAAAACAAGTTTTTTCTTTTTTATTAAATAAGTGCATACGGTAGAAAAGTTCGCGTTATGTGAAAATATCCTTAATAATTGGTTCTTACATCATCTGCAAGGATATTACGGTATACCTTTAATTTTTGAAAAAAAAATCCGTTTTACTCGTACGCTCCATACATTTGCTTAGAACAAAAATTCACTACGCGTAAGTTATTGGTTCCATTACACTCAAATTCATTTTTTGTAGTCAAAATAACGAGTTTAACCATATTAAAATAAAAAAATTAAATAAAAAAAATAAAAATTATTTTTCGATTTTTTTTAAAAAAAGTGCACCCCGTAGGAAAATTCTAATTATGTGGAAAAATTAAGAATAATTGTGTTTAAAATTATTTGTCAGGATATTACGGTTAACTTTTTATTTTCGGAGAAAACTCGATTTTTCTGATACGCGCCATACAAAGATTTAGAAAAAAAATTATAATTAATTATTTTTCCAACCAAATAAGCTAAGATTAATTTTGAGACATAATAACACCTAACCATAGCTATTCCAATAAAAAAAAGTTCAAATTTAAGACTTCGGTTTCTATTTCTATGGAGGCCGATTTTCAGCCCACCGTGCGCCGGCAGGGTGTTCATCCTCACACCCCGGAGCCTAATAGGTCGCGCACTGTATGGTTTAAGAGGAATTTCCTCCCACGAACGCTGCGACTGTGGAATGAACTCCCTGCTGAGGTTTTCTCAGTGGGCTACAGTATGAGGTTCTTCATAAAAGGAGTGTATAGGTTCTTAAAGGGTAGGCAACGCGCATGTGAATCCTCTGGGGTTGCAGGCGTCCATAGGCTACGGTGACTGTTTACCATCAGGCGGGCCGTATGCTTGTTTGCCACCGTCGTCGTATTAAAAAAATAAAAAATAAAATAATGAGTAAACCATGTATTTGCACTGCAGTGTTCTTCGTTGTCTTAAAATTTTAGTTTGGCACCGACTGACTTCAATAATAAAGTAAATACACAGACAAATTTAATTTTCTTTCTCTTTATTTATTTTAAATCTGGATAAGGATAGGGGTGGAACTTATGTATAAAAATTGTGCTTTTCAGTGGGTGGGTTGTTTGAAGGCCCTTTTTTTAAAAAGATATAATATTGTCTTTTTTGTTTTGATTTTTTTACTTAATTTTGTTTCGTATTTTATTTAAACAATTTACTTTTTGTAGTATACCAAAATCAAACTTCATTGAATGTACTGTATAGACTCAACAGAAACCAAACCTGAAATTGCATGTCATGCATCAAATGCAATGTACTATAATGCGAAAAAGCTTTTTACGAACTCCTTCCTTCCTTCATTGAGTTTAAATAAAACGATCTGATTTTCGATTAACATGAACTTCCCCACTATCTATTTTCCTATTAGAGGCCTACCTATGCTCAGCAGTGGGCGATAAATAGCTGATGATGATGACGATGAGTACCTATTTTCAAACGCCACTTTTATCTATTTCATTATGTCTGTTATGTTCTCGCTTCTTCTATTGGTTTCTTTCTTCATATTGTAGTCCATATCCAACTGGCTCGTTAAAATTTGTATTTTCTGTTGAAATGAAAGTATTTCGGTATTCAACGCTCCTGCACATCGGGCCTAATAAGATGATGATAATCAATAATACTAATAGAACATGTTTTCATACTTTTATATTAGAATTAATATTGCAAGGTCGTATCTGCCTATGTACGTAGTTTTTTTGGAGATATTTCAAAAAAGTCTGAACCGATAAATGTTTAAAATAATTTTCGTGGAAAAATATTCAAAGATCTTGATATAATAATATGTAATAATATATATTATGGTGATCAGTTACAAAGTCAGAAAAAGTGGTTCAGGATCACGACCCAGATTTCACCTTTTATAAACTCATATTTTTATATTTTTATGGAAGTAGAACATTCCATCAGGGTAGAAATAGTAGGTAAGTAAGGTTGAAAAATCTTATCTCTTTGGATTTATTATTATATAAAGTTTACATTTATTTTGTTCTCGTTCAGTTTATGACGGGCATTGAAAATATTATTAATGTAAGTACTATAGTTGTTACTTATAACATATAAAGATCGATAATAATGGCATTTTAGTTGTATTGTGGTTTCATCATTTTTTTTTATATTGATTATTGAAGAGAAATAACGTATTAATATTTTTTGTTTCTTGTCTTTTTTAACATGTTATTATATATAATATCTACTTGTTATTAGTAAAAAATAATCAGAAACAAATTTTATCTGTGACTTCACCCGCGTGAGTTTGTGTTTCAACTGCTTGATATCTGTATATGGTTCGTATTGTTTCGATTTTGAATCTTACTATATCTGTCAGAAAAATAACCCAACGGCCTGGCTAAGTAGTGGGGGATGGAGGTGGAATGATCCACCCTAAATATATTGCTAAGCTTGTAAATGATGTTTCTTGTATGATGTTAGTGGGATTTGTCGCGACTGACAAATATGATTCAATAATTTTCCTTGTTATTTTATTTCACATGTTACTATGTTCAACACAATATCTATTGTTTAGAACGAATAAAAAAAAAATAAAAATAAAAAACTGAAAAAAATCAAAACCAAACAAAAACTACATTAAATTAAGTATGCTATCCTTCTTGATATAACCTCTTATGGTCATTGGTTATGGCCACAAAAAAAAGTGTCCCACTGACGACTATCTGACCCTATACTAAAAACATTTTCCAGACTATAACAAATACTTTTCTGAAAACCGCATCAGAATCAGTTTAGCCATTTCAAATACAATAAAAAATAATTTTAAACAAAAAAGAACAGACTTCACTTATTCTCCACCTTTCCAAAAGCAAATTCCCGGGCTACTGTAAAAAAACACTAAAATCATCATATAATATATGAAGATTTCCCTCGATTTGTCCAGGATCCCATAATCAGAACCTGACCTGGTGACAATGGGACCAATCGTAGAGTATACTCTTTAAAACACAACAACAATTTCCTAAATCAGTTGAGCCGTCTTCGAATGATCGGTGAGCATAAAAAAAACCAAAAAAAAACCCGATGAATTGAGAATCTCCTCCTTCAAAATCTAGAAACTATCTTGCTAAACTTGTTCTTTAGTTATTTTTAAGGTTTTTATTATGTTTTATCGGTACTTATCAAAACAATACTTAGAAATATGGGGTTAAGAAGAAAATTCCTTTTTTAAATCATTATGCAGCTAATTTCTTCCGAAAAACTAAAATAAGTATAAGCACGTAGTCCTATAGATTTTTATGACAACCGGAACTATATTATTATTCCATTTAAATAATACTTAAATAGGACAGAACAATAAACATTTTAAGAACAGCGCCATCTGGCGGTGCTTGGTTCATATTAACTTTGTGGCCGATTGAATCCAGTGGTAGTTAACAAGTATTACGCTAGATGGAGCTTTATTTTTCCAAGCGCGGCGGACCTTTTTATGTGTGCGTGTTAATTTGAAGGGTGGGGCCCCGTAGGCGTGGTTTAGGAATAGGTATTTTGCAGTCAAAGTAGGGCCTTAAATGGCTCTCTCGCTAATACAAGGCCTGTGATACGTTTTGACAGTCTAAACTGGTAATATTATTCTTATACCGTTCTAGTAGAAGGCCCCAGAAGGACTTCTTGTTGTTAATCACCGACTCAAAAAGATAAGTTATGAGTTTGACAGCTATGAGTGTCTGTATGTGGCATTTAAATGGATGAACCGATTTAAAGGCGTTTTTATAATATCTGAAAGTAAGTTCTCTAGCGATGGGTTTAAAAATCGTTTTAGCCGTTTCCGTGGTAAGGGGTGACCCATATATGCCCTGTGGGTCATTTTAGACCCTATGACAAAAACTCGCTCCTACTCATTAATATACGATTAAGAGTGGTCCTGTAAACCTTCAGAGACCAGGGTCGAAAACGACCCACTGGGCATATATGGGTTAAGTTTTTAATTTATAATATATATTTGTTTGGAGTCGTGCGATAGTATTCTTGACACTCTCCCTTAACTTTCAAGTACACTACGCCGCAGGACGTATGGCGTATAGTACGTTTCGTTTAAGAGTTTTAAGACATACCTACGTCTATCGGGCCTGATGTATCGTAAGCCTTATTGAAAGGAGATAAGGTATACTGAAGGCTCGCCTGAATTGATGTTTGCTCCAGTAACACTATGTTATCTATCCAGCTTAATTACCATCCACACTAAACTACTAACCTTAAACTGAAGTGCACCGAACGATTAATTCAGACATGCAATGAGGCGCGGCCGAGTGTCAGCGTGGCCTTGAGGTTTTGGTTACGTAACTGGTGACATTCCACTCCCTTAACGATTCGCAGCTTTAGGGAAACCAGATCCCTGAACCTGAACCAGGGTCGGACTGGGCTGAATGGACCTAGATGGCTCCACACAAGCCAGGGACCCGGAGCTGGATGGTCACAGGTGGCAGCCCCGCAAGCTAGGTTCGTGATGGCAATTTGGGGCTCGGCTGGCAAACGCGACCTCGACTACCTCTGCCAGTCTAATTCCGCCCCCTTTGACCGTCAAGTATCGGAAAAATCGTGCCCTCAGCGCCACGCGCCAAGCAAACCGGTTATATTTTGGACGTGATATCACGTGCTGGCGCAGAGGGCACGACTTTCCGTGCGCGTGATTTGACCGTGATTTGACGGTCAAAGGGTTAAACTGAAATCCAATAAGCTGCGTATGTTTCAAGCTGCCATGAGGCACCAAATGTTGAATTTACACAAGCAGATATATCATTCCACTCCCTTACGACTACGACATTGGCGGCAGCGACTGCGTCCTTGTACGTATCTCGAGCTCATGTTACATTGGATCCTCCAACAACTCGCCTCTCGCTTACGAAACTTCTAATAATACACGGATACTAACATTCAAAAAGGTGTGTCGCAAGGGCGGGCGGTGGGCGTGCGCTTCTTAATGCGAGCCATTACTGCTTTTCAGGTACTAATTTGTATTGTATCTGGTAACATGGGCCTGGTCATTATTCTCATGGCCGTAAGGAAATATTTTCGAACATCCATGATCAATTAAACAGATGGAAATAACTTCGCACCACTATGCTACATCTATCCTCTCTGCTCCTCATTCTAACTCCTTGGGTCAGTACTTATATTGAACGAGGTTATAGGTACAAGTAGTCGGTGGCGGTACTTCCATACAAGCCCAAAAGCCGGGCTTGCCCTAGTTGCCTCACCGAAATTACGTATTTTAATCGTCGCGCTAAATAACCCGTATTAATTATTTCGAGTGAGCTGTTTGTAAATTTTGCCACACACAACAAAGTGTCGCCACTGCCGCGCAAACGACTGAGGCAAACGAAACTAAACGTAGGGCATGCTGCTGTCCCGCTCGCACTCACCACCGCCGCCGCCTTGCAAGCGGCATGCAAGCGGGCATTCATTTCGCCTATACAAATCGCCCTATTGATGTCTGTACAACGAGCAACAATTTTTGCCCGGTGTACCTATAGCAAAATACGGCGATTTAAAACCAGCTTTTTGGTGTGAAGTTGGCCGCATGCCGTAAGATCGCGCGATGCAAGTGAGCGTTAACGGACAACTTCAAGTGTATTATATTACAAAAGTCGAATTTGATATGCAAACTAATTGTTTGAGCAAGTCAATGTGAATTGAATGGTATTGTGGTGAGGTGAGGTTACGAGTTAGTAAAAGTGCTTAATTCTTTTGTAAAATATCTATATCGTTAGTTCATCGTTAGTTCACGTTAGTTCAGTATTTTAAATCGTTAGGACCCGACTCCAACATCGATTTTTTTTAAAAACAAAATGGGGAGGCCAACTTCACGCTACCGCCCCAAAACTCATTTATCGGTTTTTTTCGATTGGGATCGATAGATATTCGTTAGTTCACGCGAATTCACAAAGAAATTTCGTAAGGACCCGATTCGGTATATTTTATTTTATTTTTAAAGTGGGGCGGCCAACTTCACGTTACCGCCCCAAAACGGATTTTACTATTTCTATCAATGGAAATCGGTAGATATTCGTTAGTTCACGCGAATGCGCAAAGAAATTTCGTTAGGACCCGACTCCAACATCGATTTTTTTAAAAAGCAAAATGGGGAGGCTAACTTCACGCTACCGCCCCAAAACTGATTTATCGGTTTTTGTCGATTGGGATCGATAGATATTCGTTAGTTCACGCGAATTCACAAAGAAATTTCGTAAGGACTCGATTCGGTATATTTTATTTTATTTTTAAAGTGGGGCGGCTAACTTCACACTACCGCCCCAAAACTGTTTTTACGGTTTATATCGACGGAAATCGGTAGATATTCGTTAGTTCACGCGAATGCGCAAAAAAATTTCGTTAGGACCCGACTGGAAATGTTATTTATCATTATTATTATTGAAGTGATCGGTCAGACGATTTTAGTTCGATTGCCAGCAAAAGGCATATCTATATCGTTAGTTCATCGTTAGTTCACGTTAGTTCAGTATTTTAAATCGTTAGGACCCGACTCCAACATCGATTTTTTTTTAAAACAAAATGGGGAGGCCAACTTCACGCTACCGCCCCAAAACTCATTTATCGGTTTTTGTCGATTGGGATCGATAGATATTCGTTAGTCCACGCGACTTCACAAAGAAATTTCGTAAGGACCCGATTCGGTATATTTTATTTTATTTTTAAAGTGGGGCGGCCAACTTCACGTTACCGCCCCAAAACGGATTTTACTATTTCTATCGATGGAAATCGGTAGATATTCGTTAGTCCACACGAATGCGCAAAGAAATTTCGTTAGGACCCGACTCCAACATCGATTTTTTTAAAAAGCAAAATGGGGAGGCTAACTTCACGCTACCGCCCCAAAACTGATTTATCGGTTTTTGTCGATTGGGATCGATAGATATTCGTTAGTTCACGCGAATTCACAAAGAAATTTCGTAAGGACTCGATTCGGTATATTTTATTTAATTTTTAAAGTGGGGCGGCTAACTTCACACTACCGCCCCAAAACTGTTTTTACGGTTTATATCGACGGAAATCGGTAGATATTCGTTAGTTCACGCGAATGCGCAAAAAAATTTCGTTAGGACCCGACTGGAAATGTTATTTATCATTATTATTATTGAAGTGATCGGTCAGACGATTTTAGTTCGATTGCCAGCAAAAGGCATATCTATATCGTTAGTTCATCGTTAGTTCACGTTAGTTCAGTATTTTAAATCGTTAGGACCCGACTCCAACATCGATTTTTTTTTTAAATAAAATGGGGAGGCCAACTTCACGCTACCGCCCCAAAACTCATTTATCGGTTTTTGTCGATTGGGATCGATAGATATTCGTTAGTCCACGCGACTTCACAAAGAAATTTCGTAAGGACCCGATTCGGTATATTTTATTTTATTTTTAAAGTGGGGCGGCCAACTTCACGCTACCGCCCCAAAACGGATTTTACTATTTCTATCGATGGAAATCGGTAGATATTCGTTAGTTCACGCGAATGCGCAAAGAAATTTCGTTAGGACCCGACTCCAACATCGATTTTTTTTAAAAGCAAAATGGGGAGGCTAACTTCACGCTACCGCCCCAAAACTGATTTATCGGTTTTTGTCGATTGGGATCGATAGATATTCGTTAGTTCACGCGAATTCACAAAGAAATTTCGTAAGGACTCGATTCGGTATATTTTATTTTATTTTTAAAGTGGGGCGGCTAACTTTACGCTACCGCCCCAAAACTGTTTTTACGGTTTATATCGACGGAAATCGGCAGATATTCGTTAGTTCACGCGAATGCGCAAAAAAATTTCGTTAGGACCCGATTGGAAATGTTATTTATCATTATTATTATTGAAGTGATCGGTCAGACGATTTTAGTTCGATTGCCAGCAAAAGGCATATCTATATCGTTAGTTCATCGTTAGTTCACGTTAGTTCAGTATTTTAAATCGTTAGGACCCGACTCCAACATCGATTTTTTTTTTAAATAAAATGGGGAGGCCAACTTCACGCTACCGCCCCAAAACTCATTTATCGGTTTTTGTCGATTGGGATCGATAGATATTCGTTAGTTCACGCGAATTCACAAAGAAATTTCGTAAGGACCCGATTAGGTATATTTTATTTTATTTTTAAAGTGGGGCGGCTAACTTCACGCTACCGCCCCAAAACGGATTTTACTATTTCTATCGATGGAAATCGGTAGATATTCGTTAGTTCACGCGAATGCGCAAAGAAATTTCGTTAGGACCCGACTGGAAATGTTATTTATGATTATTATTATTGAAGTGATGCGGTCAGACGATTTTAGTTCGATTGCCAGCACAAGGCATATCTATATCGTTAGTTCATCGTTGGTTCAGTATTTTGAATCGTTAGGACCCGACTCCAACATCGATTTTTTTTTAAACATAATGGGGAGGCTAACTTCACGCTACCGCCCCAAACCTGATTTTACGGTTGCTATCGATGGAAATCGGTAGATATTCGTTAGTTCACGCGAATGCGCAAAGAAATTTCGTTAGGACCCGACTCGAAATGTTGTTTATGATTATTATTATTGAAGTGATGCGGTCAGACGATTTTAGTTCGATTGCCAGCACAAGGCATATCTATATCGTTAGTTCATCGTTAGTTCACGTTAGTTCAGTATTTTAAATCTTTAGGACCCGACTCCAACATAGATTTTTTTTTTAAACAAAAGGGGGAGGCCAACTTCACGCTACCGCCCCAAAACTCATTTATCGGTTTTTGTCGATTGGGATCGATAGATATTCGTTAGTTCACGCGAATTCACAAAGAAATTTCGTAAGGACCCGATTAGGTATATTTTATTTTATTTTTAAAGTGGGGCGGTAATTTAATTAGCAATTTAATACATTACAAAAGTAGGTACCATCTAATAAATTACGCCCAACACTGAATAAACATCAGGTTCAAGAGGGTCGTATGGAGGATGTATGCTATCTGCTGCCGAAGTCACGCATACATGTGATCTTTTTAAACAAAAATGTTTCGTTCTATAAATTCAATTGTTTGTCACAAAAAATTGTGTGATTTGTTTTTGCGTGGCATTTAAGACTGGATCTTATTAATTGTTGCTGTGAACATTTTTTAAATGTGTACCTAGTTGGTTACTAGGAACAGGTTTAGACACGGGTATGTTACGTCCAAAAGGGAGGTATGGGCACTCCGAATGTTATCTCGCTAACTGTGGTAAGGCACAGTTCAGCGAATGTTATCACGCTCAAATCTGGACCTGCCTCAGAGCTCGACTGGGGAAGTACCTTACAGAAAACCATAGCCAAAAAGCAAATAACTTAATTCAACCTAAAGTTTAAGATTAATTTTTTAACATGTTTTAATCATTTTCATCTATACATATACCATAAGTGTTCTTTACTAAAAAATTGACAAAAATAAAAGCGTTTGTCGTCTCACATAAGAATTATAAATTGAAATTACACAAAATAATTAAAAACACGAAAAATCAGCACGAGTAAGTTAATAACATATAATACCTGCTTTTGCCCGCGGCTTCGCTCGCGTTAAATTCGGGGTAACAAACCATACAAACTTCCACCCCCCATTTTAGGGAAGTGGGGGGTTAGAAAGAGACAAGAAGTAGCCTATATCACTCTCCATCCCTTCAACTATCTCCATTTAAAAAATCACTTCAATTCGTCGCCCCGTTTTGCCGTGAAAGACGGACAAACAAACAAACACACACACATACACTTTCCCATTTATAATATTAGTATGGATTAGTTGTATCGTGTCGTGTATAGGGTCGTCACGGTTTTTTGGGTACATTTTTGGGTTAGTTTTGGTTAATTGCCATCTATTTCAAAAGTTTTACCATATCAAAATCCATTACAATATTAAAATACTAGCTTTTACCCGCGACTTCGTCTGCGTGAAATTAACATGAGCGATATGGAATTACATAATAAAACGCAAAATAAAAGTTACTAGTTAGTAAAATCTAAGAGCAAATATAAAACTAGCACGTATGCTATTTCAAGTCAACAGGGAGCAACAATTCCATATAAACTTCCATTCCGTTTTCACCCCCTTATACATATCAAATTTCATCTAAATTAGTTGAGCGGTTTAAGCGTGAAGAGTTAACAGACACACTATAATATTAGTATGGATACGTCCATATAATATATCTCTTCAAGTAGGCTGGAAAAAAAAAAGAATTATAGCCAAAAGCGTTTTTTTAAATTTTTTAAATTTTTTAAATTTTGAAACATCTTGCTTCAAAGGTTTGAAACATCTTGTCTTTCCACTGTCAATATTTTTAACTCACTCGTTTTTGAAAAATTTGAGAAAATGCTGAAAGGTTGACATGAACATATAACAGGCGGTTTATAATTATATCTATTATTAGAAACCGTGCATAGGGTGGTTGAGCTAGTTTCCCATCCGGGTTGCCGTCCACCTGATTAAACTGCTACAAATTTATTGGACTAAGAGCTGGCCACGTCAGATATGACACAATAATGAGAGCAATGAAACCTGACTATTGTGTCATATCTGACGTGGCCAGCTCTCCGTCTACATGGAAAAAACTTTTTGAGGTCAGATTGGCCATTGATAATAATTATTTATTCTTTAATTGATATATTAATTATAAGCTTTTATTTGAAAAACTTGCATATCAATATAGCAAAGAGCTCAAAGAGGACCCAGTCTGTTCACGATGAGGGACCTTCTTGTTCCTTTAGTCGTCAACACAGTGAATCCTCCTTTTTGTAAAGGGTCGGCAACGCGCATGTGACTCCTTTGGAGTTGCAGGCGTCCATAAGTTACGGTAGCTGCTTACCATCAGGCGGGCCGTATGCTTGTTTGCCACCGTCGTGGTATAAAAAAAAAAATCAATAAGTATGGACGGAAAACTGACACATACTCCACTTTTACAAAAAATGTTTTATTATAAAAAACCTTTCGAGTATGATTTATTTTCGTATAATATTAATCTAAACAAGATCATATAAGCTCTAGAACGATAAGTAAGGGCACTTCAAAATTTATTATTGCATTACAAAGCTGGCAAAATCGATAAATGGAAGAAAACTAGCACCTAAAAACTTACTAAGAGTACATTTTATTGAATAGTCCAATCTTAACTGGAAGGAGTAGATTTTGAAAATTTATACAGGACAAACAGCTTAGGTACACTTCATACTGATTTGAAACAAGGATTAATATTTCGAGAAATTTTTACAAAGGTAAAGCATAAAAGTCAGCCCTGAAAGCTGACCAACTAGTTCAAAAATGGTCCGATCTTACCCCATCGTACCTTACGAGTACTTATTGGTTTTTTCATTTTAGGGATTGTGAGAAATTATATTGGTATATATACTTATACGATTAAATTAATTCCATATCTACTTACCTACCTAATAATAATAATTCACTATATCTTTTAAATCGTACGAAAACGAACATACAATAAGCCATATAAACCTAATGGCGCGACCAGACATCGCAGAGTACCGGGACAGCCGAGCCGATTGTTTCTTTCTTATTCCATAGTAAAGAGAGAGATATATAACCTATCACGATGATGTGGACAAATCATTGACAAATGCACGAATGTGTTTCAACTTCAAGCGCATTTGATTCTATTCAATGTATCCGTCATTCATATCATAATATAGATCTAGCTTGCAACAGCGCAAAGCAAGAAGCGAAATGAGCAAATGAAAGTAAGCTGGCAACGTCGCCTCGGATGGAAACTGCTCGAACAAACGCGCTCTTGTAATACAAATTATGGTAAAAACATGGACGAAGCCGTCTATGGTAAAAAGTACCCATACCCACTGTAAAAATTGAATAATGAATTAGTCTCTTTTATAAGTTGGTAGTTTAAATATATTGGGTAAAAAAGTCAAAATAAAAAGATTAAACTAACTAGTAACTTGACTATAGTATGATTTGACTTTTTTTTTGTGCAAAAATACCTATAAATCGCTTAGGATCAGGATTGAAAATATAAATGAGAAATGAGATAAAAAAATAAACAAAAAAGTTAACATTAGCCTAGATTTGAACTCGGACATATCTACTTAGTAAGCAAGCGTACTATATAAACCTAAGCTATGTGGAACGAATTTCCGGACTCAAAATTACTAATCATATTACTCAAATTTGAAACATGAAACATGTCTCTGGCTGCAATAGAATAAACGCCTATAAGTTTTATTGCAGCAATTGCATAGTTCCTGATTATTACAGGCTCTACAAGGTTTTGCGTCTAAAACCTTTATTAAGCGCTTAATACGACTATAGTTATCGGCCGAACATTAGTAATGTGCTAAGAAGTAGTTATGTTTAATTTCGCAACATAGAATTATTTCTGACCGACATAAAACTTGCGACAAGTTTTCTCCAAAACAGTTTCTTAACGATGATATATATAGGTATACCTAATTATGTTATACAAGACCAAGCACGTATCGGTACAGCGAACACAACTATATGCCCCTACAGAAAATGTAACATTCATGCTCCAACGTGGTTTGTTTTCTTCAAAAACCTTGCACTAAAACACCTCGATTTGACGTGTTTGCATATATCGTCGCCTTAATAACCATTGTCAAAGATCTGTGGTTCACAGTGGCGTAACTACGCTAAGTGGGGCCCGTGGCAAATTCATAGTATGGATCCCTTTTACAGAAAATGTTAGAATCCTCCTTTGGTCTTGTCCCCTCCGGCTGATACTTCAATAGTTTCAAGTTGAGTTAAGTATTAGACTGCATTATTACAGTATATTTTCATTGATTATTTGCAGTACAAATAAGATTGGAGGGGGTGGTATCTTGCCTCCATCCATATACAAAGGAAACCTATGCCAGTGTTTAAAATGAAATGAAAAATGAAAATGAAAATATTTTATTTCACTATTAAACCGTGTACATAACTACTAGGTGGGGACTTCCTGTTAAGTATACAATACCTGTGTTAGGAAGCCCCGCTCTTCCATAGCAACAAGTAGTTATTTATTTACAAAAATAAGGTGACTAAATAAATATAATTATGTATTTTATTATCAAAATTTAAATACTGATTGGGTTAAGGGTTAATATATTTATACTTTATTTATACATTGAATTTCTACCAATTTCTTGAAACCACTGCACTTTTACTTTAAAACTTATGAGTTAAGCACTCGGTAATCTCGGTATCATATACAATCGTCAATCCAGTGTTGCCAGGTGCCTCCAAGTGGATTATCGTACCAACCTTGAAAAATTATCGTACCAGATGTAAAATTATCGTACATCTATAAAAGTGACACTATCGCTTATTTTTCATTGGAAATGAGCTGAAATATGAAAAGAACACACGCACTTTACATACTACAAGGTTATTTTAATTTAAATTTTGTGAATGACGGGGATTTTTTTTCTGACAATCAATGGCATGAATGGCAAAACTCAGTTTTTCTTAAGGCCTAAAAAGCCACATGCTGTCCCTTTCCTTAGGGTCACTAAAAAGAGATGGCAGTTGGGACATGAAAATGTCATTTCTGCTCTAGTCCGTCATGTTTCTTAGTTGACGATAAATGTCAAAATGGACCAAATGGACCAATAGCATATGAGCCTGGTACACGATGCCATAGATAGGATAGTTTAAAAAAAAAGTGTAGTACACTACACTGAAACCTTAAAATTATCGTACTTTTGCGTACGATAATCAACATTGGAACGTACATCGTACGGAGGTGCAAATTATCGTACATGTACGACAATTATCGTACGCCTGGCAACGCTGCGTCAATCAAGTACCTAATAATGTGTACCTATAACAAATGTGGTGGGACAGTTAAAAAATAGTTTAGCTCTATGGTTAGGTATCCACTAATACAAAATGTGAAATGAGAGCCAAGTTCTTCGCCAACAAAATAATCGAGATCTATATAGATCTTGACACTCATATGAGTGCCAAGTTCTGTTATGTATAAAAAACCCTGAAAAAGCAATTACAAGAACATGCAACATTCTTTACACAATGTATTTAAGTATTTCACTTGGGATATAATTCAAGTTCAAGATTGACGGCTAGTTTTTACCAACTGGCTGGCTAGACTGGATTTTATAATGTTGCATGTTCTTGTAATTGAATTTTTAGGATTTCCTACACAGAGCAAAACTCATATAGATCTAAATTATTTTGTCGGCGAAGAATTTGGCTCTCATTTCACATTTATGTTTTTGATTGGATATCATTACTTTTGGAACAGAATAAAACCGACTCTCATGGTGCTCCCACACCAGCTGTTATATAACAAAGTGTAACAAGGATAAGGCTAAGTAGCACTATGTTGTTAAAGAAAGATAGTTGCTGTTATATAACGTTATATACCATCGAGTGTGGGACCACCATCAGTCTTAACTGAATGATATTAAGACATATAAATACCTATATATATATATATATATTTTTTTTTATGGGACAATTTTACACAAATCAACCTAGTCCCACACTAAGCTCAATAAGGCTTGTGTTGTGGCTACTTGACTACGATATATAGGATGGGCCCTGTAACTAAAGCAAAAAATTAAAACGTAGATTCTAGTCCTCAAACTAGACAACTTTTGTGTAGCAACTTTTTAAAATCATAAAGTTTTTAGATTGTTATTTTTTCAAACAAAGTAAATAGTATTTTCAATGTACTTAACACTCCGTCTTATTGACATCGCCTGTCAGTCTAGTCACTCTACAGACATAATCAATTTCATAGTACATTGCGTGTTCGAATTAACTTTAAAATGTAATAAAATTCAAACCGCAAGTTTTTTTTTCAAAGTCGTCAAACAAACGTTGCGTAGTTTGAGGAGAAGAATGTACATTTTAATTTTTTGCTTTAGTTACAGGCCCCACCTTGTATATAATAGATAGATATATAGTTAGGTGCAAAACTGTCCCAATAGTAGCATCTTAGTAGAATGTGGAGAAGTGGATGTCGATCGAGGAGAGGGGCACATGATTAATACATACCAGTACTATTTAAAATTTCCTACAAATCAGCCTTACATATGATATACTTAGAATTTACGGTTATTTTGTAATTTAGAATCGAAAAGTAGAAAAAAACACATTTTTATTTTTTGGAATATTTCTAGAATTTACGGTTATTTTGTAATTTAGAATCGAAAAGTAGAAAAAACACATTTTTATTTTTTGGAATATTTCTAGTTCCTCTTATGGAAACTCCAAATAGGGAACCATACATAATTAAGAAATTCAGCCTCTATAAAATAAGTTATCAACTGTTTAAATCACAAACATAGTTTTGTAGTTATGGCAGAGTAAAAGTCGTCTTGAACATTGAACTAACAATTATTTTCTATGGCTGTTTTTAATGGTACACTTTTGCACCGAACTATAAGCCACCTAAAAGTAACTTGAAAAATATGCCCCATTAAAGCAATTGCATGATGATTTTATAGAGGCAGAATTTCTTAATTATGTATGGTTCCCTATTTGGAGTTTCCATAAGAGGAACTAGAAATATTCCAAAAAATAAAAATGTTTTTTTTTTCTACTTTTCGATTCTAAATTACAAAATAACCGTAAATTCTAAGTATATCCTAGTAAGGCTGATTTGTAGGAAATTTTAAATAGTACTGGTATGTATTAATCATGTGCCCCTCTCCTCGATCGACATCTACTTCTCCACATTCTACTAAGATGCTACTATTGGGACAGTTTTGCACCTAACTGTAGATAAAAACTTAAATACATAGAAAACATCCATAACTCAGAAACAAATATCTGTGATAAACACACAAATAAATGCCCTAACCAGGGTTCGAACCCGGGACCTCCTGCTTCATAGGCAGGGTCACTACCAACTAGGCTAGGAGGCCGTTTAAAGACAATATTACTATTCACCTACATTAATATAGTACTTACTGGAGCCCCGAGGGTCTAAAATTTATCAAATGCCCATAATATTATATTATATTCTATTGATAATATTTACCTACCCACCGATCCAGGTGAAATTAATGCGGTTTTTTTTCTGTATTTCTAATCTACGTTTTGTTGACTCATATAGTTTAGGACATATGTATATCTACCCAGTAATTCATAGCGTCACTAGATGACGCTGTAGGCACCCCCTACATTAAGCAGTACTTTCGTTTGGGCTTGTTTAGACTTCAGACAGCCTCAAAAAGTTCTTAGACTTTGCTCCTATATTTAATACATACTCACTGTACCTAATCTATTCCGTTGTTTGATTATAAATAAAGACAGACAAAAAAAAATCGGAATTGAAAAACAGTTGTTTATTAATATCTCTGTTCCAAACCAAAGGGTAAATCAAACCTGAAATAAAAACAAACATTAACTATGTAAATATATGCGTTCAGTTCATGTCAAGAGGATATTTTTACCATTATTGTGACTATATGCGTTCATGTCAAGAGGATATTTTTACCATAGGATTGTGTTATTTATTGTGATAATAAAACTCTCTTCTCTACATTAAGGCAGTTTTTTACTGTAAAGACTAAAATGACAGTTCGATGTCACAATTTCTAACTATTCTAGATAGTTTCTTACCAAAACAAAAGTTGAAGTAGGCAGGTTACGTAAGTAAATTTATGTATTTTTCTAGTTTGTATTAAAAAAATGTTGGATTTGGTAGTGTAGTGTCGATTAAGTCTTTTTAATATTAAAAAATCAGCCAAGTGCGAGACGGACACGCGCAACGAGATACAAACCTTTACAGCTTAAAGGTATTATAGACCTGAGTATTTGATATAAATTTCAGCTTGATACCTCCACGCGTTCCTGAGAAAAAGGGTCTTGACAGACGGACGGACAACAAAGTGATCCTATAAGGGTTCCGTTTTTTCCTTTCGAAGTACGGAACCCTAAAAAGACGCTCTCTATAACATAATCTAAACGAAGATTTCCTAACTTTTAAAATTAACCTGGTCACCGTAATATGTAGAAGGAGACAAAGGTCCGCCTTCCAGCCATCTCATTCGGCTCGCTTTGTCTCGGCGATTGCGCAGTCTTCTGCGTATATCAAGTCTCTGGAAGGGACAACTGGAGTCACGGGAGAGGAGGGGGGATGCCATGGCCGCAACAAAGGTGTGATACTCCTTGGCACAACCACGGAGCCTTTTGTTATTTCTATTGCGGTACAAATTCATGAAAAAATTTACTATTTTGTACTTTAGGTAAAAAAAATTGTACTTTTACGGTTTCGGCACAGCGACATAGGGGTCGTGGTCGTGCCAGGAAGTACTCCCCTGGTACGACCACGCGATATTTTTGCTTAATTTATAGCTCAAAGTAAGGAAAATTAAATGTACTCAATTAGTACTTACTCCAAGAGTTCATTTCTGGCACTGGTGGTGGAACAAAGGCATTTGAAGTCTTAGGCATACAGACATTGGCAGGAAGAAGGTGACAAATCGAGATGACAAATTTAAGAAATTTGAACTTAAATAGAATAACAATAAGATTCAAATTTCTTCAATTTTACAACTTGAGTTATCAAATTTTCCAGCCGTGTACCGAGTATACCTAAATAGTCGGTGGTGTACATGACAAAAAAGTTCATTTTTCGGCCCTTGGTGATAATGGGATCCCCTTTTGCATAGTGAAACCTTAGGACTCGTACATTATTTTAGGACAGGGAGCCACCTAAATGTATGGTGTGGTGGGGGTAAAAAAGGGGGAAATAGAATCGTAAGCTTATGAAATGATGTACTAAGTCAAAACAAATAATAAATAAATAAATATTATAGTACAATCTTACACAAATCGACAGAGGCCCACAGTAAGCATAATAAGGCTTGTGTTATGGGTACTAGACGACGATATATATAATAGATAAATATGGATAAATACTTAAATACATAGAAAACACCCATAACTCAGGAACAAATATCTGTGATAAACACACAAATAAATGCCCTGACCAGGATTCGAACCCGGGACCTCCTGCTTCGTAGGCAGGGTCACTACCAACTGGGCTAGGAGGCCGTTAAAGGATTCTGACGAGGAAGAATCTAATTAACCGACACCATTCAGGCCCGGAACTGATACCTCTTGATCACTTTCGTCATCGCTACAGTCGTCGTCGGAGACATTTAGGGAGTTATAATATGTCGCTGTCCTTCAAAGCACGCGATATTGTTGTTAATCCTGACAAAATGAGACATTACATGTATTATATTCATAGACATATAAAATAAGAAGACGGAATCCCACGAAGATTGAACACCGACTGTGACTGACGCCGAAGAATCCCAAAATCTCGGTGCAAGGTCAACGAACATTCCCCGCACAATCGTCTATGTCGTGCCCGTTCTGTGCAACGGGTTAATTTCACCTTAAAATTCAACCTAGTAAGTAGTAAACCGCACAATTGTATTGACTAGTTCTGAAAGGGTTAATGGCCAATTTTAAGGTAGAGGAAATGCATTTAAAAATAAACAAAGGTCAGATAATATGATTCTTTAATATTTATTGAACTTTTACAGTGATGTAGTAAAATTATAATAATAATAATAATCATCATCATATGTATATACAACTAAAGACTTAATTTAACTAATAGATGTTTATGATTAATCAAATCACAACGATAATTACGATAACGGCTTCTGTGGCCTAGTTGGCAGTGAGTGACCATGCCTACGAAGCTGGAGGTCCTCCTGTGTTCGAATACTTCGAATCCCGGTAAAAGTTTAAGTATATGAAACATTATGAGAACGAATATTAGTTCCCGAGTTTGTTTTCTTCGGATCTACACAGGACAGAGTAGACGAAGAATATGGGTTCTTCCTACGATCCCACAGCACGTATGGATGACACGTCCAATTATTTTTGTAATATATTTTCTTCGTTACTTCGATTTTTTTGCATTATAAAGATGGTAAGCGATCTTTACGTTTCTTATTATTGAAAAAAAAAACACTTAAAATTAAGACACAGCAAATATAAAACAATTATAAATCATATTCGATCATTTACATTAGTTTGCTTTAATGAGTAGGTAATAAATAAGACACTACAGGGTTGTTTACGTTATTTGTAATACTAAAAATGAATAGTATTGAAATAGTAAGTAAAGCCATAGTTGCCAAAATTTAATTGGTTATATTGATTTAAACTACCTAACTAAACCGGTAGATAGATAGAAGACTCTTTATTGCACATTTCAAAGAAAAATCATTACAGAAAATAATAAAAACAAATTGATTAAAGATTGAGGCAGACTACAAGCGGTCTCACACAAATCGCACACACCCTCGCCGCACAGCCGGTCGGACGATTAATACTTATTATCTATATTTCTTTCACCGATGGCCCGTTAAGAAGTGTAAAGACTTATTCGGCAGATATCGCTAGTAGTCTCCCTTATGTATATACATAATTAGGGTTAAAACCGGTAGCTTTTTTTAGTTTGACGTTTATAAACACATTGTAATATATCTAATAGATTTTTTTTATATGCGTCTTAGGCAGACTACTAGCGATATCTGCCGAATAAGTCTGTATACAATAGTGATATGTATAATCAAGCTTTCCAATCTCGTACCTTACTTAGGCCACTCAGCGAAAAGCTCTCTATTATAAATATAACACAATTGTATAAAATACTATTAATTTTTAACCGACTTCAAGAATTGAAAAGAGGAGGTTATCAATTCGGCGTGTATGTTTTTTTTTTTTTTTTTTTTTGTTTTTTTTTTTTATGTTTGTTACTCCATAACTCCGTCATGTCTGAACCGATTTTGAAAATTCTTTTTTTGATTGTAAGTATATATATACAGATTGGTCCCGTTTTTGTCAAAACGCAGTTCTGATGATGGGATCCATGAGGAATCGAGGGAACTCCTCAAATCTTAAAGGTATACATATAGTGATTTTTATATTTTTATCAACAAAACCATCATTTTCATTCAAAACAGTGACATTTGATGAAGTAGAACTGCTGATGATGATCAGAACGGAACTCTTCAACGACGCATAGTTCACGTTTGGCGATTCGTCCTCTTCGCTGTGTTTGTTTAGCATGTTTAATTGTCAGAACAAATGTTCGTCAAGCTCAAGTTCTGATGATGGGATCCATGAAGAATCGAGGGAACTCCTCAAATCTTAAGGGCTTACACATAGTGATTTTTGTATTTTTATCAACAAATCAAGCATTTTCATTCAAAAGAGTGACATTTGATGAAGTGGAACTGCTGATGATGAACAGAACGGAACTCTTCAACGACGCATAGTTCATGTTTGGCGATTCTTCCTCTTCGCTATGTTTGTTAAGCAAGTGAGATTGTCAGGACCAATTTTCGTCAAGCTCAAGTTCTGATGATGAGTTCCACGAGGAATCGAGGGAATTCCTCAAATCTTAAAGGCATACATAAAGTGACTTTTGTATTTTTATCAACAAATCAAGCATTTTCATTCAAAAGAGTGACATTTGATGAAGTGGAACTGCTGCTGATAATCAGAACGGAACTCTTCAACGACGCATAGTTCACGTTTGGCGATTTGTTCTCTCCGCTGCGTTTTTTAAGCAAGTTATTTCATTGTATGGAATCTAAGTGCACCATCTACAATAATCCTTCACCGGCTACCCCCATTGAAGTCGGTTTTTTTTTCTTAAAAATTATTATTATGTATGAATGCAAAAATAATTTATTTACATGATGTATGAAAACTTTCCTCGCGAGCACTTTGTAACTTATGAATATGACAGAGTGTTCACGTGCCAGAGTTAAACTAGTTATTTTTTACATAGGCACATTACAAGCACTTACGAACATCAAGCGACAAGAATAATAAACAAAGCTACACGAGCTCTAGCCGTAGCCGTACACCTCTGCCCGAGAAGAACTAACTCTCTTCTAAATTTGAAGACTGTATTCCAATAAGGTAGCAGCTAGAAACTCGGCGGGACAAGTGTTTCGATAGTGTTCATAATAACATTTGTATTTACGGGCAACAAACAGATACAAATACAATTTAATAACCTCAAATATTGGGTATATGGGCTATTACGCCCTATTCGGCTCTGAACTGAACCGCAGGGAGGTACCGAGGTAAAGACTAGAAAGTAAACCTAATTGAATTTGAGACATATTAAACGTGTGTACAGTCAGCATCAGATATATCGGAGCAGCGAAGGTGCTCAAATATATCTAAACATGCACTCTACCTAGCAATAGAGGCTGAACAGATATTTGAAAGCACCATGGCCTCTCCGATAAATCTGCTGCTGACAGGAACATTTAATATGCTATAGGTATATAGTTACTGAATGGACACATTATTAACTATTTTATAACGAATTCCAGTAAAAACCATTGTTTAGTTAAATTCATCCTTATAATAAACTCAACTCGCTTCGGTCATTTCTCTTACATTAGTGTGATTTAAGGTGCGACCACACCGCTGCTTAAAATACGGCTACGTTACGGAATCGCAGTGACGCATCGTATCCGCACCGTTTTTATCGCATGCCCTCCACGTCGCTACTCAAAATACGCTGACGGTACGGAATCGCAATGACGTGCCGTAAATGTCACGACTTTACCGCATGGTCTCCACAACGCTGCTCAAAATACGCAGACGCAACGTGTGCAGTGACGTGCCCCATACGAAATATTTTTGACGCGAACCTTCCAAACCTTCCAAACTTTTTAACAGAAAATATAGTTAACTTATATTTAACAAGCTTCTGAGGGACAACCGTATAGATAAGGGTGTGTTCCTGCTGGTGAGTAAGGTTGTCAAAGAGCTCAAAGAGGACCCAGTGTGTTGACAATGAGGGACCATCTTGTTCCATTAGCCGTCAACACAGTGAATCCTCCTTTTTGTAAAGGGTCGGCAACGCGCGTGTGACTCCTTTGGAGTTGCAGGCGTCCATAGGTTACGGTAGTTGCTTACTGTTCAATACGTAAAGGTATTTGCTTGCTCTATTATTGTGCGTTTGGATTGGCGATTTATTAATAATTTTCGTGAATTCTGTAAAAAAACTAGACGTTAAGTTTTCGTTTTAGAACGTACGTGCGTCATGACAGTTTTTTAATTTTTACTTATCATTGCTTCTGGATCACCCCTGGTAGTATAACTTATACAGATGTATATGTAAATGTAAGTAGAAGTGGGAACTTGGAATAGCCTTTGTGGAGATAATTTACACGTTTTCCAGTCCAGTCAAGGATAGCAATACAAAATTGAAAAAATCTTTCAAATCAAATAATTCAGGCTACATAATGTATTTGGGATAAAATATGAACGAGCGGGAAAATTGAAATTAGTGTCAGTGTCTTTCTGGTTTGACATTTAGTTCAAACTGTTTTTCTGGTAAAACTATATTGTTTCTTTGTTAGCAGCAATGTATTTTGTTGTTCGAAAATACACAAAATACCATCATAACAACAAAAATAAAATAGATCCGGAAGGCACTAAACTTGAAAAGGGAGCTGTGGATATCTTATTGGTCTGTGTTAGTCTCGTCCCTCTGTTAGCCTGACGATACCTTATCTAATGTGAATATTTATCGGACTTTCACGTACATAAGTATGGAAGGCCAAATTTTAGTTTGTTCCTTTACGGTTTTTTCTTTGGTGAGCAAATCATCAAATACTTTCCAGTGTTGTGAAATATAGCAATAAGCAGTATAATGGAAACTGTTGTAGTTCACTACACCGGACAGCTTGTACTCTTCTTGCCCGAGGAGTAACTGCGGGGGTATTTCAGCGAGTCTATACAGCCTGGCCGTACTGCAATTATTTCTTGGAAAATTCTGTAAGGACAAGAACTCTACATCTATAAAAATGTGGGGACCGAAAGTCACCCGGCATTTATTGCATCTGCTAACTTCTACAAAAGATTCCCCGAGGCCGACGATTCCCAGCTCCGTGAGAATTCTAGAGTCCGGATCTATAATTTTTTTTTTTAACGTGTGGTTTGGAACCTCACATGTCACTTCCAGTGACCCATGAGGTTCTAACATTTTGTTTAAAAGGTTGCCCACATTCTCGAAGGCGTCATACTCTAGCACCAGGGTACGGCGTCTAGTCTGCGGTATATCGAGTTGACCTAAGGGCTCTAATACAGAGGCGAGGGCCTCGGCTCGGGCCTCATACGTTTTCGCCGTGGCACCGTCATGTGCAAGAGACTTGGCGGTGAGCAAAAGCTTGTTTTGGCTCTCTGCAACTAGGCCGCGATAGCACTCGAATGCTGTATAAGAGTTGGCGACCAGGTGGCAGAGTGAGTCGAACGTACATGTATTTTTAACCAAAAGGGTGGTGCCATTCGACGTGACTGGTCTCCTCGTGCCGTTTTGTAAAAGCCGGTTCGTCGGCGCTTTTAAAATATTTTTGTTTATTTCTAAGTCGGCGCCAGGGAGAGCAGTTACGTATTTCGCCGTTCGCGTGTTTGAAGAAGGTTCGCCTAGTCCCCGCCAATTTTCTCTATTATTTAAGTCAATCATATCTGAATCATCTGGATCATACGTCTGGGTAGGAAGGTCATCGGACTCATGGGAGCGTATAGGCTGCATCTCCGCCAGCCTACAAGCTCCTTCTACCGCGTTTACATGTATCGCGACAAATGTGTCCACTTTTAGGGGCTTTGATTCCCCGTTCAAAATGCGGCACTTCAAATTGGCGAACTCTGATTCTATTGGCGCCGAAGTGCCGCGTTTGAACGGGGAACCAAAGCCGCGAGCCATAACATTAGACCACAGAATAAATTCTGTGGCCAAACGTGTGAAATGTTTGGCCACCACCGGAGAATAATAAGGGTTGGGTCTGCCTTCAGGGTCGTCTCTGATAATTTTATCGACGTTTACTGTTACCGTTTTTACCCAATGATCTAAGGCAGACCCTTCCTCGTTATTATTTTCCGGATCGTGTGGGAGTTCGTGTTTCTCGGGAGTCTCGTCAGTCGGGTAAACAGTGTTATCGCGAGCTATCACTTTCGCCAAAAATGAAAGCCGTTCTTCCATCGGCAAAGGATGCTGCGACCTATCCTTTTCCGATGGCGATAATGCAATCACCAAGACGCTTTCTAGAATTTCTTTAAATTCAGTTACCTCCTCTGCGTTGATAAGGACACCCAAACACTTGATGTAAAAAAATTTTAAACGTTTCATGCCCTTTTCGGCCCAGATGGGCCACCTACAAGCTGCGTTGATGTAATGTGCTACATCCAGCCGTATGTAACACGGAGGCAAAGGGCTTCCAGGGTTATATAAGTACTCTAGGCACATATTTTGGTACTGTTTGGTGTCCATTCCCGTAAACACTCTTGTTACGGCACTTTTCAGTGCCGCCGAATTGTCTACCGCAACTTCTTTGGGCACAGGTGCTCCGGCTCTCCGCCACTCGTACAACCAATATGCAATCGAATTGGTGTCGTGTTTCTCGGATAGCATTTGGCATACTGGTAAATTACATTGGCTATTATTCTTGGACACTGACTTCGTTACCGCCTCGTATAGGAATATATGTCCAGACCTGTGGGTAAGGGGACCATCAATTTTTTTAACTACGCCTCCAGTCGCATCCACACTTACTTTGGTGTAGGTGGAGGCGCAGTACTTTTTGTAGACGAGGATTTGTGCTGGTGTATAATAATGGACGTAGAACTTGTCCATGCCGATGTCATGGATGGTTCCGGCATATTTGGAATGTTTCATTAGAGTCAGATTTGACACTGGGTTAGATGGCCCTTTGATGCCCAGTGTCGCCGTTCTACCTTCTTGTTTAGCTTTCCTAAGGACATCGGTGGACCACAAGTGGGGTGGTTTTACATCGCCTTGCTGCATTATACTGTGGGCCATTTCACTCTGAAAGGTGGACGCACATTGTCCCCGCATATTATTAGAAATAATTTTACGTTCTTTACCCGTGAGCCACCGTGACTTGGAGTGAGGGACGGATCTGGTGTCAGGTGCGCGCCACAGAAGTGATACACTTTCACCTTCTATTGGCATAGACAGTATCACTCCTGTGGCATTGGCACCGCACTCTTTACATTCCGCCTTTATTTTGGCATATTCCGATCCCTCACTCGAAGCCACCTGCCCTCGAGTTATAGAGTACGGGCATGGCAATTTGTGATCTTGCCATATTTTTTCTACGACAACGTGCGTCCACCCGTGCTGCGGAAAAATATAACGCACGCGCACGCCCGAGCGATCTTTACGAGTATAGATATGCTGTTTTGGCTTTATGTCCTGCCATTCTTGGGCAGTAAATACAACTTTAAATGTCCTAGTAGGTTGTACCACGGATTTGTCATCTGTTGATGCCAAGTCCATAGTATAATCAGGACTTTGATCGACTGCAACTTCATCAACAGTAATGGATGAATCAATGGTATCATTCATTGCTTCACCCATTAATGAAGTTGCGGTTGATGACTGCTGAATATTTAACCTATTATGGCAGCTATGGCGGTTTTCCTTAACAAATTGATATATATATTTGCCTGACAACTTGTTGTTTACTCTACCGGAGATATCTTTCCAAACCGGTGCTGTGGGACCGTAAATTCGCCCATGTTCGTCGACGATGTTCCGTTTGCACTGAATTAATTGTTCAATTAAGTCTTCGTGCGGCACTGCTGCTTTTCGTGGCATCCTGAAAGTCACGAATAAGTAACCACTTAAAACAAAAAAATGCGTGGAGGTAAGCATGCTAAAAAAAAAACAAAGCGTTAAAAGAACAAATGAATGGACTGATATGGAACATTTTTTTCTATAAATAAATAAAATTGAAATCGGGAACCCAACGTTGTTGCAAGAACTTGTACTTAGTGAAAGCTAAACTAAGCATGCCTCCATTCATACAAAATACACCCCATAAAAATGAAAATAGTTTATACTTGCCTTCATTGTCCATGAGTGAACTGAATATCCGTTGCAACTAAACTAACCAAGCTTTCATGCTCATAAAATACACTCAACAAAAATTAAAAAGAAGCTTGCCTTCATATATAAGTAAACATAACACCACATGCAGCTAAACTAAGCATGCCTTATTGATTCGTATAAATTACACTCCAGAAAATAGACTTGTCTTCATTTTATCATAAGTAGACTCCACACTCTAGCCTCAATGACGTCTGTTAGCTCACCAAACGAAGACGCTTAACTGCCTGATAGGGGAAATATTCGTGTAAAGCTGAATTTTGGTGTAGTTGTAGATAAAGGTATCTTACACAACATACTAAAAGTACCGGTGGATGGGGGCGCCGCTAACGGAGAGAGGGGGGTGTAAAGGTCCCTTTTTTTGGTTTTTCGTAAATAACTCAGGAACGGTGGCTCATACGAAAAACTGTTCTTCTACTCAATTTATCCACATATAATTTTCTATAAAAAAGATTCTTTGCACTTTTTTGCTGAGATCAATGTTCAATGAGATATCGAGGAAATACGATAAACACTTTTTTAAACTTTCGTAGCTATTACTTACGAAAGTGTTAGTTTTATACAAAAATTGTTTTAGAATACTCTTATTATTTTTAATCCCAACGATATCCCACACATTGGAGTAAAAAAAATATTTACCCCCCCACTTCATGTGTACTTCGGGAGGTACCCGAAAAAATAATATTTTTTCAGATTTTGTTTTAAAACTTTGTCGGCGTGATTAAAACACAATACTCATACGATTTTTTTCTTTTCTAGTACTAACCATCACTGAGGAGGCTGCTCACCCTGCTACCTCACTTCCTACCCTTATAGTTTCGCCATGTCCGTCTGACCCCATCTGTCCGTCTAGACGTCTAGTACTAACAATCACTGAGCAAAGCCGTGGTCGGACAGACGGGAACAGACGGATACAGACGGATATGGCGAAACTATAAGGGTAGGCACCCTGCTCAGTGCTGGCTAGTACTAGACAAGTGACATTTCGTATGAGTATGTGTTTTAATTACGCCGACAAAGTTTTAAAACAAAATCTGAAAAAAGATAATTTTTTCGGGTACCTCCCGTACACATGAAGTGGGGGTAAATATTTTTTTTTTTTACTCCAACCCTAATGTGTGGGATATCGTTGGATAGATCTTTTAAAAAAAAATAAGAGTATTCTAAAACATTTTTTGGATAAAACGAATACTTTCGTAAATAATAGCTCCGAAAATTTAAAAAAGCGTTTATCGTATTTCCTCGATATCTCATTGAACATTGATCCCAGCAGAAAAGTGCAAAGAATCTTTTTTATAGAAAATTATATGTGGATGAATTAAGTAGAAGGACATTTTTTCGTATGAGCCACCGTTACTGAGTTATTTACGAAAAACCAAAAAAAAGAGACCTTTAAACCCCCCTCGCCCCGTTAGCGGCGCCCCCATCCACCGGTACTTTTAGTATGTTGTGTAAGATACCTTTATCTACAACCACACCAAAATTCAGCTATACACAAATTATTTCCTCTGTTTTCCTTCGTTATGTGGGCGTAGTTTGGGGAGTAAATTGAATGGTGTAATTAATACGGAAAATGATAAGCTAGACTGACCCGACATTATACCCAAGACATCCCGGACATCAGCCGGTACGAGATTAGAATGGCTCTTAAACAGCTCAAAAACAATAAGGCACCTGGTGAAGACGGAATTACAGCCGAACTTCTGAAGGCGGGTGGTAAACCGGTCCTTATGGCCCTTCAGAAGTTGTTCGACTCCGTTTTACTAGAAGGGAGAACGCCTAAGGCATGGAACAGAGGTGTAGTGGTATTGTTCTTCAAAAAGGACGATAACGCGTTACTGAAGAACTACCGACCCATTTCACTTCTGAGCCATGTCTATAAGCTGTTTTCAAGAGTCATTACGAACCGTCTCGCACGCAGGCTAGATGACTTCCAGCCTCCCGAACAAGCCGGTTTCCGAAGAGGCTTTAGTACCGTAGACCACATCCATACGCTCCGTCAGGTTATACAGAAGACTGAGGAGTATAACCTGCCCCTCTGCTTAGCGTTCGTGGACTACGAGAAAGCCTTCGACTCGATCGAAACCTGGGCTGTACTACAATCTCTCCAGAGGTGCCAAGTGGACTATCGCTATATCGAAGTGCTGAAGTGTTTGTACGAGAACGCCACTATGTCAGTCCGACTCCAGGACCAGAACTCGAAGCCTATTCCGTTGCAGCGGGGAGTCAGACAAGGAGATGTTATTTCTCCTAAACTGTTTACCGCTGCACTGGAGGATGTTTTCAAGACTCTGGACTGGAGAAGGCTAGGCATCAACATAAACGGCGAGTACATCACCCACCTTCGGTTTGCTGACGATATAGTAGTCTTGGCTGAGACACCATGGAGGATTTGAGTACGATGCTCGATGACCTCAGTAAAGCCTCCGAGCGAGTTGGTCTAAAGATGAACATGGATAAGACGAAGATCATGTCAAATACCCATGTAGCACCAACTCCCGTTACAATCGGAGACTTTACACTCGAAGTTGTGGACGATTATATATACTTAGGACAGACTGTCCAGTTAGGTAGATCCAACTTCGAGAAAGAGGTCAATCGACGAATCCGACTCGGTTGGGCAGCGTTCGGGAAGCTACGGCACATCTTTTTGTCCAATATTCCGCAGTGTCTCAAGACGAAAGTCTTTGACCAGTGTGTGTTGCCAGTGATGACTTATGGAACTGAAACGTGGTCGCTTACAATGGGCCTCATAAGAAGGCTCAAAGTCACCCAAAGGGCAATGGAGAGGGCTATGGTTGGTGTCTCTCTGCGTGATCGCATCAGAAATGAGGCCATCCGCAGCAGAACCAAAGTAACCGATATAGCCCTCCGAATCGCTAAACTAAAGTGGCAGTGGGCGGGGCACATTGCTCGTAGAACCGATGGCCGTTGGGGCGGAAAGGTTCTCGAGTGGCGACCACGAACCGGAAGGCGCAGCGTGGGTAGACCCCCCGCAAGGTGGACTGATGACCTGGTGAAGGTCGCGGGAGTCTGCTGGATGCGGGTGGCGCAGGACCGGTCATTGTGGCGCTCTTTGGGGGAGGCCTATGTTCAGCAGTGGACGTCTTTCGGCTGATATGATGAATTAATACGGAAACCTAGTTACTTTTGTTCAGTTGAACAAACAGTTTTGAACCAAACAATAGTAGTTTATGTAACTGTTACGTAATAAGGGTCCTTAAAACATGAGTGTGGTTTTATGAAATGAGCCGCAGGCGAATTTCATAATAAGATCACACGAGTGTTTTAAGGCCTAATTACGTACAGTTGCATACACTGCTTTTTCTACACTCATATTATATATAAATATTAAATTAAGTGTTCGGAAACCATAGAATGACCGCCATTGTACCGTCATGGCCAACTCGATTGTGCCGGCGCTCGCGCGGGACCAATCGAGTTGGCCATGGCGGTAACATTATGTTATCAAATTCGATGTTCCAAATTTGAAACTCATTGCTTAACAATATTTGAGCATGTATAGTTAAAATTACGTTACTGCCGCAGATAAGAAACTTATCATAGTTAAATCGTTTGTTGTAATGCTTGTCATTGTCTACGGTTTTTGAACGCATTTTAGAGTACTTACAGTATGAGTGTAGATAAAATAATTTAAATTACCGAAATAAAATTTACCGAATCAATAGATCTTCATTTTTTTTTGTCTTTGTTTTGAAATCCAGACCCCGTGAAGTACGGGCGGCTTAATTAGTTTGCCCTATATGTTGTTTTATATCGTAATAAAATGGTGCAAAATTTTAGATGAGGTAGAAAATTAATGAATGAAGTGATAATGAAGAATGAACTAAGTGCCGTTAAACTTTTAAGACTATAGTGGTGGTGAGTATACAAAATGATGAGTGACGTTTTTTTTGATGAGGTCCTGGAGGTGGTACGTATCAATTTGGAGGCTGTGGCAGATGACTTCATGGTCCAGTCGTGGATTGAATATTAATAGATCAATATTTTTTTAAATAAATAAACATTAAATGTTAAGTGAGCCATGAAGTTTTCGTGGCTTAGTTTAAAACTTTTCAAGTTGAATAGGTTAAGTGTAATAATAAAATTATGCGTAGCGAGTGGTTCAAAACATGGAATCTTGAGCGTACGAGGGCCTCAAGGCAAGAGAGGTTGAACTTTGCTGCCGAGTATAATACATAATTTTTCAGCACACCACCACAGGAAAAATGTAAGCTATAAAATATAAAAAAATTAAGCCAAATGAACGCTTTCACATAAATAATTAAAAATTATCTCTTTAAAGCCAGATAACGTGAAAATAAAAGTCAAAACTTATACCAAATTACTTTCCCCACATGTGGATAAAATGCTGTTTTGCCCACCGCTTTCAAGGGATAAAGGGCGTGTTTCCGAGGTGGAGTGTTGAAAAGATAATTCTATTGAGTGAAATCATCATGTTCCACTATTCCATTATTTACTTCCTTAAGGTGTGATCCCGTGCATCGGCCGCAGCCGCGCACGGCCGCAATCGGCCGTAATGGACGGATTTGCACCTTTACCTATGTTATTTGTGACTCCATTGCGACAAGAGTCTGAACATCTGGAATCTAGTCATGAGCTGACCTAATATCACTTGCAGCTAAACTAAGCATGCCTTCATGCATATAAAATTTACTCCAGAAAAAGAGTGATTTTCTTCATTCGTCATAGTTTACCTGAAGGAGATGTGAATGGTTGACATTTTAGAGTAAACCACATAGTACCAATCATTCTTGACGCCACGATTGTTATGTTTCATTAGTAATTAATCATTACGGTAAAGTATACGAAATATTCATTATTCACCGTTAATTGTAGCTGTCGGTTCCCTAGGCAGAAGTTACTTGAAACAACTCACCATGGCGCTGTTGACCGCTTTCGTCGACCTGCGAGCTCGTTTGTTGATGCCGGCGCGTCGTTTAATTAGTACATATAATGCTTTTCTCCAAATGTTATATTAGTAATAAGAACATTAATTTTAACTTATTTTTTATTTATATACAAACAATTCAAAATGTAAGATGAATTGTTGGCCACATCTTTTCTATGTCACAATTGTTTTTAGGGTTCCGTACCTCGAAAGGAACAAACGGAACCCTTATAGGATCACTTTGTTGTCCGTCCGTCCGTCTGTCAAGACCCTTTTTCTCAGAAGCTGAAATTTATATCAAAAACTTAGGTGAGGAGGTACTAGACCCTACTCATAGTGTTGTGTTCCTGCTGGTGAGTAAGGTTGCCAAAAGAGCTCAAAGAGGACCCAGTGTGTTGACGATGAGGGACCCTCTTGTTCCTTTAGCCGTCAACACAGTGAATCCTTCTTTTTGTAAAGGGTCGGCAACGCGCATGTGACTCCTGTGGAGTTACAGGCGTCCATAGGTTACGGTAGCTGCTTACCATCAGGTAGGCCGTATGCTTGTTTGCCACCGTCGTGGTATTAAAAAAAAAAAAAAAAAAAGGTCTACTGTCCCTTGGAGCTGTGAAAAAATCAAACTTCTAAGCCAAAAAGATAAAGCCGTTTATGCCGCAAATTTTCGAAACTCGCAAGGGAATTTCAAACCTACAGTGTACTTCCCGTGAACTCAGAATCTTTAAATTTGGTACGAAGCAACGTAGCAGATAAAGGAAAAATTGCGAAAACCGTAAATTTTTAGTTACATCATATAATAAAAATAGTTTTAATAATTTTATAGTTACTACCGCTTTCCTCAGCATGAACGCGTAGAGGTATTAAATTGAAATTCATATCAAGTACTCAGGGTCTATAATACCTTTAAGCTGTAACAAAATCAAACTTCTATGTCAACGCAATGGGTGAACTTTTACTTATATACCTACAAGTTTGTACGGAACCCTCGGTGCGCGAGTCCAACTCGCACTTGTCCGGTTTTTTTTTCTACTTGTCGACTGTAATGCTTGTGTAACTGTAACCGAACTACTAGCGCATACTTTTCGATAGAGCTTTTATGGTCGCATATTGTATCATCGCCAACGATGGTACAAAGGATTTTCATACAATATTGTAACACTGTTGCCCGAGCCGGCCCGGCCACGCGGCCGCCGCTGGGGGGGACCGGCACAATCGGCCGGGAGATTGAACTTAGTTAAATGTATAGAGGCAGCAGGTCTTTCGTCGAACTCTATTCTTACCAGCTTGCCTATATTGAGCACTCGTAGAAAAAGTATTGTATACAATAGTAACATAATCAAGCTTTTCAATCTCGTACCTTACTTGCTTCGTGGCCTAAACACGGTACCCAGCTGAAAAGCTCTTAACTATAAATTAAATTAAATATACGTTTATTTAAGGCCCGGTTATTTTAACTATGCCACGATTGTATAAAATACTATTGATTGTAAGTAAGTAGGTACTGTACTTACATAATTCGTTAAATTCATAATTTCATTATTGATTTATCATTATCTACAATTATCTACGAACTACATACTTAATACTAAACTACATTTAAGTACTCATTTATACATAATTCATACATTTTACTTACTTGTTCTTTTAAAATCTTCTATACCATTATGGAGAACGTTTTCTTTCACGGTTACCTGAAATGAGAATTATATTACACTTTGGCACCTTTAACACCTAGTTTGCGGCCATCACACAAGTGCCTCAAGGTCAAGATTTGATTACGGTGCAAATAATTAGTCGCTGTTTTGACTATTTCAATCGACGAAAAAAGAACAGTCTAGAAAGCTAGCTAGCTTTTACGACCTTCTACATTGGTTGTACTTAAGGCGTGATTTCTTACATAAATGGACTAAGAGCTGGCCACGTCATATATGATATGACATAATAATGAGAGCAACAAAACCCGTCTAGTTAGATTGCTATATCCTCATTGCTAGACCCATCTGGCAGCTTCTAATGGGTGGAGCTTAGAGTGACAGACTAACAAAAAAAATTTATTAGAAAATTGTACGAGTAATACCCAAATAAGTAAAACCGACCGAAGTTGTCTCACTTATAAACGACAGGCCCTATATTTTAACATTAGATAGAACAAAAAACATTGCGTATTAGTAGGGAAACAAAAACAGTAGGCGACAAACTATGAATTACATTACATTATACGTCGTTTCGCACTACTTTCCGCCAACAGAAACTTTTATCAATGATGTAGTATAATTTCTCATTATATCGCATCAAACCCAGAACTCTAGGATTTGATTTCTTGAAGTGGTTTGCATTCTTTGACCTCTACTACTTTACAGCTGCCAGATGTCCAGATCTAGATAGAAGCATTGTATAGAAAACTGACTAGAGGGGTTTCGTTGCTTTCATTATTATGTCATATCTGACATGGCTGGCACTCCGTCTATAACAGAATTCCTACATGATTGTGGCATAATAGGTAGTATAAATACTTACCCTAATCAGTAGGTGTAGACCACGTAGCACAGAGTGCAGTCCGCAGACGAGTAGGTAGGCCAACCTTCCGCCGTCACTTCGCTCACGCACGCTGCAGCAGGCAGCACATACACGCATCAGGTGATGGGCGGCAGTAGGTACTTCACTAAACAGTAATTAAGACCATTGGAATATTTTACGACCACAGTGCATCTCAAGAAAATTATGATTGACCCATAAATTGTTTGTAACATCGTAGAATTACGGATTACCGTTGATCATTTACGGTCTTAATTTGCTCTTTTTTGGGTCATGGGCTAAGAGCTATCGAGCCGGTGTTGTATCTGCTTTTATCACTGTATCACTGTATACTTTTCTTTTTCATGTGGTGTACAATAAATAATGTTTATTATTATTATTCTTATCAGATATGACACAATAATAAAGGCAATTAAACCTGTCTTCTAGTTAGATTGCTTTACAATCCTTATTGATAGATCCCGGCATCTGGAAGCTTTTAATGGGTGGAGGTCAGAGTGACAGTCCAACAAACATTTTCAGTTGGAAAAAAGTAATACGAAAATAGGAAAAACTGCCGAAGTTGTGTCATTTATAGAGGGCAGGGCCTATATTTTATCATCAGAACAAAATAAATGTGTATTATTGCGGAAACAAAAACAGTAGGCGACTAACTATAAATTGCATTATACATCATTTGGTACTACTTTCCCCCAAGAGAAACTTCTGGCTATGATAAATAATCTAATTAATCACATAATTTCCCATGATATTGCATGAAACCCAGAACTCTAAGATTTGTTTTCTTCAAGTTTCTTTCAAGTATTATTTTACCACCACCACTTTACAGCTGCCAGAGGTCCGGATCTAAAAACAAGCATAGTATAGCAAACTAACTAGGGGTTTTATTTAAATATGAGCTGCATTTTAATGCTTTCACAGGTATCAAATAATATTATTGACAACTGAATTAATAACTGGGAAGTATTTTAAGAAGCCTTTTTTAAATAGAAAACGGTCACCTATTAATTTAAAAATCAGGATCTTTTAAAATATTTAGGAAGTAATTAAACTAAATTAATATTCAATATAAGTACAACGGGCAACTTTCCACGAGCTGTAATTATAAGATAAAAAGGATTCTTAAAAAAAGTCACTGGGGTTTATGAATATTGATAGGTAGGTGCCTATATGTACGTAGGTATTAGTTAGGTGCCTATCACATATCTACTACCAAAATTCATAGACCACGTATAATTTAGAAAATTTTACAGGTGCCTCTTGTCTATAGGCACTGTTATTCAGGCACTGGTCCCACGGGCGGCGAGTAAGGTAGTAAAGTTAAGCGAGTAGCATTACATCGCGGGCCTTGAAAGGTCGATCGATCACTCTATACCTCGACAAACCGCAATGTAATGCTTCTCGCTTAACTTTACTCGCTTACTCGCTCTTGGTGGGACCAGTGCCTTAGGTAGGTATTTGTTTAGATAACGTTTATGGAATTTACACAGGGTTGGCAAAAACCCGTTTTTTTTCAAAAAATATCTACCCAGTATATACTTTCGGGATAATAAAGTTTATTGTTGCCCGGCCAGTTCTGCTTCAATTGAAAGAATTTTCTCGACGTTTGGAATAGTTTGGAGTAAATTGCGGAACAAACTGGGTGTGGAAAAAGCCCAGAAACTAGTCTCTGTATACAGATATCTCCGTGATAAGGATCATTGCGAGTGGGATTGGTAAAGCTCTTAAACTTAAGTTGATTTTGCCTGTACTGTATGGTCTGTATGTGTACAGTAAATAAATGTATGATCAAAACAAAAGCAATATTTTTTTATTTTATTTTTTCAATATAAATGCTATTAATTTTCTATTCATTTAATTAGTAGGTATATTCGTATTATTAGAGGAGTATTGGAGGATGATGATGAATTATATATTGGTTGGCTACTACCTACTTAATAAATATGATAAACTAAACCCCAAATAGGTATTAAGTTTCATCAAAAAATACAAGAATATATGAAGTAGTAGGTAACCATTATATCATTTAAGACTTTTTACAGCTTAAATCAGATTTCTTATGTCAATTTATTTAAAAAACCCACTTTTGTCAAAAACCCACGGATTTTTTCAGCTGGGTTGTACCCAATTTAACCCAGTACGTTTTTTTGGGTTGGGGACGATTAAGCCAACCCTGAATTTACAACAAATTAAAATAATGGAATAAAAATATCATATAATTAGTCTGGCTAACCAAATAGCGCAGCAACAGTAGAAGTAATAGGTAAACTATTATTACTAACCCCTTTTTAGGGTTCCGTAGTTATAGCTCACCAAACGAAGACGCTTAACTGCCTGATAGGGGAAATAATTCGTGTATAGCTGAATTTTGGTGTAGTTGTAGATAAAGGTATTTTACACAACATACTAAGAGTACCGGTGGATGGTGGCGCCGCTAGCGGGGAGGGAGGGGTGTAAAGATTCCTGATTTTGGTTTTTCGTAAATAACTCGGTAACGGTGGCTCATACGAAAAAATGTTCTATCGCTTAATTAATTCACATATAATTTCCTATAAAAAAGATTCTTTGCACTTTTTTGCTGGGATCAATGTTTAATGAGATATCGAGGAAATACGATAAACACTTTTTTAAACTTTCGGAACTAATATTTACGAAAGTATTAGTTTTATCCAAAAATAGTTTTAGAATACCCTTATTTTTTTTAAAAGACCTATCCAACGATATCCGACACATTAGGGTTGGAGTAAAAATATATTTACCCCCCCACTCCATGTGTACGGGAGGTACCCGAAAAAATAATATTTTTTCAGATTTTATTTTAAAACTTTGCCGGCGTGAACAAAACACATACTCATACGATTTTTTTATTTTCTAGTACTAACCATCACTGAGCAAGCTGCTCACCCTGCTACCTCACTTCTTACCCTTATAGTTTCCCCATGTCCGTCTGACCCCATCTATCCGTCTAGACGTCTAGTACTAAATATCACTAAGCAAAGCCGTGGACGGACAGACGGGGACAGACGGACATGCCGAAACTAAAAGGGTAGGCACCCTGCTCACCCTATTCAGTGATGGCTAGTACTAGACAAGTGAAATTTCGTATGAGTATGTGTTTTAATTACGCACACAAAGTTTTAAAATAAAATGTGTAAAAATATTATTTTTTCGGGTACCTCCCGTACACATGGAGTGGGGGGGGTAAATTTTTTTTTTACTCTAACCCTAAAGTGTGGGATATCGTTGGATAGGTATTTTAAAACAAATGAGGGTAATTTATATAAATTTTTGAATAAAACTAATACTTTCGTAAATATTAGCTCCGAAAGTTTAAAAAAGTGTTTATCGTATTTCCTCGATATCTCATTAAACATTGATCCCAGCAAAAAAGTGCAAAGAATATTATTTATAGAAAATTATATGTGAATGAATTAAGCGATAGAACATTTTTTGGTATGAGCCACCGTTACCGAGTTATTTACGAAAAATCAAAATAAGGCACCTTTGCACCCCCTCCACCCCGCTAGCGGCGCCCCCATCCACCGGTACTTTTAGTATGTTGTGTAAGACACCTTTGCCTACAACTACACCAAAATTTGGCTATACACGAATTAGTTCCTCTAAGTTTTCCTTCATTTGGTGGGCTATTAACTAGGAACCCTTATAGTTTCGCCAAGTCTGCCCGTCCGTCCGTCCGTCCGCGGCTAATCTCAGTGACCGTAAGCACTATAAAGTTGAAATTTGGTACTAATATGTATATCAATCACGCCGACAAAGTGGTAAAATAAAAAGTGGAAAAAAATGTTTTATTAGGGTACCTCCCTTAAACGTAAAGTGGGGAGTGATTTTTTTTTTCATTTCAACCCTAACGTGTGATATATTGTTGGATAGGTATTTAAAAAAGAATAGGGATTTACTAAAATATTTTTTGATTATGTAAATATTTTCGGAAATAATAGCTCGAGAAGTAAAAAAAAATGTGTCCCCCCCCATCTAACTTTTGAACCATAAGTTTTAAAAATATGAAAAAATCTCAAAAGTAGAACTTTATAAAAAAATTCTGGAAAATTATTTTGTACTTGATAGGTTGAAAAGTTTTTGAAAAAAAATATTTCTGAACTAAGTTTGTAATTTAACCGTATAAGCAGGTGTTTATTGTACCTGTTATTTCTACAAAATTACACCGAAATAACGGTGAAAATCGGTTCACGCAATAAACTATTATCCCACAAAAATCATCTTCCATACTTTAAGCTCGCGTGCAATAGTTTACTTAATTTGCCGATAGATGTCGCTGTACGTGGAACGCTCATATCATATCCTACATGGCGGTGTTATTTTAACTCTTAAGTGGGGACACTTACTGTGACGGACGGAAAACTACGGAACCCTACACTGAGCGTGGCCCGACATGCTCTTGGCCGGTTTTTAATAAAAAAAATGTGTACTTCTCTTTGTAATTATCATGTATGTTGTGGGAATGTTTGTCTGAATGGGAAGTGTTTGTCTATCTATCTATCTACTTTCAATTAAAAAACTATATTGAATAAAATCGGTTTAGCCGTATTTGAATTATCGCACAAAGTTGTATTTCATTTGAAGTGGCTGTGTTATATTATGACGGGTCTACAATTATGGAGCCCTACACTGAGCATGGCCGGACATGCTGCTGGCCGGTTTTTCGTGGTACTAGCGTAATAAAAATACAGTATAATTAGACCCCGGACTCTTGTGGCAATGACGTCACAATAGGGTGATTTGGGGAGTAAACGGGACGGTGCTATGAAACACGGTTAAAAACTCGGTTGTTAACCGAATACATTAAATTAGACATTTTTAACAATATTTCTTAGTAAGTTGATCAATATTATCGTTTTCTATATTACTTACAAACCATGCATTTGTACGTTAAACTGGCATTGGTTTTGTCGGCCACTCGCTTCTTGTTCGTCACAAATGTCACCAAGCCAGTTTAAAGTACAATTGTATGGTTTGCACTAAAAAATAATATTGATCAACTTACTAGATAATTTTGTTGAAAATATCTAATTAAAATGTATTCGGTTAACAACCGAGTTTTTAACCGTGTTTCATAGCACCGTCCCGTTTACTCCCCAAATCACCCTATTGTGACGTCATTGCCACAAGAGTCCGGGGTCTAAGTATAATTCTCTCTGTCTATGCTTGAAGTGAGACAGATTAGAATCTTGCCAAACTCTACCTACCTTACTTCGACACAGACAAAAAAGGTTTATGACCAAATTTCTATTTGTAATGTAAATTGGTTCATACTTAACCTAACTACCTAAATGCTTAACACAAATGTAACATGAGTAGAAATAAGACCATGATGCTGCTTAGCTTACAATAAGGCGAATTTGCCACCGTCGTAGTATTGAGACAAACTAACACTGTATAAACTAAAAAACCGGCCAAGTGCGTGTCGGACCATGCATAATGGGGGGTTCCGTGGAATAAGAACCAAACTAATGTTAAAAGTTAAAAGATCGTATCTAATAGGCATCACATACTGGAGGATGAAGTTTATTGGAAATAACTCAAAAATGGCTAGACCGATAATGACCTGCAGAAGACGCTGGTTCGATCCCAGCCCTGGGCACCGGAGGCCTAGGTCACTTTTTCCTTTGTATATGACATCTATATAAGTTTTAGACCGATAATGTTCACAATAATTTTCGTAGAAAGTATATGATAGGGGGGGTGGGGACGCTATTGTTCCGACTTTCGAAGTGGTTTATTTGTCCCTTAAATATTATAACGCAACCAATTTATATTATTATATGCCTTAGAAAAGCTGCCGGTATAATATTTAGTTGCCCGAAAAATTATAAGCCAAAAAGAACGAACCGTCAAACGTGAAATAGGTACCTACGTATCGTTCAGCAGTTTCGTTTAGGTCTCTATTAGCAGTTTTACTTCAATCAGTTAATAATCACAGTACCGATGTCTAATACAATACCTACGGCGACACGCCGCGGCACATCACATGTGAGCGACCTTGATATTGAAACACTAAGCTATTAACAATTTAACAGTTGCGAATGGGATAAGTACACGATAGCGCGGGCGGCGGCACATCAAAGGAAAACCGCTTTCTCACATGTGACCGAACTGTAAATAGAATCTTAACTAAAACAAGCGCCTTATAAATTTAACGATGCAAATTATGCCCTCTCTCTAACTTTTATTACGGTCGTGGTTCGTTACCGGGAATTTCTACATGATTATAGCATAATAGGTAGGTTATAATTACTTACCCCAATCTGAGGATGTACACCACGTAGTGTAGAGTGCAGTCCGCTGACAAGTAGGCAGGGCAACCTTCCGCCGTCACTTCGCTCACGCACGCTGCAGCAGGCAGCACACATGCGCGGTACTTAGTACTTCACTAAACAGTTAATAAGACCATTGGAATAATTTACAACCACATTTATTTGAACTTTTACGGTCTTATTTACTATTTTTTGGGTCACTAAAACACTCGAACATAAGTTGCTGATCGACCTTGAAAAAGCTAATGAACCGTCTAACGTGAAAAATACCTACGTATCGTTCAGCAGTTTAGTTTAGGTTTCTATTAACAGTTTTACTTCAATCGGTTAATACAATACAATACCTACGCCTACCGATAGCAACACGGCCGCGGCGCATGGGTCTTCAAAGAAAACGCGCCTAGTCACATGTGAGCGACCTTACTTAAAATTCTTTAAATAATAAGAAATGTCTAAATACGTACGTTAATAAGTGATATTGAAACACTAAGCTATTAACAATTTAACAGTTGCTTATATGATAAAAGCACACGGCGGCGCGGGCGGCGGCACATCAAAGGAAAGCCGCCTTCTTACTTGTGACCGAATTTTAAATAGAATCTTAACTAAAACAAGCGCTTTATAGATCTTACGATGAAAATTATGCCCTCTATCTTACTTATTACGGCCGTGGTTCGTTATCGATGAATCCCTGCATGGTTAGTTACCGACTTTGCGTGTACTCGTACTTTTTCAAAGCCCAAGGTTAAATAAAAGGTCAGCCTTGTGGTTAGTAAGACTTAAAATTTCAGATGAAAAAAAAACAATTAACATCAAACTTACCAGCTTTCCTTCGATGAATTCTTCACAAAAATATTAACTCACTAAAAAACGCACAACCTCACTTAACTCGTTCGCGTTCAAAAAGCATGTAACAGTGTTGCCAGAAAGCTCACTCGCATTACCCCTAAGCCCTATGGATAAACCCTCCAAATATGGGGTTTTTGATTCAAAACCCCCAAAACGAATACTTTTTTCAACCGCTTCAAGATTTCGAAGGAGGAGGTTACCAATTCGTCGGGATCTTTGTTTTTAGGGTTCCGTAGTCAATTAGGAACCCTTATAGTACTTTGAACCTGAGTTTTAAAAATATGAAAAAAATTTCAAAAGTAGAACTTTATAAAAACTTTCTAAGAACATTATTTTTAACTTGATGGGTTATTTATGGGTTGAATAGTTTTTGAAAAAAAAATACAATATAATTTCTGAACTAAGTTTGTAATTTAACCGTAAGCAGGTGTACATTGTACCTGTAATTTCTACAAAATCACAATGAAATGACGTGCTTTCAAATAAAGTTAAAACGGTGAAAATCGATTCACCCAATAAAGAATTATATTATTTACTTAATTTGCCGATAGATGTCGCTGTACGTGGAACGCTCATATCATATCCTACATGGCGGTGTTATTTTAACTCTTAAGTGGGGACACTTACTGTGACGTATGGAAAACTACGGAACCCTACAATGAGCGTGGCCCGACACGCTCTTGGCCGGTTTTTTTTTTAATTGTATGTTCACCGATTATTCGAAGACGGCTGGACCGATTTGGAAAATTATTTTTTTGTTTGGAAGAGTATACTTCACAGGTGGTCCCATTGTAACCAGGTTATCTGTGTAACCAGGTCAGGATCTGATGTTGGGATTCTGGAGAAATCGCTGGAACTCTTCAACTATGCACACCTATAGTGATTTGAGTATTTTACAACAGCTCGACTAGCTAACATTTGCTTTTGGAAAGGTGGAGGATAAGTGAAGTCGGTTCATTTTTGTTTAATAATACATTACTTACCAAGGACTGTAAAAGAAAGAAAGCCCGAAAACGCAGGCATTTGTGACCCGAGCCGCAGGCGAGGGTTGTAAATATGCGATAGAGATAGAGATCTTTTTTACTGCCCGTGGTGAGTACACAATTTTACGTCTCCACTTGGCTATAATGCGAGTTTTACCGTACGCGTAGCGTGCGGTAATTCTCTCATTATGGCCACCGTGACGTAAAATTATTGAAGAACAAACATGAGACGTATGCACCATAAGTAAGAAGTTACACTTTTAATGTACGTCAAAAATCCTCTGTAGCCTCAACGTAGATACACACCAATTTTTCTAGTAAAAAGTAACGTGAAATTTAAATTTTCTATAATCTATCATTTCATTAGCCTACAGTTTAACTCATGTGCCTATTTCTAGTTTAATATAATAGAGCCTATATTTTTTTATATGGCAACTATTGTACCTATCTCTATTTCTAACTGGAAGTGTATCTATGCTGGCGGAATTTTTGGCTATAATAGCTGAATTCCGCTGAAGTGTGTATTGCGCTTAAGCTGCCATACACATTTAAATTGTTAAAGCGGCTATTAGACATGGCAATTTGTAGGGCCCAACCTGTTGTGTCCAACTCCTGTCGGCCCCAACGCCCGTTATTACACTTTCCCTACAAATCGCCCCTACCGACCCTACCTCACCAACAAATTTCGCTCAACGTTTACAGAGATGCCTGCAAAACATCAAAAATATGTATTGGTGAAGCACGGTGATAGTACTCATAACAGTACATTAAATAAAAAAGAAACTGTTTTTTTTTTATAGATATTTAAATGACTGCTCGAGCTGCCTGAATCTAACTTCATCTGCCCAACCCTTCTATTATTTAAATACAAAACTAGATCTGTAACGACCTCCATAAACAGCTACGGGTGTCGAGGCACTGCCGACCGCCCTAGATCGGGACACCTACTCCCTAGGTGCCATTACACCTACCAACCCGACAGGTTGGACCCTACAAATTGCAATGTCTAATAGCCGTTTAAGTAATCTTTTGTGACCTCATTCGCTGACTTTTGTACCTATTTAAAAAAATAACCCAATTACTCAGTAGAAAAATGCGTGAATTTCAATATTTCTATGCGTGTACGGCCTGCATATCAACGGCTCCATTTTCTACTGACAAATTGTAAGTTAAGGTTAAGCTATCGCAAATTCGCATGTACGCATAAATCGAAATAAAAAATCATATGTCATCTCTCAATGTTCTTATTATTTGAGCGTCATTTTAAGAGAGGTGTGGTCACTGCGAATGGCTTCTCGCTAAGTGTTTAGGGCACGTACAGCGAATGTCATCGCTCAAATCTGGAGCAGAGCCCGACTGGGGAAGTACCTCCACCTTACAGAAAACCACAGCCAAATAGCACTAGACCCTACTCATAGTGTTGTGTTCCTGCTGGTGAGTAAGGTTGCCAAAGAGCTCGAAGAGGACCCAGTGTGTTGACGATGAGGGACCTTCTTGTTCCTTTAGTCGTCAACACAGTGAATCCTCCTTTTTGTAAAGGGTCGGCAACGCGCATGTGACTCCTTTGGAGTTGCAGGCGTCCATAGGTTACGGTAGCTGCTTACCATCAGGCGGGCCGTATGCTTGTTTGCCACCGTCGTGGTATAAAACAAAAAAAGTTAGATGCGTTTAGTAATAGTATGTTGGTAAGGTTTGGTAATGTAAATTCATGACAGCTGCTAGTATGAAAAATATGTAATTTCAACAACATTCTCTTCCTCTCTTTATTTTTTTCTCTCCGTCGCTCCCCCCATAAAATTTAGCCCCCCCCCCCCCCCCTATTTTTTCCCTCCAGGGTCCAAAAAACCTAATTTGGTGGGGTTTCCCCCAATCTGGCATCAGTGGCATGTATTGCGTTGCATTAATGTAAGTGTTGCCTAGTTATGCAATGACATATTTGCTGTCCCTCATCGCGTATACGGGAATTCTTGTCTGTCACCCATCTGTCACCGCAAGTATGTCACACAGCTGTCAACGTCACTGGGCTATTTTAGGGTGACCAGTGAAAAGGCATTTTCCTATAAACTGGGGTAAATATTGAATATTGATATTTTTTTTAAAGAGAAATAAAAATTATTAAAATACATGTACAATAAGTTAAAAAAATGTGTCGTTTAGGTATTCCCATTCCATCCGGGTTTGTACTAAAAAAACTGTTGGATTAGACAAATTGGGTAGGAAATTAGACATTTATCTTGATTTTAATGAAAACGAGATTTGGATTGGGCGGATCGAGTCGGATTGGTGCAAATTGAGTGGTCATTTTATTATCTGGAGAATTTAAATAGATATAAAAACTACATTTGTCAGAGAAGAATGGCGAATTTACTATACATGTGGTATCCCTAGTCTTAGCTGTCAAAATATATCTGGCCCTTAGGCACTTTACTCACCTCGCAACTTATCACCGGCGATATTATTTTTTCAATACATTGCGGTTTTTGATCCATCGATTGATTTCGTTGCACGTATTAACGTATCGAAATCGACGGCGATTAGTTGCCAGGTCAGTAGAGCGCCTAACGCTATGTCCTTGGACTAATTAAAGTGTGTTGCCATGAAATACAAATTTACCCATCATCATATATTTAAGAGCGGTGGAGCAATTTCCATGCCTGCAATTTCCCCGATTTCATCCCCGAAATTTACCCGATTAGGAATAAAATATTTTTGACAGTGAAATTACAGATTATAATTTATGTTGGTTATAAATAGAATTAATAAGCACGTGCTTTAATAAATCTGATGAAATATATTTCTGAAAATTTGAATTTACTATTCCATAAAAGTACACGTCTACTGTTGAGTGTGGTGGTGGTATTTATTTATTATTTATTTATTTTGGTATACTTAATAGAGGAGGTTTTTTTTTATTATTATTGTTTTTTCTTACGTAGGGGCCGAAAGGGGTCTTATAGTGGCAAATACTGTCTTACGTAATCAAAGAACGACGCCTTATTTTATTCTGAAACCTTGTTTAGAATGTACCAAAAACTTTACAACCGCATTAAAATTCGTTCAGCCACACGCGAGATAATCGCGAACATAAGTACATAGTGTAACGGGCCGTCTGCACCCGTTCAAATAATTATAATTGTTAAATTATATTTTAGGTTTACTTTATATTTTCAAGGACCACAAAGTGCTTGGTTATGTAGTGTATATCAGCCTTTATACTTCTACTGTTGTCTATGCCTTAGAAGAATGAATACTCTCAGAATTTCATATTTAAAATCACTGACATTGGAATTTGCTTGAAATAACTGTCAACATCACGAAAGTAGTCAATTCAATGAAATGTATTTTTATAAGTGTATTTAAATGTGTAAAGCAGAGCTAATGCGTATCATAACGTAACGAACATGAACATAAAGGATTACTCCAGCTTTTATAAGTTAAGTATCTCCATTCCTATATTTGATTAATCTTTTAAATACTATATAATATCCCGATTTACCAAAGTTATTTTATTTGATGTGTTTGTGTGTATCTAATGTTAAAGGCCCTCCCTGTGTCCCTAACTTCATTACTTACTGACCTTAGAGTGGACTTTCTGCGAAAGCGGTATTTCAGACTTTGTAATTAGGCAGACTTTGTAATTAGGCAAGACAACTATATATAGACAGCGGAAGTATAAGGATGATTCTTAGATGTGTCCTATATATACTTATTTAATAATGACAGCATTTCACAGCGACAAGGTAGGTATTCTTCTAACGGGCCCATAAATTCTAGGTTTTATGACATACAAATAGCGAAAAGGACTGTGTAAAGACAATTCAACACACTGAACGTATCCTCCCTACTTTAAGCTCATTGTTCTATACTTACTCGGACTAACTGACATCGTACAAAGACAATCTTCATGAAAATATTCACATATAGGTCTAGGGGTACTTAATGGCCGTTTGTCATACAATCTTTAAAAAACAGGAGGTCGATGAGGAGGCGTGATGAAGGACGGGCGGAGCACGGACGAGCTTTCTTTACTGTGTTGAACCTGGTTACTTATAACACAACGTAGAGGAATAGACGATCACTGGCCAATTCGCGAAGACTCACTATAAGGATATGAGGTAACTGGCGATAGTGTAGATTAAGCAAGACCAGGACTCCAGTCCTTAGACTTCATTACAATAGGAACATACGGGTCAAACTGAAGAACCTCGGAAGTCGGTTACAAAAGCTCCATAATCGATCAACACAATCGGTTTGACAGCTGACCTCTCATTTTAACTATAGGTACATCTCGTTCTAATCACTTGACCAGTCGATTACTGAAGCGACTAGTCAACCTATCAGAGTGAGGGGGAGCGATAGTTAGAATGGGACGAAAGTTTGACAGATCAGTCGTGGTGGCATAATTAGGTAGATGAATGAAGTTTAAATTTTAACGAAATATTTTTATTACGATGGTTATTGCCATAATATTATGCTACAAACACATTTTTTAATTTAGTTAACATTAATTGCTTAAAATAATACTTAAAAAGTGCTAAAATTTCGCGCAAAAACCTAATAATCTAAACGCAACGCTATTGGTCCAACGTACTCGTGACGTGACGTCACGAGTACCTCGAGTATACTTGACAGATTTGTTATTTTGTTCGTGGCAGACACTGAATTTAGACGAAAACTGATTAAAAATTGTTTCTGTGGTGATTTAGCAGCTTTTTGTGGTTATAATTCAAATCTCGGCACTTCAAGACGAATTTAAGGTAAGCATTATGCTGGGTTTCCATTGGGTTTCAATAAGTTTGCTCTTAAATAAATGTCCTCCATTGGTTCCTTACAAATACGTCAAGCTAGTTTTATTTAGATCTAATCTAGTTTGCATAAGTAAGATGATACTATACTTTTTAATGTGTTTGGTAAATGGTAGATTATGTAATCCGATGATTAGAATATGCATTATTTTTTATTTTATTTTATTTTATGGAATAGTAAATGTATGGAACACGAAAGAGTGAAAGGGACTTCAGAGTTCAGTTTGGCAACAGTCATTCGGGGCTTTCCTCACTCCGGCTGGAAGGGGTAATTAAATTAATTCAAAAATGTGTCCTCTCTGTCAGACTAGCGAGTTCGTACGTAAGTGCGACAGATAGGGAAAACTTCGAATGCCGTTGGCGGGTAGGCTCTCAGATCGGAAATCGGAAGGACAATGCACGCGCTCACTCTTTTTATATGGGAGTAAAAGAGATGACACGCAAACGAACTTCCGATTGTACAATTTTCGATAGCTTAGTTAGTAAGTAAGCATCTTTACTTCTAACCTGTGTATCTAATCTATTAATTTTTTTCACTAGAATAGAAACATTGCAGAGGGCCTACCGCCTAAGTTTTCCCTCTCTGTCGCACTTACGTACGACCTCGCAAGTCTGACAGAGAAGGAAAACTTCGAATGCCTTTCGCGGTAGGCCCCTCAGGTTGCAAACAAAACTTTGTTCGGTATTATTTTCGTTTGGTTTTTAAAGTATTAAACACTGTTTAATCTTGATTCTTCAGCGGTTGGCTAGTCAGTTTGGATATTGTTTTATCTGAACCAGCGGCGCTACCACGAAAATAAAAATAATATAAAATATATTTAAAAAAAACGGGTATCTACGATATAAAATCTTTAAAAGGGAAACAATGATTCAGTAGGTAAGTATATTCCCATGATAATAGTAATGAAACGCATAGTTATACACACACGACATGACCTTACGTGGGTGAAAAATCGGTCTAGTGAGTATATAGATATCATCTCTGGAAAAAAATCATTTCATAAAAATGTCTTATACACAGAGTTATACTCGGTCGGTTCCACTGGTATGTTTATAATTGATATAAAACGGTCCATAGTCTGAGGTAACTTTTCTTGGCAAAAGGTTAATTTTTTATCATACCGACTGACTTTTGAAAATTGGGTCTGGCAACACTGAGTCAATGTCATTATCCTCAACTCAACTATGTCACCCATACTACAGCACAGCACAGCCATTTCTCATTTATAATAATATAATACACAACAACACAGGTACAATGACGGATAGCGGATTTGTAAAAACGCAACTGGACAATTTGCCGAATATAATGCATTTATGATGTCGTCGTATTTCACCAATAATAACAATGTTAATGCCTGCCAAGATGAAAGGAGCGAAAACTGCAAGGTAATTATAACTTTTAATCTATTACTTACTTATGTGTAATGATTTAAACTGGAAATCCAAAACAATAACCTATAAATTACTTACCTACTCCAAGAACCGTAACAGGCATGTGATGTGATCTTAGATGTGAAGAGTTATTGCATAATTATAATCATTATTTTCTTTGTGAATCACAGGTACTTGAAATGATGTTACAATAGACATAACATGACCATTGGCTATGTGCAAGTATGCCGAGATGGTGATATGTGAAAGCTAGAATCACCCCGGAGCTACCAAATCAAAAATTGTACTGTAACAACACAGAAGGAAAAGTTAAATCTGTTAACAGTGAAAACATTGTGCAGCACACTTGGGTAAGGATACATATTTGATTTTCATTTCTGTAAGGAGAGTAACTGACTGGCTAGAGCCATCTTATAGTAGTAGTTCAGCTTAGTGTTGTGAGCAAATGTGGTTAGGTTACCCAAGATAGATTAATTAAAATCTAAATTTTGATAGTCACCCACCGCTGCTGCTTATGTCCATTCCAGCCTCAGACATAACAAGGATATATGAATGGTCTAATTATTAGAGCTATTATATAATTGTCATGTGAACTATTTGCCAGGGCATAGTTGATTTTTTTGTTTTAAACATGCCAAATGTCCAATCCCATTTATGTCTGTATTACTGATGCTATATACATAAATATGGCAGTGTTTATAATAAATCTATGACTCTAGTACAGTATCAGATTTATTGGAGCACCCAAGATGGTCACAAATATCTGAACAACGCCTGTCACGGTGATAAAGTCCATGACAAGATATTTTTAAGTACCTTGGTCGCTCTGGTATATTTGATAATAACTGTACAACAATATAGTTTAAGTTATCAGAAATTTTAGACACTAGCCCCACAGAAATATATTAATTAGTTTATTATATTGTTTTAGGAAGATGGCATGGCTACACGAGTGCAGCGGACCAACCAACAACTAGCATCAAATATTAATGCAAGAAATCCAAACTATCATCAGTTGGTACTAGCCTTAAATTGATTAAAGTCAAGGATATATGTAGTAAAGAGAGTATATGTATTAAATAGAGATGCAACGTGTAAGAAATTTTTGTGGCTCCAAGGTGCCAAGTCTGAAGCAAGAGCAAGCAAGTTATTGAATGGACATTGTTAGTTTTATAAATTATTTGCAGATACTGGACTAGTCTCTGCTAGTATCAAGTAATGTTAATTAAGATTTATGTGCAGTACTTACTATTTCTTACACTATCGTTCTAGCTGCTTTCATGTACCTGTAGCTACTACCCCTATTATTGAATAAAAATAAAACATATGTAAAATAGAAATCTTTTTATTATTAAACACAACCTGCATGTTTACTTATCCACAGCCTACCATTATTACCTTGTCTAATACAGATATTAAACTAAGGTCTACTGTAGCGTGGGGCTTCAACATGTGGAGCTCTCGGAGCCTATAGCATTTAAGTATAGCAAAACTCCTTTCTTTAATCGAAGTGGAACTTTTACCACACTTTCCTTCATTATTTTATGTTGAATGTCATTTTCTGTATCCTCTTCGACCTGAAATGAATACATATTTTTATTTTATAAATCTGTACAAGAAAATTAGTCTTAAAAGAAAACCTTTCTTAATGTTAGTAGTTGGTACAATATCGTAATAATATGGTCCTACATTGTTCCAAAATTGGCTCCATTGTTGGTTATCCTTAACTAGGTATAAAAAAATGCAGCAGTACATAGAATATAAATTATAAACTTATATAGGTATGTCATGTATGTCGCCTGACTGTATAGTCGCCATCATTCTGCATGTACTTATCGCCTTGACAATATAGGCGTTGTTCAGATATTGACCACACCGATATACCTGATGGCGAATTTACAAAGGAAAAATGTGACCTAGGCCTCCGGTACCCAGGGCTGAGATCGAAGCAGCGTCTTCTGCATTCGCAGCAGACTATATAATGATTTCTTAAGGTACGCACCGTTCCCAGTGCACCTACACTTGCAAGTAACGTTATTAAGGTATATATATATGTAATTGTAGACACAACATTACTCTAACTAGGTATAAATATATTTGAATACAAGATAAATAGTTATTTACTTACGTTGAAGCGATCTTCACAGCAATAAAAAGTCGTAGTCTTCTCATCATTTTGCACTATGGTTTACAAGTTTTCACGTCTTTCGGCAGATAAAAAACACCTTATTGGGTGCACTTATTATATTGTTCATGCACTTTGGCACTAGGTAATACCCGTATATAAGGGTTTTTTAGTTTCATCCATGGTTTAAGCGAAAATAACTTTGAAATATTTGAAACACCAACTGAAGTAGAAACTAATCTCATACTAACTTGATACTAACCTATAAAATTTTGTAAGATGTGACGTCATAACAATCTGTCATTTTCGCGCCAAAAATTATGAGCGTTTCAACCGCTCAAATTTTTTTAAGATTTTCAATATTTTTTTATTAAATAACTAAAAGATTTTTGAACGAATTTTTGTTTTTCCTAGTGATAAAACAATGTAAACAGTTAAATAAAAAAATAAAATTAATTCATGCATGTACTCAATTGTGCGCGTTCAATCTACGACTAGATATGGGTTTTACGGGTGGACAATTACGAAGTTTTTGGAATTATTTTAATAAATATATAGTAAGTAAGTAAGTAAAGTAAATATTATTTATTGCACCAAAAATACAACAATAATATTTTTTTTTAAATAAACTTAAAATAAGGTAACAACAGGCGGTCTTATCGCTAAAAAGCGATCTCTCCCAGACAACCTTTGGGTAGCAGGAAATGAAGAATTAATTTAAAATAACAGGTAGTTTAAAGTAAAGAGAGCAAATTACACAGCAACACACAAACTCCTACAAGTTTCTAAAAAAATATTAAAAGCTAACTAAAAATACATGAATAAAACATAAAAATATCATACTTATACATACATCTATATAAGTTATAATACATACAATATATACATACACATAATATATTGGCAAATTAAGGTAGAGACAAATAATAGAGTTTCAACTGATTTTTAAAAGAGGGAAGAGATTTCGCTAATCTTATATCCACCGACAAAGCATTCCACAAGCGAACAGCTTGGAAGGTGAAGGAGTTGCTGTAAAATTTCGAGGTGGATGAAGGAACAGCAAGAATATGAGTCAGAGAACACCTGATAGAAGAGAGACGTTTAAAACGCTCTTCGAGATAGGGAGACATAGCAGGGTTGAAAAGAATACCATAAAGAAGTGAGAGAATATGAGAGTCTCAGCGACGGCGGATCGAATATAATTTTGTTTATTTACAAATTCTATTTAAAAAATACTAAAGAATATAATTTGTTCACAAAAACATACAATTTATGAACTATTAGGTAATGTGTTAATATTAGTTTAAAACGTGCGTGAAATAAAACATCCAGTTGGGAGTGGGGAGGTCAACATCGTGTTGACAACATATCGCGGCGATATGTTGTCAACTTTTAGTTAATACTAATTTCTAACAATAATTACGATTTGAAGTAATGTGAAGCGGAACCTGTTTTAATCCACCAATCAGCGTCTAGAGACGTCACTCCTATTACGACAACCAATGGGGTTGGCAACTGTCAACGGTTTGGATAGATGGCACCAGCATACGATGTACCTGTCACTAGTTTTATTCTATGGGATTAGGCTAGCATCCAGGTAAAAAAAAACAAGAATTTGACACTGTTACTAGGTTTGACGGGGACGAACCAAGGAAGGACGAACAAATACATAACACATATGGTGAGTGACACACATAAGTGACGTCACAGGAACTGTAGATCCGTTTACGCGCGAAAACTTAAATTGTCAGTTTGTAACAGCAATTTTTGACTATAAATTATAGTATGTTTGTCACGAGGGTTAGATGATGTGAGCCGGAAGGTGGTCAAGGGTACTCACTCATACACCCCGTAACTGAACCGTTTCATGCTTAGGCTTGTTTGATTCGTGTACACGTTAAGGTCTTTGACGCGGTGTACACGTTAATAAGCTTAAAAGAAACCGTAAAAGAGGTTTTGAGGAGGTAACGTGACTAAATCGAATTCCCGACTTGGATATATAAAAAAAACGTTTTTGCGAGTCCTGTCCTTATGATAAGTATATCTTTGTTAATAAGGATGAACTAACGAATATCTATCGATTCTAATCGACGGACACCGTAAAAACGGTTTTGGGGAGGCAGTGTCACTGACAACGTTTTGGTGACACGTGCCGCGAAAAACATTATTACTCTATAGGAGGTTCTCTATGATTGTGATCCAACTTACATATTCATAATTAAATGAAGTCAATCCGACCACTGAAAGTAAGTCAAATTTTGACTTGCAATGCAATGTTATTACCCTGTCGCGTCTCCTCTGCCAGCTGTCTTTCTAGTGTCGCACCACAATTCCCAATAATGGCAACGCAATGTCAACTACATAGTAAATAGTGCAACTTAGGACTAGAGCCCACGACACTGAACCTAGTTCGAGTCTCCTAGAAGAACACGAAATGCCGATGCTGCAATGCATAAAAAGTATGCAATAAATAACAATTCCTGTCTGGTCCTAACGGAAATTCTTTGAGAATTCACGTGAACTAACGAATATCTACCGATCACCATCGATAAAAACCGTAAAACCCGTTTTGGGGATGTAGCGTAAAGTTAGCCGCCCCACTTAAAAAAAATATATATATTTCGAATCGGGTCCTAACGAAATTTCTTTGTGAATTCGCGTGAACTAACGAATATCTACCGATTTCCATCGATAGGAACCGTAAAATCATTTTTGGGGCGGTAGCGTGAAGTTGGCCTCCCCATTTTGTTTTTAAAAAAAAATTATGTTGGAGTCGGGTCCTAACGATTTAAAATACTGAACTATCGTGAACTAACGATATAGATATGCCTAGTGCTGGCAATCGAACTAAAATCGTCTGACCGCATTACTTCAATAATAATAATCATAAATAACATTTCTAGTCGGGTCCTAACGAAATTTCTTTGCGCATTCGCGTGAACTAACGAATATCTACCGATTTCCATCGATAGGAACCGTAAAATCAGTTTTGGGGCGGTAGCGTGAAGTTAGCCTCCCCATTTTGTTTTAAAAAAAAATCGATGTTGGAGTCGGGTCCAAACGATTCAAAATACTGAACTAACGTGAACCAACAATGAACTAACGATATAGATATGCCTTGTGCTGGCAATCGAACTAAAATCGTCTGACCGCATCACTTCAATAATAATAATCATAAAGTAAAATCCGTTTTGGGGCGGTAGCGTGAAGTTAGCCGCCCCACTTTAAAAATAAAATAAAATATACCGAATCGGGTCCTTACGAAATTTCTTTGAGAATTCGCGTGAACTAACGAATATCTATCGATCCCAATCGACAAAAACCGATAAATGAGGTTTGGGGCGGTAGCGTGAAGTTGGCCTCCCCATTTTGTTTTAAAAAAAAATCTATGTTGGAGTCGGGTCCTAACGATTTAAAATACTGAAATAACGTGAACTAACGATGAACTAACGATATAGATATGCCTTGTGCTGGCAATCGAACTAAAATCGTCTGACTGCATCACTTCAATAATAATAATCATAGATAACATTTCCAGTCGGGTCCTAACGAAATTTCTTTGCACATTCGCGTGAACTAACGAATATCTACCGATTTCCATCGATAGAAACCGTAAAATCAGTTTTGGGGCGGTACCGTGAAGTTGGCCTCCCCATTTTGTTTTTAAAAAAAATCGATGTTGGAGTCGGGTCCTAACGATCTAAAATACTGAACTAACGTGAACTAACGATGAACTAACGATATAGATATGCCTTTTGCTGGCAATCGAACTAAAATCGTCTGACCGATCACTTCAATAATAATAATGATAAATAACATTTCCAGTCGGGTCCTAACGAAATTTTTTTGCGCATTCGCGTGAACTAACGAATATCTACCGATTTCTGTCGATAGAAACCGTAAAAACAGTTTTGGGGCGGAAGCGTGAAGTTAGCCGCCCCACTTTAAAAATAAAATAAAATATACCGAATCGGATCCTTACGAAATTTCTTTGTGAATTCGCGTGAACTAACGAATATCTATCGATCCCAATCGACAAAAACCGATAAATCAATTTTGGGGCGGTAGCGTGAAGTTAGCCTCCCCATTTTGCTTTAAAAAAAAAATCAATGTTGGAGTCGGGTCCTAACGAAATTTCTTTGCGCATTCGCGTGAACTAACGAATATCTATCGATTTCCATCGATAGAAATAGTAAAATCCGTTTTGGGGCGGTAGCGTGAAGTTGGCCGCCCCACTTTAAAAATAAAATAAAATATACCGAATCGGGTCCTTACGAAATTTCTTTGTGAATTAGCGTGAACTAACGAATATCTATCGATCCCAATCGAAAAAAACCGATAAATGAGTTTTGGGGCGGTAGCGTGAAGTTGGCCTCCCCATTTTGTTTTAAAAAAAAATCGATGTTGGAGTCGGGTCCTAACGATTTAAAATACTGAACTAACGTGAACTAACGATGAACTAACGATATAGATATGCCTTTTGCGGGCACTCGATTTGGGGCGGTCAACTTCACAGACATCAACTTTTTGAGGTTTTTGCTCATATTTATTTTCATAAAAACGGCGGCGTCTCAATATAGACGGCGATAAGGTATCATCACGTTGAGTCTCGTCGTTTTGGCGATCAACGATCGGCGATCGGCAGCGATTCTTGTTTTTTTCTAAAAAGTAAAAAAAAATGCAATAGGTATTTAATTATTTTTTCATACAAATTAGGCATATCACATAACGTACCTGTGGACAAAACAGACCTAGTTGAATTTTGTATGCAATCATCTACTGATCCTGACTCAGCACAACTTTTTCATTATGTTGCCATGCATTTTAAAGTGATGTCATGTTACGTAGGTATACTCGGTATAGGCTTACAGACTAAGTAATAGTTTTGTCTGCAGCCACAACTAACGCACGCGCGCAACCCTATTTGTTATGTTAATGTCAACATCCTGATAGATAATTAGTAGGTACTTGATTTCAGTTTAAATCTAAACTGAAATCAAGTACTATTTCCTCTATAGTATTGTGGCATTGGTTTTTAAACTGTATTGGCAGATGTAAGTTTATGATGAAATAAATAAATAAGTATGATAAATATGCAGTTGCGTGTGCACTCAAATGGAAACTTATATCTGAAACTCACCTTATTCCTGTTAGTTTTTAAGTTTGCTTTGTTCGATTCTTGCAATAGTTGTAAGTCACTCACGCACCGCTCGGCACGGGTCACGTTTGACGCAACTAAACTGGCGGACGGCGGTAGTGTTACCAGCTCTCAGAAAATTAAATCCCTGGACTTTGTTAGTTTGTTCCCAAAGTCAAAATCATAAAATACTTTAAGACAAGATCCATACTAAACGTAATTATACAATCAATGTGTGTAAACGTCGCAACGGACCTTCGGCGTACTGCTGTCTGAAATTCGGCTTTTATACACATAGAAATCGAAGTTGACTATTTAATGATTTTTGCTTGAAATGGCTTTTACTAAATTATAATTTTTGATATAAAAATATTACAAAATTATGAAAAATATAATATACAGAATGAGGTACACATCATACCAGTACCAAGTTGGTACAACAATTTGGAGAAACTCCTATCTTTATTTAAGACGGTTAAAAACGTGAAGTAGGTAGGTAGGTAGCCAGTGAGTGTTTACTCGTAGCATCTAACTATGTAACTACTTGAGTTTATTCTAAAAACCAAATCGTTGTAGACTTTCTCAGATAAGAAAACTTTGATAACATGACTGGTACGGCGAACATCAAAATTTCGAGAATTTATCTCTGTCACTCCGATTAAGGCGGCATTAGAGTGACAGAGTCAGATGCCCACAATTTCCGATTTTCGATGTTCGTGGTACCGCGTCTCTCTTCTCGTGTACGTTGAATTTATGATTGATTTGATCCAAATATCACATGCGTTGTCTCGTAATTAATTACACAATTAGTGTAATTAGGCGCTCTTTGTTTACAATGTCGGATCGTATTTTTGAACATTATTTTTATCATTTACTGACTGTTGCTTTAAACTACCTTGTTATTCTTTTTTTATTTTAATACGGCAATACTGTAGCGTCTCTGCTAAATTTTAACATTAATAATGTTCAAACAACAAGATAAGATGTAGGTAGGTTTGTGAAGCGTCGTCACGTGACCGGTATCATGTACCATCAACTAGTTTGTTTGTAACGCTTAGCTTATTCAGTCTACAAGATCCGAAAGGCTACCGCGAAAATCAAAATTTGAAAAACGTCGTGTTTGCCTCTTTGTCGCTTGAATATGCAAGAGTTATAGAGAGACATAATGATGATGGATGTTTTTCGAATTTCGATTTTCGTGGTAGCCACCTGCCGTCATGTAGGTATCAATAAACACCGTATAGATCGAACAATAAAGAGGAAGACCTCGGACTAATTCCTCAGTAAAAAAACCTTTTATTTACAGTGTGGTTAAGTGTCTTATGGAGAATATAGATTACTATTTTTCAAAAAAAAAAATCTATGATAGGAATTTGTACATAAAACTGTTTTTCTTTTATATTTTCCATCAGAAAAATTATCCGTTCATTTTTTAACTTCTTCCCTCCTACTTAACTCCATTCACGAAGAAAAAGAACCGCGATCACAAACATCGAAAATCGTAAATTTCGAGAAATCTCTCTATCGCACTTACATATTCGAAAGAAAGGGATGCAGATAGAAAATTCGAAATTTACGATTTTCGCGGTAGCCGGCCTGTTTGCTAACCTATGTGGTGCCTTTGAATTTGTAATAAACGCTGCTTATTCTTGATTGTGATTTTACAGTTTCTGAGGAACACTTCACTGTACAATTTAATGCTCCTGCTAGCAATTTTTATTATATATGATTTTTATATAACCACATAGGTACCACAATCTTAAAAGTAACAACTTTTAACAAATTTTCAACCAGAAAGTATTTTACAAGTTAAGTAATGTATTATCAGCAACATATACTGTTTATTTTAACAACCAGTAATATTGTTTAAACAAGATAGCATTTAACAAGTTAAGTAATGTATTTTCAGCAAGATATACTGTTTATTTTAATAACCAGTAATATTGTTTTCACAAGATAGCATTTAACAAGTTAGGTAATGTATTTTCAGCAACATATACTGTTTATTTTAACAACCAGTAATATTGTTTTAACAAGATAGCATTTAACAAGTTAGGTAATGTATTACGAGGGCTGCTATTTATATATCCGGAAACCGGGATTACAATCTTCTTAAATAGCATATTTGACCTCCATGGTAAAATTTGAACTTTTTTAAGTACTGGCCGGTATATTTTTTCTTTCTTATTAACGCTCGTGTTTTGTTTTTGACGGGTTTTAAATGTCATCTCGCAGCAAGAATGGAACTCACTCGTGAAAATATTCGTGCTATGATTTATTATGATTTTCGGCGTGGTTTAACGCAACAACAGTGCATAGATCAACTAACTTCAACTTTTGGTGATGAAGCCCCATCTAAAACTACTGTGTATCACTGGTTTAGTGAGTTCAATCGTGGACGTAGTATGCTTACGGACGAAGTTAAGGCAGGTCGCCCGAAATCGGTCGTTGTACAACAAAATATCGAGGCTGTGCGAAAACTTATAATGGACGACCGACATGTTACGTACCGCGAGATAGAGGCGACTCTGGGTATTTCTATGACCAGCATTAATAGCATATTACATAATTATTTGGCTGTAAAAAAAATTTGTTCGCGTTGGATACCCCACAACTTAACAAAAGAGCAAAAAGATGCTCGCGTCGAATGGTGCAATAAAATGTTAAAAAAATATAACCGTGGTGACTCAAAAGCCGTTTATAACATCTATACAGGTGACGAATCCTGGATCTATGCATACGATCCCGAAACGAAGCAACAATCAACGGTATGGGTGTTTCAAAATGAGCCGAACCCTACGAAAGTTACTCGTGCAAAAAGTACATTGAAACAAATGGTGGCCTGCTTCTTCGGTATTAATGGCCATGTAGCTACGAGGGCTGCCTTTTAAGTTGTGTCGTTTGCCAACCTCCCGCGATTATTTAAAAAAAAACATATGGCATTTTCATCCTTTTGAATTTAGAATTCGAAAACAAAAGAATGTTTTCAAATTGGTCGAATAGTTTTATTACAGCGTCTATTCAAAGGTGACAAGTCGGTTGTAAAAATGGAAATGTCTAAGGAAAATTTGCGTGCGATAATTTTCTACAACTTTAAAAGGGGATTATCGCGACTTCAGTGCTTTGAGGAGATCACATCTGTGTTTGGTGATGCAGCACCGTGTCTTAGGACTGTAGAACGCTGGTATTAAGAATTTCAACGTGGGCACTCTAGCCTCAGTGACAAGCTTCGTGAAGGTCGTCCAAAAACCGCCATGACGCAAGAAAATATCGAAGCCGTGCGGCAGCTAATACTCGAAGATCGTCATGTGACATACCGTGAAATAGAGGCATCCGTGGGCATTTCAGGGACCACTATCCAAAAAATCCTGCACGAAGAACTTGTTGTAAAAAAGTTGATCTCTCGTTGGATACCACATTTGCTTAGCGACGACCAAAAAACAGCCCGTGTTAGTTGGTGTCGCAAAACTCTGAAGCGATTCAGCCGAGGAGAGTCAAAACATGTTTATGATATGGTTAGTGGTGACGAGTCTTGGATATATGCTTACGATCCAGATTCCAAACAGCAGTCAACTGTCTGGGTCTTCCAGGACGAGCCAAAACCGACCAAAGTCATACGCTCTCGGAGCACTTCAAAAAAAATGGTTGCTTCGTTTGTGGCAAAGGGTGGTCACGTCGCCACTATTGTACTAGAAGATCGCAAGACGGTTACCGCCGACTGGTATACCACGGTTTGTTTGCCACAAGTCATCACCGAATTTCGAAAAAACAACTCAGAACGTCGTATGATACTGCACCATGACAATGCAAGTTCGCATACCGCCCGCCAGACAAAGATGTTTTTGAACACCCAAAACATGGAAATTTTAGATCACCCACCTTACAGAACTGACTTAAGCCCTAACGATTTTTTTACGTTCCCCAAAATTAAGCAAAGTCTTCGTGGTCAACGTTTCAGCTCACCCGAAGAAGCTGTTGACGCATACAAATCGGCCATTTTGACTACCCCCACTTCGGAGTGGAATAAATGTTTTAAAAACTGGTTTGAACGCATGCAAAAGTGTATTAAATATCGCGGCGAATTCTTTGAAAAACAATAAATGGTAATAATATATTAGATTGTCTATACTTATTTCAAACGACACAAGTTAAAAGGCAGCCCTCGTACAGTGCCACTAGAAAACCGTAGAACGGTTAATTCAGAGTGGTACACGACCATTTGCTTACCGGAAGTATTTGAACAAATTCGTAAAACTAACCAGCGACGAAGAATCATTCTTCATCATGACAATGCCAGCTGTCATACGTCACGCGAAACAACTCTATTTTTGGAGGGTCAAAATGTGGAATTAACGGGTCATCCGCCGTACAGCCCTGACTTGGCACCCAACGATTTTTATTTATTTCTAAATATAAAGAATAAATTACGCGGTCAACGATTTTCGACCGCTGAAGATGCTGTCGACGCATTCAAACAACACGTTATGGAGGTACCTCAGGCGGAGTGGCAGAAGTGCTTTAAAAATTGGTTCACGCGAATGCAAAAGTGCATAGATCATCAAGGGGAATACTTTGAAAAACAATAAAACCATTTTCAGCCGTGTACGTTTGTTTGTTTTTTTGTTTCCGGATATATAAGTAGCAACCCTCGTATCAGCAACATATACTGTTTATTTTAACAACCAGTAATATTTTTTTAACAAGATAGCATATAACAAGTTAAGTAATGTATTTTCAGCAACATATACTGTTGAAATTATCAAACAATATTTTTAGTTGAACATGACACCAGCTTGTAAATGTTACAAGTTTAAGTGTTATTTAAATCAACAGCTCGATTATATAAAACCAACATGGCACATATTGTTTTAAACATATATTTGGCTGATTCAATCCAATATCTTTTAACAAGTTTAACCTTGTTCTTCGTACAAATTCGACTTGTATTATCAATATTGTGATCGATTCCGTTTACTAAAATACTTTAGTTTCAAACGGATAAACACGCAACAAGTCGAATTTGTTAAATTCACAAAGCAAATTTCTCTCAGTGTACGCAACATTGCTCTGAATATATGAAGGGTACACAAAGGACATGTCTAGTCACTTTTTTTGTAAATTGAGATTTTTATATCAAAATGTAGAACTTGAAATGAACTATTATTAACAACTTCTGTTTCAGCTGTAAATTTTAATTTTAGTCCACTCTTTAACTCGTAAAAACCATCAAGTTCGAAAATAGTATGATTATTTGAATCGTTCCAAACTTTGAAAGCGCTGTAACTCAAAATGTTGTCAAAGTGACTAGACATGTTCTTTCCGTGTACCCTTCATATCATCTAAGCATATGAAACAGTCTTTTTACCTACAGACTGACAGACAACGCACATCCTAAAACAGTTGAAAGTTCTTGAAATTTGGAACATTAATTTTTCAAATCTAATGGACTCCACGAGGAATGGATTTTTGGAAATTCAACCCCTAAAGAAGAAAAATCGATTTCCACACGAACGAAGCCATATACTGTTATCATGTTGAGTGCTTCCATATTGATTTACCTATACCTATCCTATTGAATGTTGGTTGATGTTCCCCTGATCGAATTCCTCTCTCGATTCAACGTAATTTAACTTTGTTATGAGCTGCTCGTTTTATTTGATTCTATGCATAGAACTTACTCAATTTAGAATTCAGTATAATATGTAATGTATAATATATTTGTTGTACAGTGGAATGGAACTTTCTTCTTATTTGAAATTGTAACCATAACACTTAGTAAAAAGTCTTTATAACTTAAACCATTTTTTTCGACTTGAACCATTTTTTTGACTCGAACCATTTATTTTGACAAACTTTTTCGTAAGTTTAAAATGTTATCTAAGTATGAACTCACTCATACCTCATCTGAACGGATAGCATGGTTGCCATTTTATCACCTATCGCGTCATGCGTCACTTTCGCACTTACTTGTTAAAACGTGACAGCTATGGTAACAAGCAATACAAACCCGACCATATTAGACTAAGCTGGACAATAAAAATTAATCGATGAGACTTTATGCACAAGAATCCGCTCAGTAGTTTAAGCGTTACGGTTGTATACACGATACAAAACCACAAAGAATCCTAAAAGCACAACCCTTGTAGTAGGGTGAAAATAAATATCTAGGGAAAAGATTTCGCCATTCAAGCTAAGACGGAGACAGGCGAAATTGCACAAACAAACTGAAAAAGTATGTTTTCAGCAGCCTAATCCAATTTTCATAAAAAGTGACACCAGATGTTCCGAACAAAACAGTATTGGTAGACTTCCATATTTCATATTGCTTTAGTTGAGATGAAATAGGTATATCGATGAAAGTTCCCACCGTGCCGTTAGAACAGGCCATTTTGTACAAAAACTTGGAAATTACATGTCTGAAGACAATTGGTTAAGTTTGGATAGGTAGCGTGAAAAACTTGATAGCTCGCACGGCCTCTAGTCCCTAAACATCTTTTGTCTCTGTCTGTCTTGGAGAACAAGTTGGCGATAGTGTATCAGTTTCAGGAAGTAAAAATTTAAAGAAGGTGCACTTCAGTGCCGAACGGTTTACTGCGTCTAAAACAAAAGCAAAAATAGCGTAATCGTATCATTAAGGTAAATTTAATGTTAATAAGTTTTAATTGATGGAGGGATGGGTAGATGGTCTGACCCTTGACCAAGTTAATAAAAACCTATGGAGATAAACCATGAGAGCTACAACACCTTTAAATGGTCACGATTTTAAAGTTTTAAAGGTTGCTATGGTGAGCGTTGAAATCGTTGCCTAGAAGCTCAATATGTTTTGTTGTTCTAACAGTATTTCGCATATACCTTGCGATTGGCCATCCCCCTGTCTTCAATGTCATATCAGTCTTCTATAACATAACACAACCCACATCACAAAAAAATATATTACCTATTGACACATCCAACTGAAGGCACGTAGGGCGTAGGTTGATCTTAGTTGTCTGCCGACTATATTTGGCAAAAGATCGCTCGAGTCCACTGTGTAGGCGTTCAAAACCCCGAGTGCCTCCTCTGTCACGATAATCTGCGGTTTCAACAACAGTTTCAGGCGTCGTAAAATTAATGACGCAACCTTATCCGTCCTCACCATCGGTGTTCATTTAAATGTTAGCTAAGTTTTAATGGCTAAGGCTTTAGTGCGTGCTCGGTGAAATAGTTGCTTAAAAATGCTCAATTCTGAATAGGATGAAGTTGTCAGTTTGTGGGGTTAGCTCGATTTGTGTAACTTTTATAGTAACCGAAGAACAAATCAAATAATTTTAATAAATATTTTGATTTGTTTATTTTAAGTAGATACACTAATATAAACTCTGCCGCGAATGCAAAAGACGTTGGTTCGGTCTAAGTCACTTTTCCTTTGTATGAAATCTATATGAGTTTATATATAATAGTAGTTTATGTAACTGTTACGTAATAAGGGTCTTTAAAAAACGAGTGTGGTTTTATGAAACGAGCCGCAGGCGAGTTTCATAATAAGATCACACGAGCGTTTTAAGGCCTAATTACGTACAGTTGCATACACTGCTTTATCTACACTCATATTATATATCCTAAATGAAGTGTTCAGAAACCATAGAATGACCGCCATTGCACCGCTGTGGCCAACTCGATTGTGCCGGCGGTCGCGCGGGCGTGTGTCGTTGGTCAGGAAGGAGGACAGGATTTACATTATGTTATCAAATTCGATGTTCGGAATTTTAAACTCATCATAACGTATCAATATATGAGCATGTAAAGTTAAAATTACGTTACTGCCACAGATAAAAAGCTTATCATAGTAAAATCGGTTGTGGTAATGCTAGCCATTGCCTACCGTTTTTGAACACGTTTTAGAGGACTTACAATGTGAGTGTAGATAAATCTATATTGAGCAGAAGCTTAATACTATAAAAGTTAATGTTATCAGTATCACTCACGTTTTTTTGCGTTCACGTCATTACGCGCCACATGTTTCGGAGAGCCTACTCCGTCTTCAAGCACTCTTCTTTTATAGTGTAGGTTTGTCTCTTGAAATACTAAATTCAATATTCTGTTATTTTCCTACTTATTTTTTTATTACTGGGACTAGAATAGTTTTGGGTGCCAGGCTGCTAGCTGCTAGTTGCTGACGGGGTTACCTGGAGATCAGTTGGTTTTTAGCTCTCTCTCTCCCATCTCAGTCTAAATACTTATACTCTGCTCTGTTCCGCTTCACATATCGGTGAAGAAGAGGCTTCGTCTTACACAAATGTTAGAGTGGCAAAATACAAATTTCAGGTCCATAGTAAGCCAGTACGTTAAGGCCCTATTTTGAAAAATAACCCGATCTTTAAAACGTCATAGTGGCAAGCATCGGAAACTAACAGATATGATTTTCGGATATATGTTTCTTGACTATGTGATATAACATATTACTAACCCGATACACGAATGCTTAAACTTTCCTCGATAGAAAATAAATCCAAAGTTACGTCTTCAGTTTTCTTTTTTTCCTTGGTTCTACTAAACAAAACATCTTTATGCAGTCTTATTTACTTTAAAGTAAAGGTTTTCATGTATTATAATATCTCTTAAACGAAAACGTATCGTATTCTGTAGCATTACGCTGAGTCTGAGTATTATTATAAGAAGATCCATTGGAGCCGCAACACGACGAGGAAAATTGCAAATTCACAACCTCGTGGACTTCGCTTATTTCCTCGTCGTGTTGCGGCTCCAATGTATCTTCTTTCCATTGACTTAATTGGTCCTTTACCGGTTAGCCGTAATGGGTGTCGTTATATTTTGACTTTGGTTGACGTTTTTACCAAATTTGTTTGGTTGGTCCCTTTGAAGTTGGTGAATGCGAGGTCAATATCGATGGCATTAGAGTCGGAGGTTATTTTGCGGTACGGTGTTCCTACTAACATTCTCTGTGACAACGCTACAGTTTTTCATAGTCGTCAATTTCTGGATTTCCTGGCGAGCTATAATATTCCAGGTCCGTGTTATACCCCATATTATTCGCCACAAGCGAATGTTGTGGAGAGATATAACCAGGTCGTGATTACAACTTTGAGCATTTTAGTTGAAAATGACCAACACAGTTGGTCGGGTCATTTACATCGGGTCGCTCTTTATTTAAACTCTTGTATAAATTTGGCTACTGCTTATACACCGAATTTTTTGATGTACGGCCGCGAGTTGTCAATGATTCGTGAACGTGTTGAGAATCAGGTTGTGGACCAAGATGTGGGACTCAGCCGGATGGAACACGCTTCGAATCTTCAGACGCTTCGTGAGGTGTACGATAAAGTTTCTGATTCGATGGCTTTAGCCTTTCATCGTAACGCCGCCAAGTTCAACACGAACCGTTCTTCGCCAAGAATCGTTGGTGACCAAATCGTTTGGCGCCGGAATTTCCAGCGTGGATCCGCTGATCCTTTTCGAGGCGGTAAATTCGCTCCACGTTTCGTTCGGTGCCGTGTGGTTAGACGGGTGTCTCCACAGGTATATGTACTGGCTGATACCGATTCCGAGCACGTCGGTACCTATCATATTAAAGATATCTTGAAATAGTTTCTTCTTTCGGCCCGTTCAGTTTTCTCAAAATTCTAAAATGCGCTTTAGTCCGCCATTCCCTTGTCGGTAATCCTTGCTTGATTTGTTTCTTATCGTTTTTTTGTTTTCGTTTGAGCGTTTCCTTGCTCCTTTTTCCAGATTTGACCTTTTTTACCGTTGGTGTTTAAGGCTTCGTTTATCTTTCCCGGTCTATGATAGCCTGGTTGTATAATTTGATGACTCGATGTGAGGGATTAAGATCTGTGGCCAGGTGCAGTTTCTGTCCTATCCCGGCCGTCACGTCTTGGACCGCGTGACGCGTTGGTTGGCGTTTTGTCATCTTGTTAATCTATTAGGTTAGTCTTTAGGGGTAATGTTAATAACTGGTTAGTTTTGTTTTTTTTTGGAATTCGTTTAGGGTTCTCTTGTTGTGCCTTTTTTTGGCCTTAGCATTAAGTTGTGTTTGTTTTTGTTGCTTGGGGTTAGTTTTCTTGTGTTTACTTGTGTTGTTGTTTGTTTGTTTCTTTGTTTGGTAGGGAGATGCTGTAGCATTACGCTACGTATCGTACGACATCTGTCGACTTTCTTTAGAACTTCTGAACTTCTGTGTCTAAGGCTAGGTCACGGTTGATATATAAAAAAGCGTACATTGTGATTCACGGCATTACAGGTAGATGGCGCTTATATCAGTCCGTATTTTGTAATACGTCTGGCAGTTATAAAATTGAGATAAGACTCGCGCTAATTTTGAATGTGAATTTTGAGGTATTCCAGATTGTCAAAAGAAAAAAGTTGATTTTTGATGGAGTCTGTCAGAGCGCCGTGAGATTTTGAAAGAAAAAGAGATAATCTGGATTTGTTCTGGTCTTTTTTGCCATAATTTGCTTAGCTGCATCGTGATAAAGTGCGATTTATTTCAAACATTGTATGGCAAGTGCTATTGTTGCATTGTTGGAGCAGAAATAAAACCGAAACCCTTGCCGGGCGAAGAGGCCCAATATAAATTATTTAGCAAGTGCTATACCCTGAAACCGCCTGATTCCGGAAGGCCCTTGTGGATGCCGGGCCGGCGGGACAGTCTGCAGCTGCCGCGATTTCCGCGGGTTTCTTCGCCACATCATCGGAGAGTTAGAGTCCGCATCCAGCGGGCTCTCGCAAGTGAGAAAAGGAGTTCAGCGAGCTATTGGGTCCGCCGTATCAAAGCGGACACTGGCCCACGAACTCTTTTTTAATTTAAGCAACAGCTTTTGCATCCTGCTTTCGAGAACATCAAATTATTTATATTTTTGTTAAAAAAACGTTACAAATCGGATTCCTTTTTTGTATCCAGTATTTTTGTGCCATAATAGTTTTTTTTGTTGTTTTGCTAAATTCCCCAAATTCCAATTGCCTCGTTTGACGGGCGTATAAAGACCTGGCTCTTTAATTTAGGCTACGTTCAGCCAGCGCATCATCTGTCACCATCCATATCACCCGCCTCATTAACCCATTATTTTCCTGCAGCCTAATTATTACTAGCCGAGTCTTTATTTTTACTTACCGGTTTTGCTAACTATTGAATTTGTAATGTCCTTGTTTAGGTACAGTCGTCTTAATTTTTAAGTGAAGTGCTAATATTAAATATTTTTAATTATTGTAATTTAATTACATTCTGGTCACTAGGGAGGTTGTTGAATGTGAAAGTGAAATAGGTACAGTTCTCTTCATTTTTAAGTGAAGTGCTAAATTTAAATATTTTTGTTATTATAATTTAATTGTATTCTGAGCACTAGGGAACTTATTGAATGTGAAATACCCTTATTTAGATGCCATTATTGTGATTTTTACGTGAAATGCTAAATTTTAAATAATTGATAATTTTTGCTAATATTAAATATTTTTACTTTGTCGTCAAAATTAAACGTATTAATGCAAGTAAGAAGTGTTTCACTGCAATTCATAATAAAATCCAAATATTTGTTACCATTTTTGATTTCACGAATTCATCATCAAACGCCCACCCACTCCACTTTCCGCTTCTCTTTTCCTCACGCGCCGAAGTCATAAATCCGTCCTTTACGCGAGGCCAGCCCATAACGCCGGCGAATGTCACAGAGGGCAGACGTTTGCCGCTTGTGCTCCCGTCTGATTTACGTAAAAATTAAATATCAAATAAACGATGACCTACGGCTCCGTTCGTTACGAATGGATCCGGAGGTCTTCTAAAATTGGGCTGTTTTTACGAGACTATGCGATACGCTTGTGTGCGTATTTTGGTTGCTTCACCCACATCTAACAATTACAAAAGGATGGAAAATTTCGTTATCAAATGCAATGTAATGGTAGCCTCGTGGTTCGTGGCTTTGGTAGTAAGTGAATAAAGAGACAATCCGGTGACGGTGGATCAAATCTCGGTATTAAAAACTTTTTTCATTTTTTTATTAAAAAAATATGTTCAGTCTAAATATAAAACTTCAGTTTTTTAAGCAATTATACTCGTAGAAAAATCTAAAGTTTGGTAATATTTTATAAACAACTTTATAAATAAAATAAGCAATATACATATTTATGCAAATTTTTCATTTTATATGATGTCTAGCAAATCAACACAAATTATGTCAATGATGTGATGTATCAATATTACATACCTAGGTAATACAGATTTTTGTTATTTTTTTGTTTTTCATTCTATTTTTCGTTTTTTTTTGTAGAGGTATAAATTTGATGAAACCATAAATAAATTATTAAATAGCCTAAAATAAGATGTAAAAAAATACATAAGCCAAAAAATCATTAGTACTCGCCCGGGTTCGAACCTGCAACCTCAGGTTTGGATAACACTTAGTTCCCTTAGCAGGACTGCGTAAGTACGAGTGCGTGCCAGATATTAGGTACTATCTATCTCGCTCGCTCTAAGTATATCACACTGGCGCCGCAACCGCATGGGGCGACGGTGTGCAAGCGTGATATCGCTATACACACGCAGAACGCTATCTCGCTCGCGCACCAGCGCCGCATGCGGAAACCGCAGCAGTGTGGAGGACGCCTAATGTTCGCTTGCGTTAGGTAGGTATTAGAATGATGATGTGGATGCGAGTGTAGGTAATTGATTACTTACCTACATCAATAAAAACATAAAATAAAATAATTTTGATGATATTAAAAATAATAATAACCCGTCAGTGTGGCAACATAAATGCCTATCTACTAGGTATGTACGAGTAGTAACTTTATATCAGGTACCTATAACATAACAAGTGAGTTCTTCGTGTCGCAGGATAAATGCCTACTAGGTCTTGGTATATATGTACTCGTAACTGTCTAGGTAGTAGTACTGGTAGGTTCTGAAGCTATGGATAGAAGATTCAATCATTTAGCCTTCCTTTTTTTCCCGACTACAGCGAAGCTAAAAGGAAGGGTTATGATTTTATTTAGCAGTCTATCAATGTAGGTAGGTACTCGTAAGGAAGTTACTTGTATAATCGTTTAGCAAAAATTTTACCAAAAAAGTAAGTAAGCAATAATTTACGATTATTTATTTTTGCAATAACAATTATTTATTTTATGTAAGAGACCTTTTGCCACTTTTTGACCCCCTACGTTATTATTATTATTTATTATTATTGATACCTAGGACGTCGTCCGCTTGGATCCGTTATTAAACGATACAGGTATGTACTACTAAATTATAGTTTTAGCTTTAGTTAAATTTTTTTACTAAATTTTGTGTTGTTTTTTATTTTATACTTTTTAGTGACTGCAACTTCGTTTATTTTACAACAATATATACTTAAAACACATAAAATTTATATGCTATTTATGATCGAGTTAAACTAATATGTCATATCATGTCAAAACGACTGACCCATATGTTTGTATGTATGTACATATGTCTGTATGTATGTAAGCATGCTAAACCGGTTTTGATGCAGTTTTCAGAAAAGTATTTGTTACATTCTGGACAAGATTTTGGTATAGGTCAGGTGGTCGACAGTGTAACACTTTTTTTTAGTAGTCCGAAACCAATTATCAATATGATCATACATTAGGTGGTTGCTATTAAAAAGGATAGCATATTAATTTTATGTGTTTTAACTAGTTTTAAGTATATAATAATTGTTGTAAAATAAACGAAGTACTTACCTAATGTACATATCACAAAAAAATATGAAATAAAAAAAATAAAAAGTTTAAATAAATAAACAACACAAAAACTTGTAAAAAAAAAAACAAAACAAAAACTGAAACTAAAATGATAGTTTAATTTAATTTCTTTTTTAAAAATGGGAACCGTCTTCTAAAAAAACCGGGCAAGTGCGAGTCGGACTCGCGCACCGAGGGTTCCGTACAAACCTATAACAAGCAAAAGTTGTAGTATGTTTATTACTTATTTCAATTTAATGCCTCTACGCGTTTACGAGGAAAAAGGTAGTAATTTTAAAATTAAAAAAATATTTTTTGTTTGATTTTACTGAAAATGTCTACTTTTCGTAATTTTTCCTTTCTCTGTGCTATATGAAGTTTCTTCGTGCCAAGTTTTAAGTTTCTGAGTTTACGGGAAGTACCCTTTAGGTTTTGAGTTTCTTGCGAGTACTCAGTTTCAAAATATGCGACTTAAATTGCTATTTCTTTTGATTGCGTTGACATAAAAGTTTGGTTTTGCTACATCTGAAAGGTCCTATAGCCCTGAGTATTTGACATGAATTTCAATTTAATACCTCCACGCGTTTACGAGGAAAAAGGTAGTAAGTTTAAAATTTAAAAAAATATGTTTTTGTATGATTTTACTAAAAATGTCTACTTTTTGTAATTTTTCCATTGTCTATGCTATATGACGTTGCTTCGTGCCAAATTTCAAGTTTCTGAGTTCACGGGAAGTACCCCGTAGGTTTTGCGAGTGCCGATAAACTCTAAAATTTGCAGCATAAACGACTGTATCTTTTGATTGCGTTGGCTTTTAAGTTTGATTTTTTCACAGCTTCAAGGGACAATAGATCTGAGTATTTGATATAAATTTCAGCTTGATACCTCCACGCATTCCTGAGAAAAATGGTCTTGACAGACAGACAGACAGACAGACGGACAACAAAGTGATCCTATAAGGGTTCCGTTTTTTCCTTTCGAGGTACGGAACCCTAAAAAGCAAGGATCTGAAGAGCACAAAATATTTTTTATATAAGTATCTCACCCCTATCTTTATCCAGTCCCTATCCCGTCTCTATTTTTACCCTGTAAAGCAAATTTCTGCCAGAAAGTAATTAATACATAATAGTAAGAAAATTAATAGTTTATTTTTTGAAGTCGGTGCCACCGCCAAACCACTTCACTGTCTCTTTGGAGCGGGAAATTAATGAAAGAACTTAATTAATCGGCAGCTTTTTATCACCGCACCGCTCGCCGCCGCACGGTGGGCTGAAAATCGGCCTCCATAGAAATAGAAACCGAAGTCTTAAATTTGAACTTTTTTTTATTGGAATAGCTATGGTTAGGTGTTATTATGTCCCAAAATTAATCTTAGCTTATTTGGTTGGAAAAATAATTAATTATATTTTTTTTTCTAAATCTTTGTATGGCGCGTATCAGAAAAATCGAGTTTTCTCCGAAAATAAAAAGTTAACCGTAATATCCTGACAGATGATTTTAAACACAATTATTCTTAATTTTTCCACATAATTAGAATTTTCCTACGGGGTGCACTTTTTTTTTTTTAAATCGAAATATATATATATATTTTTTTTTTTTTTTTTAATATAGTTAAACTCGTTATTTTGACTACAAAAAATGAATTTGAGTTTAATCGAACCAATAACTTACGCGTAGTGAATTTTTGTTTTAAGCAAATGTATGGAGCGTACGAGTAAAACGGATTTTTTTTTCAAAAATTAAAGGTTTACCGTAATATCCTTGCAGATGATGTAAGAACCAATTATTAAGGATATTTTCACATAACGCGAACTTTTCTACCGTATGCACTTATTTAATAAAAAATAAAAAACTTATTTTTTCATGCTGAAATAGCTTTTTCTCATTGTTTTAATAAACATACAAGAGTTACAAGTAGAAAATTGAAGAAAAAACCATTACATCCTTTACATTATTACCCTTGTATCCTCTTTGTTACATTATCTTTAACAGTATTTAACAAATGACACATTGACAATTGATGAGTCTAAAATTAATGATCGTTAATGAGGTCCGGTTACAATCATTAGTAGATACTACGAATTTACTTAATTAAATAAATATCAGTAACATTATCAATAATTGGTTTACATAAAAACAGAAATAAGTATGTGTAATGCTATCCTAATTAAAAGTATTCTAATGCTATTATAGGAATCCAGAAAGTTTAGTTTTCCTGGTCGCTTACTTCCGAATCCGTGTCCATTTCAGAATCAGGGTACACATTTGAGGTATCTGTCACTTCTTGGTCTTGAGGTTCCAGACAAATGAATAATTCTAAAGTTTCAGGGAAGAAAGCCTGTTTCTTTTTTCCACTTATTGTTGGCCTCATCGAAGAAAGGACAGGATCGGAAGACAAAAGCAACATATTAAATACATCTCTGTTCGAAGCTGGTCTCGTTTTTTTTTGTGAGTGATGCTCTCTGAACATTCTGAAGTCTTTGTTGCGTGCCTCGGATGCTTCTTCAGAGAGATGACCAATCGGTACAATATCATTTCGTGCAATGATATCTGTGCCATGGATCAGAAATTTATGCACTGTTGGGGGCATCTTATACCATCTGTAAAATTTTATATAGTCGTCCGCTGTAGCTATGCAATAGGCTTTAAACTTTTCAGTGTCAATTACTTCACCTGATGTGACAGCTTGCAGAATTACAGCAAATCTCCGAATCATTTGTTCGTCCAGTCCAGTGATATTAGCTGTTTTTTCGGGATCTTCGAAAAATTTACGTGCTGTGTTTCCGTCATTCGTTGTTCCAGAACCTTGTTTTACTACATCGACTAAAAGATTTAGTTCGTCTTTGAAGCGATCTTGAATAATCTTCTTCCGTAGTTCCAGCTTCTGTTTAAGGCCCCTCTTTTCAGTTGCATAAAATTCTTTAAAGTCCAATCGATATGCTATATGAAGAAGGCATTCCATGGTATTGATCCGGGCATGTAAAGATGATAGTCCAAATTCATATAAGGTAGTATCAGGCAGTTTTTTTCGAAACTTTGTCTATATTGTTCATTTCATTAGGCTTAGCTAAACATAAAATGCATGTTGCTTTTGACTTAGCCTGTGAAAGATATGTGCAGATTTTGCCATCTACCATCGTCATCTTCAACTCATGTGTCACTTTGTTGTTTCTATGTTCTGTGGGCACTAGGTCTTTGATTTCATCGTCCATTTTTTCTTTTGAGCTAGAACAAAGTTTTTGTTCTCTTTAGTAAATGTAAATTGCTTTGGACGACAATATGAAGCAGAACATGGCTTTGGATTTGTCCAAATTGTTTTGTCGCCAGAGATAAGCTTTAGTGGCACTAAAGTCGTCATAAAAATGCTTGAGTCATCTTGTTCACTGCCACCAATTTTCTGCTTGTACCGGCTTTGACTGGAAGCACCGTCAAATCCCCATTTAGAGATTAAAATTAACTGCATGTCTTCTACTTGTTCCTGTACACTATTCAAAATTCGTGTAACCGTTAAATCCAGCAAAGCTTGCAATGTTATCTCACACGAAAAGTCCGTTACAATAACAGATTGCGTTGGTGGATAACAATCTAATTTAGCCTTCTGGACTTTATAATACGATGGATATAAGGTTGAAGCACCCTCTCTGATGGCTGTCTCTCGTAAAGTTATGTATTGCCATTTAGATAACTTCAATGAAATCTACCTAATGCCTTCTCTACTGTAAGTGACGCGGTAGAACTAGGCTTCTTGATCATTGCAGTAAATTTCTGGACTGCTTCTGGGTTCTTTAACATGTATTCTATCACTGATGCAATTTCACCTCGACCATCTTCTTTTAAAAGTTTTACAGCTGAAAACACAACTTCGTCTGTGTTTTCAATGCTTAGATCGCTGCATCTGTTTTTTTTCTGCTTCGTTCCGAGGTCTTCGAATGGTTTACGTTTCAATCGCGTCATAGTTCCAGTTGATGATGTGCTTAAAGTATGAGGAATGAGATCACTGCTGGTTGATCCGTGGGCTAACTGAAGATCCAACTGAAGATAAAAGCAACTTGGCCAGTCAATATTTGCTTCTAACCAAGATCCATACAATGCTCTAAATTTTTCTGTGTTCCGTTGGCTTTTCTTCCATCTGCTAGTAGCGGCTCTTTCAAGGTGTCACGATCTTCTTCTGACAGGTTAAGGTTTGATTTAGTTAGCACTATTTCAAACAAAGCTTCGTGATTTAAACTAGATCCTTGAGATTTTAGGATAACAAACAAGTCCAAGTTCGTAATAAGACTGTCCATGGTTTATGGTCGTATGTTAGCGGTTGAGAAGCTCAAGATTAACTAAAATATAAAATGTACCCCTTACCTATTTATTGCAAGTACTAATGAACACCACCATTCTATATCATTGTTATTGTAATAAGTTTTACGTCTAATTATAAGCATAATGATTAAAACCTTAATGATTAAACTGCATTCATATTATCTACTAACAATTGTAACCGGACCTCATTAACGATCATTAATTTTAGACTCATCAGTTTTCAATGTGTCATTTGTTAAATACTATTTCATTAAGTACAAAGATAATGTAATAAAGAGGATGCAAGGGTATTAATGTACCTAATGGTTTTATTTTCAATTTTGTACTTGTAACTCTTGTATGTTTATTATTTATTTGATTAAAACAATGAGAAATAGCTATTTCAGCATGAAAAAACAAGTTTTTTCTTTTTTATTAAATAAGTGCATACGGTAGAAAAGTTCGCGTTATGTGAAAATATCCTTAATAATTGGTTCTTACATCATCTGCAAGGATATTACGGTATACCTTTAATTTTTGAAAAAAAAATCCGTTTTACTCGTACGCTCCATACATTTGCTTAGAACAAAAATTCACTACGCGTAAGTTATTGGTTCCATTACACTCAAATTCATTTTTTGTAGTCAAAATAACGAGTTTAACCATATTAAAATAAAAAAATTAAATAAAAAAAATAAAAATTATTTTTCGATTTTTTTTAAAAAAAGTGCACCCCGTAGGAAAATTCTAATTATGTGGAAAAATTAAGAATAATTGTGTTTAAAATTATTTGTCAGGATATTACGGTTAACTTTTTATTTTCGGAGAAAACTCGATTTTTCTGATACGCGCCATACAAAGATTTAGAAAAAAAATTATAATTAATTATTTTTCCAACCAAATAAGCTAAGATTAATTTTGAGACATAATAACACCTAACCATAGCTATTCCAATAAAAAAAAGTTCAAATTTAAGACTTCGGTTTCTATTTCTATGGAGGCCGATTTTCAGCCCACCGTGCGCCGGCAGGGTGTTCATCCTCACACCCCGGAGCCTAATAGGTCGCGCACTGTATGGTTTAAGAGGAATTTCCTCCCACGAACGCTGCGACTGTGGAATGAACTCCCTGCTGAGGTTTTCTCAGTGGGCTACAGTATGAGGTTCTTCATAAAAGGAGTGTATAGGTTCTTAAAGGGTAGGCAACGCGCATGTGAATCCTCTGGGGTTGCAGGCGTCCATAGGCTACGGTGACTGTTTACCATCAGGCGGGCCGTATGCTTGTTTGCCACCGTCGTCGTATTAAAAAAATAAAAAATAAAATAATGAGTAAACCATGTATTTGCACTGCAGTGTTCTTCGTTGTCTTAAAATTTTAGTTTGGCACCGACTGACTTCAATAATAAAGTAAATACACAGACAAATTTAATTTTCTTTCTCTTTATTTATTTTAAATCTGGATAAGGATAGGGGTGGAACTTATGTATAAAAATTGTGCTTTTCAGTGGGTGGGTTGTTTGAAGGCCCTTTTTTTAAAAAGATATAATATTGTCTTTTTTGTTTTGATTTTTTTACTTAATTTTGTTTCGTATTTTATTTAAACAATTTACTTTTTGTAGTATACCAAAATCAAACTTCATTGAATGTACTGTATAGACTCAACAGAAACCAAACCTGAAATTGCATGTCATGCATCAAATGCAATGTACTATAATGCGAAAAAGCTTTTTACGAACTCCTTCCTTCCTTCATTGAGTTTAAATAAAACGATCTGATTTTCGATTAACATGAACTTCCCCACTATCTATTTTCCTATTAGAGGCCTACCTATGCTCAGCAGTGGGCGATAAATAGCTGATGATGATGACGATGAGTACCTATTTTCAAACGCCACTTTTATCTATTTCATTATGTCTGTTATGTTCTCGCTTCTTCTATTGGTTTCTTTCTTCATATTGTAGTCCATATCCAACTGGCTCGTTAAAATTTGTATTTTCTGTTGAAATGAAAGTATTTCGGTATTCAACGCTCCTGCACATCGGGCCTAATAAGATGATGATAATCAATAATACTAATAGAACATGTTTTCATACTTTTATATTAGAATTAATATTGCAAGGTCGTATCTGCCTATGTACGTAGTTTTTTTGGAGATATTTCAAAAAAGTCTGAACCGATAAATGTTTAAAATAATTTTCGTGGAAAAATATTCAAAGATCTTGATATAATAATATGTAATAATATATATTATGGTGATCAGTTACAAAGTCAGAAAAAGTGGTTCAGGATCACGACCCAGATTTCACCTTTTATAAACTCATATTTTTATATTTTTATGGAAGTAGAACATTCCATCAGGGTAGAAATAGTAGGTAAGTAAGGTTGAAAAATCTTATCTCTTTGGATTTATTATTATATAAAGTTTACATTTATTTTGTTCTCGTTCAGTTTATGACGGGCATTGAAAATATTATTAATGTAAGTACTATAGTTGTTACTTATAACATATAAAGATCGATAATAATGGCATTTTAGTTGTATTGTGGTTTCATCATTTTTTTTTATATTGATTATTGAAGAGAAATAACGTATTAATATTTTTTGTTTCTTGTCTTTTTTAACATGTTATTATATATAATATCTACTTGTTATTAGTAAAAAATAATCAGAAACAGATTTTATCTGTGACTTCACCCGCGTGAGTTTGTGTTTCAACTGCTTGATATCTGTATATGGTTCGTATTGTTTCGATTTTGAATCTTACTATATCTGTCAGAAAAATAACCCAACGGCCTGGCTAAGTAGTGGGGGATGGAGGTGGAATGATCCACCCTAAATATATTGCTAAGCTTGTAAATGATGTTTCTTGTATGATGTTAGTGGGATTTGTCGCGACTGACAAATATGATTCAATAATTTTCCTTGTTATTTTATTTCACATGTTACTATGTTCAACACAATATCTATTGTTTAGAACGAATAAAAAAAAAATAAAAAAAAAAAACTGAAAAAAATCAAAACCAAACAAAAACTACATTAAATTAAGTATGCTATCCTTCTTGATATAACCTCTTATGGTCATTGGTTATGGCCACAAAAAAAAGTGTCCCACTGACGACTATCTGACCCTATACTAAAAACATTTTCCAGACTATAACAAATACTTTTCTGAAAACCGCATCAGAATCAGTTTAGCCATTTCAAATACAATAAAAAATAATTTTAAACAAAAAAGAACAGACTTCACTTATTCTCCACCTTTCCAAAAGCAAATTCCCGGGCTACTGTAAAAAAACACTAAAATCATCATATAATATATGAAGATTTCCCTCGATTTGTCCAGGATCCCATAATCAGAACCTGACCTGGTGACAATGGGACCAATCGTAGAGTATACTCTTTAAAACACAACAACAATTTCCTAAATCAGTTGAGCCGTCTTCGAATGATCGGTGAGCATAAAAAAAACCAAAAAAAAACCCGATGAATTGAGAATCTCCTCCTTCAAAATCTAGAAACTATCTTGCTAAACTTGTTCTTTAGTTATTTTTAAGGTTTTTATTATGTTTTATCGGTACTTATCAAAACAATACTTAGAAATATGGGGTTAAGAAGAAAATTCCTTTTTTAAATCATTATGCAGCTAATTTCTTCCGAAAAACTAAAATAAGTATAAGCACGTAGTCCTATAGATTTTTATGACAACCGGAACTATATTATTATTCCATTTAAATAATACTTAAATAGGACAGAACAATAAACATTTTAAGAACAGCGCCATCTGGCGGTGCTTGGTTCATATTAACTTTGTGGCCGATTGAATCCAGTGGTAGTTAACAAGTATTACGCTAGATGGAGCTTTATTTTTCCAAGCGCGGCGGACCTTTTTATGTGTGCGTGTTAATTTGAAGGGTGGGGCCCCGTAGGCGTGGTTTAGGAATAGGTATTTTGCAGTCAAAGTAGGGCCTTAAATGGCTCTCTCGCTAATACAAGGCCTGTGATACGTTTTGACAGTCTAAACTGGTAATATTATTCTTATACCGTTCTAGTAGAAGGCCCCAGAAGGACTTCTTGTTGTTAATCACCGACTCAAAAAGATAAGTTATGAGTTTGACAGCTATGAGTGTCTGTATGTGGCATTTAAATGGATGAACCGATTTAAAGGCGTTTTTATAATATCTGAAAGTAAGTTCTCTAGCGATGGGTTTAAAAATCGTTTTAGCCGTTTCCGTGGTAAGGGGTGACCCATATATGCCCTGTGGGTCATTTTAGACCCTATGACAAAAACTCGCTCCTACTCATTAATATACGATTAAGAGTGGTCCTGTAAACCTTCAGAGACCAGGGTCGAAAACGACCCACTGGGCATATATGGGTTAAGTTTTTAATTTATAATATATATTTGTTTGGAGTCGTGCGATAGTATTCTTGACACTCTCCCTTAACTTTCAAGTACACTACGCCGCAGGACGTATGGCGTATAGTACGTTTCGTTTAAGAGTTTTAAGACATACCTACGTCTATCGGGCCTGATGTATCGTAAGCCTTATTGAAAGGAGATAAGGTATACTGAAGGCTCGCCTGAATTGATGTTTGCTCCAGTAACACTATGTTATCTATCCAGCTTAATTACCATCCACACTAAACTACTAACCTTAAACTGAAGTGCACCGAACGATTAATTCAGACATGCAATGAGGCGCGGCCGAGTGTCAGCGTGGCCTTGAGGTTTTGGTTACGTAACTGGTGACATTCCACTCCCTTAACGATTCGCAGCTTTAGGGAAACCAGATCCCTGAACCTGAACCAGGGTCGGACTGGGCTGAATGGACCTAGATGGCTCCACACAAGCCAGGGACCCGGAGCTGGATGGTCACAGGTGGCAGCCCCGCAAGCTAGGTTCGTGATGGCAATTTGGGGCTCGGCTGGCAAACGCGACCTCGACTACCTCTGCCAGTCTAATTCCGCCCCCTTTGACCGTCAAGTATCGGAAAAATCGTGCCCTCAGCGCCACGCGCCAAGCAAACCGGTTATATTTTGGACGTGATATCACGTGCTGGCGCAGAGGGCACGACTTTCCGTGCGCGTGATTTGACCGTGATTTGACGGTCAAAGGGTTAAACTGAAATCCAATAAGCTGCGTATGTTTCAAGCTGCCATGAGGCACCAAATGTTGAATTTACACAAGCAGATATATCATTCCACTCCCTTACGACTACGACATTGGCGGCAGCGACTGCGTCCTTGTACGTATCTCGAGCTCATGTTACATTGGATCCTCCAACAACTCGCCTCTCGCTTACGAAACTTCTAATAATACACGGATACTAACATTCAAAAAGGTGTGTCGCAAGGGCGGGCGGTGGGCGTGCGCTTCTTAATGCGAGCCATTACTGCTTTTCAGGTACTAATTTGTATTGTATCTGGTAACATGGGCCTGGTCATTATTCTCATGGCCGTAAGGAAATATTTTCGAACATCCATGATCAATTAAACAGATGGAAATAACTTCGCACCACTATGCTACATCTATCCTCTCTGCTCCTCATTCTAACTCCTTGGGTCAGTACTTATATTGAACGAGGTTATAGGTACAAGTAGTCGGTGGCGGTACTTCCATACAAGCCCAAAAGCCGGGCTTGCCCTAGTTGCCTCACCGAAATTACGTATTTTAATCGTCGCGCTAAATAACCCGTATTAATTATTTCGAGTGAGCTGTTTGTAAATTTTGCCACACACAACAAAGTGTCGCCACTGCCGCGCAAACGACTGAGGCAAACGAAACTAAACGTAGGGCATGCTGCTGTCCCGCTCGCACTCACCACCGCCGCCGCCTTGCAAGCGGCATGCAAGCGGGCATTCATTTCGCCTATACAAATCGCCCTATTGATGTCTGTACAACGAGCAACAATTTTTGCCCGGTGTACCTATAGCAAAATACGGCGATTTAAAACCAGCTTTTTGGTGTGAAGTTGGCCGCATGCCGTAAGATCGCGCGATGCAAGTGAGCGTTAACGGACAACTTCAAGTGTATTATATTACAAAAGTCGAATTTGATATGCAAACTAATTGTTTGAGCAAGTCAATGTGAATTGAATGGTATTGTGGTGAGGTGAGGTTACGAGTTAGTAAAAGTGCTTAATTCTTTTGTAAAACTTGTAAAAGTGTTAAAATTACTTATTAATAATGGATGAAGCCGTTCCTTGTGACTGTTTGAGGTACGCCCAAGTGTTGATCATGATCAACAAAGGCAAGGTAAAATCTCTGAATTTTGTTCAAAATCAATGTGTCTTTAAACCTAATACCCGGCTTGTGTTATTTGTAGGCATGTCTCAGGTAAACCAGTTGCATAAGCGAAAATTTAGTAGGGCTGCTTACAAAATACACTAGGCTAGATTGTTAGTTTTCATTCTAAATAACTTATATTGCTGTTGTAGCATATTCTTTTCGAAAGATTTTGAGTATATAAAGATTGAATAGTTAGTACGAAATCATGTCTTTAGGCTTGCCCTACTCCAAACCTCTGGGCACGCTACTGCAAATAGTCAATAAATAAATTTGTTGTCAACTAACGTGTCCATGACATTTGAAAATGTAAATTGTAAACCCACGCATTGGAAGTAAGTAGTAGACAAGCAGTCTGCATGATATCCAAATACACTACGCAACCGTCGTGCTACGCCTTCAGAGGAAAGATATGAACGAGTAGCGGTCTAGCGGTACGTCGGAAAAAGTATCAAGAGCCCGGAAATTAAGGCAAACCTGAAGCAATCCAGTGTATTATAATTTTAAACAAAAAACCGACTTCACTTAGCTTCCACCTTTCCAAAAGCAAATGCCCGAGCTACTGTAAAAAACACTAAAATCATTATAGGTGTGCCTATCATATTTGAGGAGTTCCCTCGATTTATCCAGGATCTCATCATCAGAACCTGACCTGGTGACAATGGGACCAACTGTAAAGTATACTCTTTCAAACAAAAAACGAATTTTCCAAATGGGTTCAGCCGTCTTCGAATACCTAATCGGTGAACATAAATAAAATAAATAAAAAAAACAAGCAAAAACAAAGATCCCGACGAATTGAGAACCTCCTTCGGAATCTTGAAGTCTGTTGAAAAATGACCAATTTGACCAACATGTCTGTGTCCTCGATAGGATTTTATTTTAGTTGACTGATTTCTGATGCGCAATAACTATGATGTCATCTACGTTGTTTGTGCAGTCATTACAATTTTATGACCTTTATTTACTTTAGCTAAGTAATCCTGTAGCTTTATTACCATGGTTGACTCGGTTAAGGGGCTGACAACAACAGCTAAATTCCATCCCTAGCTTTTTAGGTTATTAACCGTGGTACCACAGCTTTTGTACCACAGGGGGACCACGGGTAATTATTTTCCCCGTGGACCCACCCCTATTTTCCCAGTAAGGTCTAGAACGGTTATAGGTAGGTTAGGTTCGTTAGTTATCTTCTAATGGCCGAAGGCCAAACCGCACAGAAACAGGAGCCCCGCGGCAGCGGGGCTCCGTCGACATTGCTGACGTAAAGATAAACCCATTTTGGTGCAGTGGGTCTATGGGGAAAAAAATTACCCGTGGTCCCCCTGTGGTACAAAAGCCGTGGTACCACGGTTAACACCCGATCTTTATCAGCGCGAGTGAAAGAGAAACACTGTGTTAACGATTAGTATGGGAGCTCATTGCAAATTTTGCAAAATGAAGAATTAAAAAAACTACGCATTAATTGAGAAATATAAAATAATGAAGTTTTTAGTATTAGTGTGGTGGAATTTTGTCCTTAATTACAGACGTATAAGTCAAGAAACCTTATTTTAAGATGTAACTTTGGAATTATTCTCTAGCGAGCCGATTTCGTCCAATCGTGTATCGGAATTAACAAAGTTCTTCCAAATATAATGAATATTAACATATTTTTGTTTACTTTCTCAAAAATAGTAGGTACAGCTTAAAACTGTTTAAGTAAAGTCAATTCGAAGTTCATCGGGCGTGTTGTCAGCCTCTTAACTAACTTTTATAGTTTCGTGGACGATATATCGCAGACGTTCACGTCCATTTTAAAAGCGACTGCTTATAATCTCTTACATTTTGTGTTGCCTGCTTGATCGTCAAAATGTTGTCCACCGCCACGGTTAATCACCCCGAAGAAAGAGACAACATAGAGCATGATTGAGAGCAGGAAGGCAACTGTCAAAGTGATCTCCAACATTGGTCCTTGGAAAAGGTAAATTTGTATGGCGCGAAGTAGTTCTTAAATATTGTCGCAAAAATGACTCAATGTTTTGTCTCGAATTGCTCAGAAATTGAAATCCACCCGTTCCTGAAATACACTAAAATTAAAAAGCTGTAGATTAACGCCATATGGAAGTTTTTTGCCTAATAAAAGCTTTTTGACTGCATACTAGTTAAGGACCATTCATCTTCTGTATCTTTCTTGTATGTGTGTCTTTCTCTTATTGTATGGAATCTGGAATAGCGCCCTCTACAAATAGTTTTCACCGGCCTTCCCCATTGTTTAAAGAAGACGCATTATTCATGGGGTTTAATATCCTTGATTACTGTAAATACGGCTATACGTGTGGCTACACGGTGATACGCACCGGTTCCGATTTGATACGGGCGATTTGATATACTTCTCAATAATGGGCCAAAACAATGATATTACTATAACAATGACGAACCTAATCCATGCGTGACTACAGACGATCATGGCCGACGTGTAACATTACATATACGACGATGTCATTTGTAACAGGTGCAGTTTATGGGGACTATATTCTCGCAGTATTTCTGATTGAGCGGGCGGTAGTCTTCATTTTCCGCCCAAAAGATATGTAGTGTGTAACGTAGTTCTGTGAATTGTACACGAATTGACTACTTTCCTAACGTCATCTCTCTTTGAAACGTCAAAACGATTCGTTACTTTGAAGATTCTACATATATATGGTAGTTACTTTGTGTCGTCACTGTTGATGTAAGAAAAATCGGCCAGGTGCGTGTTGGACCACGCATAATGGAGGGTTCCGTACCTTCAATGGAATAAGAACCAAACTAATACCAAAAGGTCGTATCCGATGACTATGGAAGAAGTTTTTTTGAAAATAACTCAAAAATGGCTAAACCGATAATGTTCAAGTATAAAGTATGTGAAAAGGCGCATCTCTCAATTTTTTGCACTTACGGTTCAAAAGTTACAGGGCGGGGACACGGTTTACACGCGGGGTTTAATTTTTTATAACTTTCGAAGCTATTATTTCTGAAAATATTTACTTAGTCACAAAATGTTCAAAGAAACCTCTGTTATTTTTAACTAGCTGTGCCCGCGGCTCCGCCCGCGTGGAATTCGGTCTGTGTCAGTAAGCGGCTAATTCACCCCTAATTTCTCTCCCGCTACCCTGGAGGCGGAACTTGAAGTAAAGTTGACAGATGACGCTAGAGGACAGTAGTCCTAATAAAATATTTTACAATTACCACTAAATGAAAGTACACTCAAAAATGAATACTTTTTTTATCATATTATTTTTTTGGCATGATTTAAACGACATAGAGTAGTAGGTGTATATCGGACGATACAGGACCACTTTTGTATTTATACGTTCATGTCCACGGCAAATATCATCCAAATCGATCCTCCCGTCAAATCAGTCTAAGCATGAAAGGTAAGAACAGGCGCGGTTGAAATTGGGGGGGGGGGGGTCACAAATGTAGAAATGTTTTTTTTCTATTTGAGGTGCACTTGGAGCGGGGAGGGGGTCAATGACCCATGCAAATTTAACTCAATCGAGTGTAGTGGCTACCCCCCTCCCCTCTTTTAGACGTTGAATTTTTATAGGCTACGTATAACCTGGCTGGGGATTTTCTGGAATTGGAATTAGTAATCCTTAAGGGGTGATTTCCGGGATAACAATGCAAAAAAAAATCGGCCAAGAGCATGTCGGGCGATGCTCCGTGTAGAGTTTCGTAGATGCTGCCCTGTTACAAAACATCCGTTCAAAAGGTCGTTTATTTGGCGGCGCTTACGTCATTTTACTATTCGGCACTTCCTTTCAATATGCGTTTTTGACTAATAATTCAAAAACGGCTGGACCGATTTTATTCAACATAGTTTTTATTGAAAGTTCTTATCAGGCCTCACCAAATTTCAGCTTTCTAGTGCGAACGGTAACTGAGCTAGACCGCGGACAGACGGACGGACATGGCGATATAACTGTTACGTAATAAGGCCTAATTATGTACAGAAGCATACACTGCTTTACCTACACACATATTAAAAATCCATTGAAACCATTAGAATGACCGTCATTACACCGACGCTAAAAGGGGGGGGCTTTTAGACGTTGAATTTGAGCATGATGAGATAAGAACCGGCCAAGACCATGTCGGGCGATGCTCAGTGTAGAGTTTCGTAGAGGCCGCCCTGTTACAAAACATCCGTTCAAAAGGTGGCGCTTACGTCATTTTACTATTCGGCACTTCCTTTCACTATGCGTTTTTGACTGATAATTCAAAAACGGCTGAACCGATTTTATTCAATATAGTTTTTATTGAGAGTTCTTATCAGGCCTCACCAAATTTCAGCTTTCTAGTGCGAACGGTAACTGAGCTAGACCGCGGACAGACGGACGGACATAGCGAAACTATAAGGGTTCCTAGTTTACTACGGAACCCTAAAAAGAGATAAATAGTAGTTATGTAACTGTTACGTAATAAGGCCTAATTATGTACAGAAGCATACACTGCTTTACCAACACATATTAAAAATCCAGGGGGGGGCGGGCGTGCCGGCGGTCGGGGGTAATGAATTTTCATACGTTTTTACCACACTATCACAGATAAATCAAAATATTTATTTATCAATGTAAGCACATTACACTGCACTAATTAACGTCAGAGAAAAATAAAATACGTGAGTGTCGTGGAACACGCGATTGGAACGAAGTTATGTTATTTAATTTTAAATTTTTTTGGAAATTTTTGAAATTTACGAAATTTATGAAAATTTTTGAAAATTTTGCCATTGTTTACTTTTAGGTTTCCGAATTTTTTCACTTTTATCACTTTGTCACTTCTCACTTTAACTTTTCACTACAGTCCACTTCACTTCACTTTATTCTATTTTATATATTTTTTGTTTCATTCCATTTTACATGTTTCTCAATCGTATGGGTGTCGCGTTTTCGTGACGTGACGCTTTTTCGTGACTTTTTTTCGCCTAGCCTCCCATCCGCGAACCGTCCGATAAGGAACTTCGTTCCAAAACTACCACCGGTTCTAACCCTACATACACCTCTGGCCCAAGAAGTATTATGACATTTATGACCGAAAAGAAACTCGACGGGACTTATTTTTTTCAAAACAGTAAGTAATACATTATTAGATCTTAAAGATACATAATAATGCGTAGTTCTTCAAGAAGACATATCAAAACAGCTTGAGAAACAGATAATGTACCCATTGTTTAATTATAAAGAAAAATAAATCCTAATCTGACTGCTTCATAAAACGTTTGATATGTTTTCCTACCTAAACGGTGTCCTATAAATGTTAGATGATTTTGTAGTAGTTTTTTGGTTTGGGCCATGCATCTTTGTCTGTCATATATAGTCCTCGAACCTGGAATAACATTCATGACATTTTCAAATATTTCTTAAGAGCGGGTAAAGGTAAATTTAAAGCATCGACGGGTAACATGTTATAAATATGAACACCTTGACCAAAAAATTACAAATTATTTCAATACCAAATTTCATCTAAATACGTACAGCGGTTATTGGTCGTTTCTTCCCCATGTAAACTTTTTGCATCCGCTTAAGAGGCGATCCCAAAACGCGCGAATTTCTTAAAATGCTTCATTTTCTTCGAAGGCTATGGCTAAAGTACTTAGTTTTTTTAAATCAACTATTGATGCATATAATATTTCATTTCTTTATCTATAGATAGACGGCCATCGGGGCAAATATTAAATTTTAAAGAGTAAAACATGAAAAAAATTGGTCGTCTTGGAAGGCCTTTCCGGATTTTCCAGTTAGATGTACCGTTCATTTCCAAATTACGCAAAAAAGGGTGTCAATTCTTATTCAACTTGAATAAAATTCAATTGAGTATATCATGTCTGAGACGGCCATAAATATCGAAGATTCATCTTGGATAATAGACAAAATACCTCCTGATTATATGCCAGTTTTTTGATGAAAACACGTTTACATTTAATTTTTTCCACGAAAACTCTATGAATATTTTGCCCTAAAAAGATTATCATATGAAAGTTAAACTATATTTCTATCACGATAAAAAATATCATTACCTACTATAGTGGTACGTTTTAATTTAGTATGAATTTTTAAAAATGACCTATAAATCACACTTCACAGGACACTTTCTGTAAGAATCGTATTTTTGGGTTCTTAATAATAATAAATATGGTTCAAAAGTATTTTTTTGTATTACTAATACTTCAAACTGTCTTATAGATAGCATTTTATGCGGCTTTTTTCATTAATAGTTTTTCGACCTTTTAGGGAATAAGGAGCCTTAAGGGATAATTTCCGAGATAAAACTATTTTATTTCCTTTTCCAGAGCTCAAATTATCTCCATACCAAATTTTATCTAAATCGATTCTGCGGTTAATAATTCCCTATACAAATTTCCAACTCCCTTTTCACCCCTTTAGGGTTGATTTTGGGGTAAAAACTATCCTTTGTCCTTTCTCGAGACCCATACTATCTCTATACACATTTCTATCTAAATCAGTTCAGCGGTAAAAAATTCCTCATACCAACTTCCAACCCCCTTTTCACCCCCACAAGGGTTTGAAAACTATCCTATGACGTTTCTCGAGACTCAAATTATCTTCATACTCATTTCTATCTAAATCGTTTCAGCGGTTAAAAATTCTCCATACAAACTTTCAACCCCATTTTCACCCCCACCAGGGTTGATTTTCGGGATTAAAACTATATATTATCCTTTCCCGGGACTCAAACTATCTCTATACAAAATTTCATCAAAATCCGTTCAGCCGTTTTCACGTGATGCGCGGTCAAATAAACAGACAAACAGATAAACAGACAAACAGACAAAAAATCTAAAAATTGTTGTAACGTGTTCTGTTATCGATTCTAAGTATCCCCAGCCAACTTTTTTTCGATTATCTTCCATGTACAGACTTTCGACCCTCTTCAGCTTTATTATATGTATAGAAGACCTATCGATTGATGTGCAACATGTTGATATTTAGTAAAAAAATTTTAAAATTTAGTTACATGTATGGTCTACAATTTTTTTTCAGAAATTTAACTACATAACAAAATAGCGGCATACAAAATACCCCTTATGTCAAAATTTTATTAAGATACGTCTTATGATTTCCGAGTAAAATGTCTGTGACGGACGTACAGACGGACATGACGAAACTATAAGGGTTCCGTTTTTGCCATTTTGTCTACGGAACCCTAATAAAAAGCACCTCTCTTCTATTAGTTTTTTTTTACCGGCTTGAAACTCATTGGAGGCGCATATTTTGACCGGGTATTTCCCGTGTATTCCATGACTACTACGAAGAATTTAAATTAATATTGAAGACATTGAAGTAGCCAATTGTAGAGTCGGATTCATTGAGCTCATACAATACATAGAATTACAGTCAGCACACTAAAGTGGTACAGAAAAAGGTGTCGTAATAGACCCCTTTTGCCGATGACAGCCGAGCATATGCTGACTCTAATCGCTGTTCAATTGTCGGATTTCATGACATAACATCACGCGACCATTGAGTAAGAGGAGATGACATGCCTAAGAAATTTTTTGCCCCTAAAGTTGTAGTGAAAATCACTACAAGTCTATACTACTCTTTGATTCAGTCATAGCTGTCAACCGCCAAAGATGGCGCAAAAAAATTGTTCTAGATGTCACATCTAGTAGAATACATAATAAATCAATGCACGCGCCTTCCTATTTCGAGTAACGAAAAGCTGATCTCTGGTCGAATCGTTCCACTTTTCTTTGAATATTTGCAGAGGAAGTCGCTAGCCGGCTACAACTTGTTCCAAGGCGCTACAGCTACACCGTAGCGAGTGCGGAATAGGGCAATTATAGCTTTATAACCCTTCTGCTACATGCAATGCTATGCAACCAATGTTTCTTTGCCTCACTTTTTAAACGGCGGTCAACAGACAACACGATGTACCGTAGCCAAAATGGCAAAAACGGAACCCTTCCGCATCTCACAGTCATTTTACTCGAAAAGACGTATCTTAATTAACGGCCTCCTAGCCTAGTCGGTAGTGACCCTGCCTATGAAGCAGGAGGTCCCAGGTTCGAATCCTGGTCAGGGCATTTATTTGTGTGTTTATCACGGATATTTTGTTCCTGACTTATGGATGTTTTCTATGTATTTAAGTATTTATATGTATATATCTATTACATATATCGTCGTCTAGTACCCACAACACAAGCCTTATTGAGCTTACTGTGGGACTAGGTTGATAGGTGTAAGATTGTCCCATAATATATGTTATATATATTAATAAAATTTAGACATAAGGTGTATTTGGTATGCCACTATTTAGTTATGTAGTTAAATTGCAGAAAAAAATTAGGAGGGCGCTACGTACGTACATACATGTATCTAAAAAAAAACACCAAATATCAACGTCAAGAAGAAAGCAATAATTCTAAAAACATATATATTACTCATCTATGCAACAAAGTAAAAATCATGAACTCCAAGACATTTAATCCGCCTTCCTAACATCACATGTATACGGTATGCACGGCACACACATAGGTACATAACGTTATTACATCACCCGACATGCAAGCCTTATAACCGGACCGCCCTTATCGCGTGGGCGGTTTATTTCAGTCGTACTTGTAGAGAGAGACGGGTTAAGGGGCTGACAACAGCTAAATTCCCTCCCTATCTTATTCAGCGCGAGTGAAAGAGAAACACTGTGTTACGATTAGTATGGGAGCTCATTGCAAATTTTACAAAATAATGAATTTAAAAAAAACGACGCATTAATTGAGAAATATAAGGCAACGAAGTTTTTAGTATTAGTGTGGTGGAATTTTGTCCTTAGTTACAGACGTATAAGTCAAGAAACTAAAGACATACAATTGTTTAAAGCTAATTTTAAGATGTAACTTTGGAACTATTTTCTATCGAGCCGATTTCGTCCAATCGTGTATCGGACGCAACGAAGTTCTTCCAAATATAACGAATATTAACACACATTTTGTTTACTTTCTCAAAACAAGTAGTTATAGCTGAAACACTGTTTGAGTAAAGTCAATTTGAAGGTCATCGGGTGTTGTCAGCCTCTTAATGTTGTAAACTGCAAATCTTACTAGTATGTTACATTCTTCCAAAATTAAGAGAACGCTACTAATTCAGATACACGCCACTGCAATATTTACTAGAATGTGCAGAAAGGAAAGAGTCGTAGAATTGATTCGTTCCAATATACACCATGACATTTCTCTTTTCATAGCATTTTCGTGGAGGAATACTTTAGAAATCTGCAATGAAACATCCCTAATCCGAATACGGACTAGGTTACATGCCGAGCAAATTTGTTTATAAAAAGTTCTTGGGTACGCATTTATTATTGTATTGAATGCAACTAACAATTTTTACCTTACTGGTCTTTGGTATTAGGTAGTTCACACGAATAAGTTACTATTATAACTCAAGTAGGTGTTGCCTTGACCTTCTGAAAGACACTTGCTGTATATTTCCGCGTGATAAGTTTATGCACTCGACTCCACTTGAAAACTGCTTTATAAGGTGGTACTGGTGGTAGAAAGTATTTTCATCGATAGTATAAAATAATTTTAAACAAAAAAGAACCGACTTCACTTAGCCTACCTTTCTGAGCAAATGCCCGAGCTACGTTAAAAAATACTGATCACTATAGGTGTGCCTATAGTATTTGAAGAGTTCCCTCGATTTCTCCATGATCCCATCATCAGATCCTGACCTGGTGACAATGCGACCAACTGTGAAGTATAACTCTCAAACAAAACAAGAAAAAAAGAATTTTCCAAATCCGCACAGCCGTCTTCGAATAATCGGTGAACATACCTACATTAAAAAAAATGCAACAACAAAGATCCCGATGCATTGAGAACCTCTTCCTTCGAAATCTTGAAGTCGGTTGATTAGGCATACACGGATGGATGGATAGGGATACGAGACCTGGAATCTGTTTTCATGCCGTGGCATATATAGTGCTTTTCTCAAACAAAATAAGATCTACTTAAAATAGAATACCACTAAAAGTATAAGTCATAATAGTCACCTGTATTTGCGTGCGGTAATTGGGACACAGGGACAGGCCCGCCGGGACTTACTTGACCCTGCCCTACAATCATTCATAATTAGTTTTGTGGTCGCAAACTATTTTATTCGTTATGAGCTTTCGACATGTCTCATTTGTCTGTAAGTGTGTTTATTTACGAGATATATTATTACCCACGGCAAAGACTCACTACGGGGCCCCGAAACACACGCTGCATACTTTCAACATGATAATGCAATGGTATACTATCACAAAACTCAAAACTGATCTGATAATGCAGTCAAAAGGTGACCCGAGTAAACGCGCCTAAGTAAACTTTTGTAATGGTTCCGAGAATCACTACATAGTATAAAACAAAGTTGCTTTCCGCTGTTTGTCCCTATGTATGCTTAGATCTTTAAAACTACGCAACGGATTTTGATGCGGTTTTTTTAGTAGACAGAGTTATTCAAGAGAAAGGTTTATATGTATAATACATGCATAATATAGTAGAGAAACAATAATTTTAAAGGTTTCGAATATGATGTCGTAAATAAATACATTTTTTGCGAACGCTGGCTGAACCCTACGAGATAGATCAAAATAATGTACTACAGTATTGTATACCTTAAAAAGGTCTACAAAAAAATCCGCGATGGTATATGTCTAACTCTTAGGGATAACCCACAATAACCATTTTTATCTACACTCATACTGTAAGTACTCTAAAATGCGTTCAAAAACCGTAGACAATGACAAGCATTACAACAAACGATTTAACTATGATAAGTTTCTTATCTGCGGCAGTAACGTAATTTTAACGTTGCATGCTCAAATATTGTTAAGCAATGAGTTTCAAATTTGGAACATCGAATTTGATAACATAATGTTACCGCCATGGCCAACTCGATTGGTCCCGCGCGAGCGCCGGCACAATCGAGTTGGCCATGACGGTACAATGGCGGTCATTCTATGGTTTCCGAACACTTAATTTAATATATATAATATGAGTGTAGATAAAGCAGTGTATGCAACTGTACGTAATTAGGCCTTAAAACACTCGTGTGATCTTGTTATGAAATTCGCCTGCGGCTCATTCCATAAAACCACACTCATGTTTTAAGGACCCTTATTACGTAACAGTTACATAAACTACTATTTATCCCGCGCGAAGCCGGGGCGGGTCGCTAGTAAATTGATAAACGTGCAAAGGATAGGAGGTACAAATGGTACAATCAGCAATATAATAAGTTTGAAGTGTAGGTAGAACTATGACAAAAAATCTAGACAGCAACTTGTTATTACCTCCTATTTTTTATTCATTGAAAATCATGAACCACTCGAACTCCCGCTTCCAAACTTCGTTAAAATTACAGTTTCGTGTTATTTCGTCAACGAGCTGTTTGCTTGTTATAACTTCCACACTATCCAGTACTTCTAACTTTCCTAGAATACCCTAGAGCTAGCGTCCCTATCTGGATATTTATTACCAAATATAAACATTCTAGACCCGAGTTAGGTCTTGTCGTAAATATGCGAATCCAATAACGATAAATCACTTTAGGATTGCAAATATATTAAAAAAGTATACCAGCGTAACAGCTTTGTGACATGCGAATTATAATCCAATTTCATGTCCAAAAATCATGAATAGGGGATATAAAGACTGTATCGACAATTATAAATACAACTTTAGATAGGTGTGTAGTAATACAAACATTAACAAATTTATTGCAAATTAATGTCAATATGCGCATCAGTATATCAGCTTTGATCGATATTATTTGATTTTATCATTCATGGGTTCAAGCTAAAGTTACATGGCCTTTCTACAAAGAAAGAAAAATAAAAGCGGACAAATGGTGTACTAAAAAGAGAATTTCAGAGAAAAGGATATCTGAACTCGATAAACTTTGTATCTGTGCTGACCGAATCGACGTTAAAACATGAAGCCAAGTATATTGTTCCGATGACAAGCTAAAACTGGACCGGGAACATAGTTCTTCGACCAGTTATATGATTAAGGCGCTAGGCGCTGAATGTGGCCGAAAACTGTTACTTTCTAAGGGATATATCTCAAAAACGAGTAATTCAAAAATTTTGAAAAATATATATGTTCATTACCATTTCATGTACAACATTGTCAACGTTTGAATAACTCGTGTAACGTATAGTTTCTCCGTTATTTAAATGTAACGAAATGTCGTTTTACGGTTAATTTTGCTTATATCTACTGAACGGCTTATTCGATTTAAAATATTGTTGAACTAAAAAATGTGTACTACAGAATACTATAAACACAACGTAGGATATTTAAATTGATTAAATTTTCTTAAACAACTTCATCATAATTCCACATTTCGTGCGTTGGTAGCTCGAAAACGGCGTTGCTGGCAGTCGTGAGCTAGCTTTGAGACGAGGAGGCTGTGTCGCTCGTCGCTCCGTGCTTCCCTTGTACTACATATATACTCGTGATTGGCCCGTGACCAATAATATCGGACTTACTGTGCCTAAAGACTAAATAACTGCAGAGGGTTCATGCGATGCGGACATAACGTGTCTTCCCGGAATCAATAATGTATAGACGTTTTATCTTTTAAGATAATGTTCTCGTATGCATGTTCATGTACGTTCGTATAAAAAGTGTATTTTATTTAGATTATACTACAAGTAAAAAACAAATAAAATAAAAATGGAGGAAAAAACAAAAATCATGAATCTCATAATGCTCTGAAAACAAATTTGGTCATGTAAGTAAACTACAATTATTATGTTTTAGTAGACTAATGCATCACGCAAAATACTATAGGCGTTAGTCGTCGAGTTACGGGAATCAGCTAGTACTTCAATACAATAGACTAATAATCAATTTAATAAATACTCCAAAGGACTGAATTTATTTAAACATATTTATTTAACTTGCTTTTAATTTGCTCGTAGAACCGATTGCCGTTGGGGTGGAAAGGTTCTCGAGTGGCGACCACGAACCGGAAGGCGCAGCGTGGGTAGACCCCCCGCAAGGTGGACTGATGACCTGGTGAAGGTCGCGGGAGTCCGCTGGATGCGGGTGGCGCAGGACCGGTCATTGTGGCACTCTTTGGGGGAGGCCTATGTTCAGCAGTGGACGTCTTTCGGCTGATATGATGATGATTTAAGAACACCGTGTTCTAGACGAATATAATATGCGTTTTTTTTTAAGATTAAACACAATATTTAATGTTATTCTTTATACTAATTTATCAAATCAAGAAATTGCGAAGTAAACTGCAAAGGATTGCATATAAACCGGCCAAGAGAATGTCGAGCTATGCTCAGTGTAAGGATCCGTAGTTGCCGGCCTGTTACGATACAATACATTAATTCAAAAGGTAGTTTATAAAGAGATATTATTTTTGTGGCACTTACGTTATTTTACTATAGACATAACTCAAAAACGACTCGACCGATTTTATTCCATATAGTTTTTATTGAAAAAACGTGATAAGTATTTAAATGGCCTCACTTCCAGGATTTTTTCCAAATTTTTTGGACCCACGGTTCAAAAATCAAAGAGCATGTTTTAGTTTCGGAGCTATTATTTACGAAGTTGTTAAAGGCTTATTCTTCTTGAAAGACCTATCCAACAATGTGTTTCAGATACTTATTGTTTTACCACTTTGTAGGCGTAATTAAAACACATACTTACACCAAATTTCAGTGTACTAACTATCACTGAACAAAGCCTGATTGAGATTCTAATAAAAAATTGCTGATATTTAAGAGTGTAAGGTATTGTCCTTGGTTGAGGTGGGGCGTGCGGTGAGACGAAGCAAACACGGAGTAGTTTTGTCTACAGAGGTTTATTCTCCAGTCGGCGTTAATTACAATAGGGTTGATAAGTAGTCCCAAAGGCCGAACAGCGTCCAAGGACAACCGCCGAGCACTGAGGTAATTCTTATACTGTTTGGTCCACCAAGGTCACAAGTACACAAGGCGTACAACAATATTCCTAATTTCTACTCATAATTACAATGTTCACGACATCGGGTCCTTGTGACAAGAAAAATCTTAACACCGCGATGTACGTTTAGTATGCGCTAGGTACAGCGACATCTAGCGGTAAATTGGGAAAACTATATTTTGCTAACATAACATTCACATTCATTCGAAACATTTTACTTAGACGTTACATACTGTTCTGCAATGTTTAAAACTAAGAAAAAGGTAAATTCCATATAATGTCTACATTAGTTTCGAGGCCTACTAGCGCCATCTAGCTGTCTCGAGGTTAACTAAACTTATAATCTACTTGAGGTGTGGTCTTCGCGTTACAGTCTCCCCCTCTGGAACTGCAGACGACCCGGCAAGGTGACAGGAAAATCGCACTCACGCGGTTGTCGTTGTCTTCTTGGGTCGGCCACGTCTGCTTGTCGTGGTCTTCGTGTCCTGCGCAGGAGCAGCCTTTCTTGGCCTGCCTCTCTTCCTCAAGGGTTGGACAGGGGTTGGCAAGGTCACAGTGTTGCCTCTACGGAAAGGACTGAGATCCTTCGCTTGGTATATACCGACGGATTCGTCTGGTTTTTCAGGGGTAGCTAAAATGTATGTGGCGGCGCCGAGGCGTTCTTTTACCATATAAGGTCCATCTCGGCGAGGTGCAAACTTAGCACTGACTCCTTTCGCAGTGTTACTTAGGGTGTGGGTGGTTACCAGCACGAGGTCGTTCTTCTCGTAGGTTGGCGTTTCCCTGCGACTCTTGTCGGCAACTTCTTTGAACAGAAATGCTGTCCCTGCTATAGAGTCGATGCCAATACCAATGATAGGTCGCTTGCGTATGTCCATAGAGGTATCTTCCTTGACCGTCGTGGCACAGAAACCGACGCTCTCTGCCTTAACTGCCTTCTTGCCATCGGCGCATTTCGGGCATTTACTTCTGACCACACCAGGCGTTCCACAGCCATAGCACGAGAAGGTGGGATGCGATGGAGAAGGTGCTTGCGTCGCCGCTGTAGTGGAGGCAATACCTTGCGGTAATGGTTTGACTTTTGCTGCTTCTCGGGCTGCTGCACGTTCTGCTGTTATCCTAGACTTCTTTCGGCACATGTCTTCTGTATGGCCTACCACCCGACAATAGCTGCAACGGATGCGTTCCTTCTTCGGCATAATAGTTGGCGCTGGCAGTGATTCGTCATCCAGTAATTCCTCGGCTGACTGGGCTGCTTCCAGAAGGGCATCAAAAGACAGGACGGCTTCCCTTGGAATCTTCTCCTTGATCCGCTTGTGGAGGGACCCGTAGACCATATCGAGCTGCTGAGTCTCAAGAAGATGTGGCTCCGGTAGCTGCGCCAGCAAGTCCCTTTGCTTAGCAACGAAGGTCTCGGTTAACTCGCGAGGACCTTGCTCCGCTAGACAAATTTCTTTATAAAGCATATGCGCGGGCTTTCTGGGTGCGAATGACCTACGCAATCTACTCTCGAAATCACTCCATGTTTTGATTTTACTTCCCACACCATTCCACCAGACAGCTGCTGCGTCCTTCAGAACTAGTGGCAGACTCTGCAATGCATCTACGTCGCTGATGTTCCCAACGCGTTTGAAGCATGAAGCCGCTGTTAAAAAGGTCTGCACGCAGGTTGGATCTCGTTCACCGTTGTAGGAAAATGTGGCCTTAGCGAACGAACTGGATATGGGTGGAGCCGGAGTTGGTCTTGCTGCAGACGCGATAGCTCCCAACAACTGCTGGAACTGGTTCTCTGTCAGATTCACAGCCATGTCTCCTTCCAACAGTTTAGCTAGACGACGCGTAACAACAGGCATATAAACTTGTTACGTCACGGCACGGCCCTCACGTTGAGCGCCAGATGTAAGGTATTGTCCTTGGTTGAGGTGGGGCGTGCGGTGAGACGAAGCAAACACGGAGTAGTTTTGTCTACAGAGGTTTATTCTCCAGTCGGCGTTAATTACAATAGGGTTGATAAGTAGTCCCAAAGGCCGAACAGCGTCCAAGGACAACCGCCGAGCACTGAGGTAATTCTTATACTGTTTGGTCCACCAAGGTCACAAGTACACAAGGCGTACAACAATATTCCTAATTTCTACTCATAATTACAATGTTCACGACATCGGGTCCTTGTGACAAGAAAAATCTTAACACCGCGATGTACGTTTAGTATGCGCTAGGTACAGCGACATCTAGCGGTAAATTGGGAAAACTATATTTTGCTAACATAACATTCACATTCATTCGAAACATTTTACTTAGACGTTACATACTGTTCTGCAATGTTTAAAACTAAGAAAAAGGTAAATTCCATATAATGTCTACATTAGTTTCGAGGCCTACTAGCGCCATCTAGCTGTCTCGAGGTTAACTAAACTTATAATCTACTTGAGGTGTGGTCTTCGCGTTACAAGAGTTCAATATGTAAGAATAAAGGAAAAAAAGCTTTTTTTTATACCACGACGCTGGCAAACAAGCATACGACTCACCTGATGGAAATCAGTTATAAAGCCTATGGACGCCTGCAACCCCAGAAAATTCACATGCGCGTTGACTACCCTTAAATAAACTTTACCATGTCGGTGAAATAAATACAAATTTTATATTAATTATCAACACAAAGTAAATAAATAAATTACTACTAAGGGTTAATACTACCTATCAAATATCTTTAAAGGATCGGCCAAGTCTGTATCGGACCACGCATATTGTAGGGTTCCGTGGAAAGTAGTTTCTTGGAGATAACTCAAAAACGGATGAACCGATAATATGTGAAATTATTTTCGTAGAAATTAAGTACTAAGCCTTCTTGGTTTTTTTCATATTTTTTAGACTTACGGATTAAAAGTTAGATAATTAGACTTTTGAAGCAATTATTTCTGAAAATATTGACTTAATAAAACAGTTTTAAAAATCCTAAGATGTTTTTAAAACCGTATCGTACAACATGTTCATATTTACAAAAAATATATTTTTGATATTTAGTTTGGCATATGTAGGTATGTATGGAGTGCCTCCCCTAAAAGTTTTTTAGCAATTTAGCCAGAAAACTAAAGTAGCGGCACATGAAACACACCCCTAGATAAAATTTCAGTAATATATGTTTTATAATTAAAATGGCTTTGACATACGGACGGACAGACGGACATGTTTCAAAAAACTTTTAAGGGTTCCGTTTTTGCCATTTTGGCTATGGAACCCTAAGAAGTGTTTGCGCTGTGATATATTTTAAAGATCTAAATTTAATGGGCTTACAGCTCTCATGACAATTGTATGACGATTTTGTGCACAAATGCTGCTCCTAACATGTGCATTTTTACTATTCGCAACTCGCAACAGGCTTAGTTTTGTAAATTTATCCTAATTAAGTGAATTTTTACGGTTAATATTTAAAATCGCAACAAAAAAATAACCATCTATTAAGCTCACTTGCACAGAAAAAAAATCCAAATTCACATGAAAACACCGCTTTGATGTGCATTCAGTTTTTTTTGCTGTACTAGTCAGTATTTTTTTATTTTTTTCTGATATGCAGAATATTTTTAACCATATTTCGTTAATTCATAAATATTTTTCCGCTCACTGTACTTCAAATTCAAAATCTAGGTTTTTATTTTTTTACATAAAAATCTACTAATCGAGATTGTTATTACTTACCTTATTTAATATGTGAAAATGTCACCGTAGTACTTAATCACAGTATTCAAATCACAAAACATCCGCAAAAGGATTATAATTATTATAAATCTGCCCGCGCGCCTTTGAGTAAAGTCATATTCTTTGAACATTGTTGCGGTGCATCGCGGTGGATTTACGCACGATCGCAATGAGAGGGGTACGCGGGTGGCGCGGGTAGAGAGCGCCCAAACACTCAAGGACACTCCGGCGACAATCGTCTTAAAGTGTGGTAAAGGTATAAAGAGTAATTTAAATAGGCACTCGACTCAACTTTCCCAAAAAAATAGGCTTTCAGGTGGAATGGTTAAATATGTTCAAGAAATAAAATTATCGGAAGGCCTACAAGAACTATAACTAGAAATAGAAAATAGCTAAACTCAGTAAAATTCAGTTTCAAAAGCCTGAGACTGTATACTCGCAGAGAAAAAACATGTATAAATAAATCAACATCGATTACTGAATTAGAAAAATTGGTCCCTGATCACCGATAAAATTTCACCATGTATTAAACTTCACATGCAGTAACTTCAAATTCTAGTGACATATCGTTTTGCCACTAGAGTTCATAAAGAGTAGCTGTAGCTACTTATAGTTAGTACACTACTTATTCCTATATTAAATTTGTATGTTAAAATGATTGCTGAAAAACTGCTTCGATAAATATATTATATTTATATAGTTTTGAATGAAATAGGATTATTTTCACAGTTAAATTGTAACAGTATATTTGTAGTAAAGAAGATACGGCCGTACCTTTTTAGAGTTCCGTAGTCAACTAGGAACCCTTATAGTTTCGCCATGTCTGCCCGTCCGTCCGTCCGCGGATAATCTCAGTGACCGTTAGCACTAGAAAGCTGAAATTTGGTACTAATATGTATATCAATCACGCCGACAAAGTGGTCAAATAAAAAGTGGAAAAAAATGTTTTATTAGGGTACCTCCCCTATACGTAAAGTGGGGAGTGATTTTTTTTTTCATTTCAACCCTAACGTGTGATATATTGTTTGATAGGTATTTAAAAATGAATAGGGGTTTACTAAAATCATATTTTGATAATGTAAATATTTTCGGAAATAATCGCTCCAGAAGTTTAAAAAAATGTGCCCCTCTAACTTTTGAACCACGAGTTTTAAAAATACAAAAAAAATCTCAAAAGTAGAACTTTATAAAACTTTCTAGGAAAATTATTTTGAACTTGATAGGTTGAATAGTTTTTGAAAAAAAAAATACAAAATAATTTCTGAACTAAGTTTGTAATTTAACTGTATAAGCAGGTGATTATTGTACCTGTAATTTCTACAAAATCACAATGCAATGACGTGCTTTCAAATAAAGTTTTGAAAAAATTACAAAATAATTTCTGAACTAAGTTTGTAATTTAACCGTATAAGCAGGTGTTTATTGTACCTGTACTTTCTACAAAATCACAATGAAATGACGTGCTTTCAAATAACCCAACCATGGGCCCATTTTTTTTACTCTTAAGTGGGGACACTTACTGTGACGGACGTTAAACTACGGAACCGTACACTGAGCGTGGCCCGACACGCTCTTGGCCGGTTTTTTATTTCTTCAATACCCATTTCACGTGGAACAATATAGATAATAAAAAACAGAACTGCAGTGATTTTGCTTGCGTGAGACTAGAGAATTTGATATGTACTTTAAGTATTTAACGATCTCTTATAGAATTTATGCGTCTGCGAAATATACACACACATACCAAAGGATAATACAGATGGGTTATATGCAAGGTGACCCGATCCCATTGTCTTATTTTTGACACGGCTGTCAATAAAATTACTTAGGTACTCAATGTAAATACCAGATTCTAATGGGAAAGTAGAACGTAGGCAAATGCGTAAATGTAGTAAGAATATCTTTTGTAATGTAAGGGCGACTGTCCTAGCTATTGCAATATTATGTGGGTATATGCATATTATGTTGCAAACGGGATTATCCTTTGGCCGCCTGCTTTGAAAATTACGTTTACCACCACCCTTTTGAAAAATAAATCTATCTATGGTAAATGATAAGATAACCATGTCGTACGAGACTGGTTAAAAAAAATACATTATTATTGTCTCATAGCGGCACGATCAAAATGTATAGATTTGAATGAACGTGTTTTGAACGGCAGCTATGGCCGTTGCTGCCTCGCTCGACGCGCCACAATTCGCACCACCGGTCGCGTGCATCGAGTCCGAGGCCTGACGTCTATAAACTTTCATATAGTCTATCCGTCCGTTTAATTTATTTGTTACACAATTATATAATACTTAAAAGGGGAGAATCAAGTGATTAATTAACTAAAACCGTGATAGCAGCCTTCTTCAGACATCCAATTATTCAATTACTGAATTTTCCTGCCAGCTGGCCGCTCCGATTACAAAATTGTCCAATTAGTTCCAATTTATCCAAGCGATTTACTTTGAAGGTACATTTTCGAGAGTTATACTCGGTGCCCGTGAGCATTGCGAGAGATTTTAACCACGCATTTCTGAGGTCAAAAGAATGAAAAAACATTATATGACTTTTGTTGTAAAACGCCAAAAAAAAATTTTTTTTTTTACTTTTTTTTCACTTTTTTTGAATGCTGTTCTACATAAAAAGTAAATGTCATTAGAAAAAAGTAACGGAAAAAGTAAATTGCTACATTTTTTCTCGTAAAAACTAGTCCATGCAAAGTGTTTCTTAGGTCTTTGATATCAGTCAATAAGAGATGTCTAGACTATGCCCCATACCGGTGAGATCGCCATCAAAAAATCATTTTACACTGAGAAACAATTCAAAATGCAATTTTTTGTAAGTAGTATTTACTCTGAAACTATGGCGAATTTCGAAAAAGTTTAAAGGACTTTTTGTTCTCTAAATATGATAATGAATACACTGTTAAAGTCTCTCGCAATGCTCACGGGCACCGTGTATTATTCCACCTTGTAATTAGTTTGGGTCTAGGTTTGGCCCCACCTGTGTATTCCTGTTGATAGTTGAGATCTCTGGCGCTAGTGAAACGTTACGTTTAGATTTGTAACAACTGTATATTCGGACGATAGACCGAGCGGCCATAAAGCGTACTCGTACGCGTATGTATTTTTACGTTTTTGCGAAATATATCTTCCTCCTAGCGTTTGTCCCAGCTTTTTGCTCTATTCAGCCTGGGATCCGCTCGGCAACCGTTTTTGCGAAATATATATTTGGAAAATTTTTATTCGATAGGAAACATAAATAAATGTGGCATATTTTTTTCAAATAAGGTTAATTAAAATAAGAAAATATATGGGTGCTTGCTTGCTTCCACGGAAATATATAAATATTTGTTCCGTGCTTGCTTCATAAAGGGTATACACCGTGTGACCTTTAAATCTTTAACAACGAGAACGTGTTAAGTTCATTTTGAATGCCCCGACCGCCTGGCTACTTCTGCTACCAACTATCCTCATCCTAAAAATCGAGGTGTAAATGTCAGCCTCAACCATTAAACTATATCAAGGCAAGAAACCGCTGGGGAACCTTCTTAAGTGGTGTTACTTATGGCCCATTTCAGTGGAAAAGTGTGGAAGTGGGTTACGTTTCTCTCGGATTTACTGTTTTCTATTTGTTAGGACTCTCGAAATACCTATATTTTTTGGGACAAGACGTTGTTTTTTCCTTGAGTTTATTTTTGTCTTAAACGTAACCTATACATGTTATAAACGCGTAAGGAGAAATCTGTTGTTGGCGAACTACGCAGAAAGTACTGCGCAGAATTTTATAAAAATTTTGTTTACCTAGTAACATTTGTACCCCGGAGCAACATTTAGGATAGTTTTTCCTCGAACCGGGCGAAGCCACGGGAATAGCTAGTTTTAAATATAAACATTACCACCTCAATTTTATTTCGAAGCTTGTAGACTAAATGTAAACGGCAAAATGGTCTACAAGGTGGCATGGTTCATTTAAAAGTATTCGAGTATACATACATACAAATATTATTCCTTATATTAATTAGTATTATTTTAGCAGACCTTGAGTTAACGCAGCCTCGCTCGACTAGCCGTAAATAATAATTTATTATGTAACTACGAGTAGGTCTAATAACTCAAAACTTGGGAACTAAAGCCGTGTTCACGGCATGTAATCCGGATTGTATTATTTACGCTAACGTGAGCAGGTCGTAGTAGGATTATTTACGGTTGGCTGGACGGCTGTTTCATTGTCAGATACTTTGCACTATCATTTGTTATACTATATCACACGTTTAAGCCTATAGTCCACTGTGGCGCTAAGCCACAAAGGACCCCGCAGCAGCCGCAGCAAACATAGGTAAAAAGTGAATTCAGTAAAATTTTACGAAATGTTAGTATGACGTAGATTCGAGTCTCCTGATTCTTTTTTTATAAGGACACAACTCTCTCAGAAATAATCAATATAGTTATTCCATATAAAATGTAACATACCAACTTTTCGTAAAATCTTTCACTTTGGTTTTGCATAGTATAAATAACTGATAATATGCGATTTCAACGTGACAGGAACGGTATTAAAATCATATTTAACGCCAGTAAGAGTCAGTGTGGGTCATTTCAAAGTATCGATTTTTAGAAACACGTCATATAAAAATAAATATATAAACTTAATTATTTCTGAAAGTATGCCTCTGAGGGAGTTTCGCCCTTATAAATAAATAATCAGGAGACTTGAATCTACAGCATACTAAAATTTCTTCAGATTTGACTGTAACCACTTTTTCCCTATGTTTGCTGCGGGGTCCTTTGAATGTGAAATTAAGGTACTCGTTCACCGTATCCTCGACCTATCCAGGACTGTAACCGCGAACCACTTCGTCTATTTGCATCATTCTCTTTCGAGACACAAAAGTGATAGAGAGATAACGAAATTTCGATTTTCGACGTTCGCAGTAGCGCAGACTTTTAATTCTTACTTGCCAAAAATTGAACATTTCCTTTAAGAACACTTCGACGCCACACCTGACCCTTGATTATCTAACGGAGTAATTGATTATAAATCGCCAAGGAAATGGGTGAATCAACTATTTTTTGTTGTTACGTGCCTGGTAGATGACCTGTTACATTTTTCTTCCTGGCATAAACATTCTATATCTCCTGAGTGGTGTTGCGCAGTTATTCCACTTTTCTGTTACAATGGCGCCCAACGTGGGGCATGTTTGGGCTTCATTTGATTTTAATAATCAACCCAACCCCTTTCTTTCCAGATAGACTCTACTTCGCAACCCTCAAAACGGGCTACAAACCCAAACCCACCAGAAACAGCAAGTACTTCCACATAGAAGATGATATCCAATACGAGAACTTCTACTTCGACTTTGGACCTTATCACCTGTGCCATTTGTACCAGTTTTGCAACAAGCTCACCGAGGAATTGGAGAAAAATCCGAAGAAAAAGATCGTGTTTTATACGAGCAACAATGAGACGCTTCGGCTCAACGCCGCTTACCTTATTGGGAGCTATCAGGTAAATTCTAAAGTAGAATCTATAATTCAGCGGAGTGATTTGACAGCCCTTTACATACATTTGACAACCGCTTTGTATGTGAAGAGCTGTCAAATCACTCCACTGAATTATTAATGCTACCTTAAATGCAGCTTTTATACTCAGATAGAATTAGCTTTCTGGCCCAGAAAATTCCTATTGGACGGGTTTTTTTTTATATAGATCAAAGTGTCAGGAATTGATACCAATAAAATTTATAAGGTGCCAAAAAAATGGTAAAAATGGTAAAAACCATTTTTTCGCTTCTAGAGGAAAAACTACAGCTCGGACAAAAAAAAGTTAAATGTAACAAAGGTGCGCACTAAAAAAAACAAAGAGAATGAGCCCCGGTAGAGCAAAATCGGTCCAGAGGATCGTCCGCAATTAGCAAAAAAACACTTTGCAAATATTGTAATATACGTGTGTATACGTGTGTATGTATGGTCATCGTAAATTGACCGAAATATGTCGAGCAAAAATCGACTTAAATTACGTGAGTAACCCGTTATAAATAATTTTAATATGTTAGAGTCTCACGAAAGTTTTATAGTTAAAATTATACGTCTGTTTGCGGTACTAAGTGCCACAGCGCCATCTGTCGAGTCTGGAGTCGAGTTATTCTGTCAGCGTTATGCGCCGAACAAAGTATTAGAAACTAGGATTTAGTGTCTGGTGTGACCGATAGATGACCTGATGAGCTGTAACCTGAAATAAGGGAACGCGATTTTGTATGGATATTGTCCATTCATGTCTATATCATCCTTGTATTATATAGACCTACGTCCTTTTAGGGTTTAAAGACCATCTATCGGAGGTCCAGTCTATTTTGCCTTTAAACGTAAAGGTATTTTAATCAATTCAATTGCAATGCGCTTCATTAACGGGTATACCAGTTGGTGTGAACTCATTTGTTGAAATGGGCTGTTTTTTGATTATTATTTTATTGTTCTTTTAATGTGATGATAAGGTACTGTTATTTTATGTGTTATTACTTCAAAGTAGCTCGTGCTTAAAAATGTAGAAAAAATACATCCTTATAATTACTCTGTATTTTCATTCAGTCAAATTAAAAGTAAAGAGAAATCCGGTTTTATTTCATAAACATCAATCCTCCTCAAAAGATTAGGTTCAATTAGTTACAAATGTGAAAAAAGTGATTGGTTTGATTCGATTTTGAATTTGTCTTGTGAATTAAAACTGTCTTCATAATTTCCAGATAATATACCAAAACGGGTCCCCCGGCGCGGTCTACAAGCAGCTAACAGACGGATCAGATTGGTCTCTCTTAAACTTCCGCGACGCCTCCGGGGGCCCTCCTCTCTTCGACATATCTCTGCTGGACGTGCTGCATGGCATGAAGGTGGCCCATGACGCCGGGTTTTTCCATTTTGAGCATTTCGATGCGAACCAGTATCTGTTCTATGAGGTGAGTTACAGTTTGGTGCCATGACCAGGATTATTAATATTTAAGTCTTATATTTAAAAAAAAAAATTAATCCTACAACATTTGTTTGTTGGAAGCGACTTTTAATGCTGCATTCATAGATTATGATTAGTGTAAAAAAAATAATGATATGTATGTATGTAGTACTGCTGTTTTACAGCTACGTAGGTACTCAAGTAATCTGATCACAAAGTTCCCTAACGATTGAATATTTTACTGACGTCATTCCAATGTGAAAAAAATATTAGCTAACATAACATTTATTAAAACACTTAATATTGGCGATAGAGATTACATTCACATGCTAGTATTGCACAGACATTATAGATTGCCACTTTCTAACTTATTTAAACACTATCGAAAGTAAAACAAGAATGTTTCAATTTAAATGCCGTAAATACAGTAGGTATTCAAACAAAGCTCACCTCTGTATGAAAATGTTTAGAATATCCGCGATAAGGCGTCGGATGTGGTTGCTCAGATTAGATTCTTCAAGTTATTAGAACATGTGAGTCATCGTTTGTTTATTTAGCAAACTCTTGCGAATTTTCTGTACATGCAGATACCTATGTTAGGAGATGCATAGTTTGCTACCACATCTATAGTTTCTTTTAGAAATTTGGCCCATAAAGAGTACATACCTACGAATACTACATATATAGATACACGAGCGTTCAAACGTGTTAGATTTTTTTATTGCTGTGTTAATTTAACTGGTAAAAAGGTCACATACTTAGATACCGTATTTCGTATATTCATTTTGTTTGGTATAATGTCATCCTTCGACAAAATAGTATTTACTTGGATAAATTTAATATAAAAAGTTGGCTATTTGAAAAAGTGTACAGTTGTCTTTATCAGAATTGTCCTTAGCAATCAGTTTATTGACGTATTCGTTTACTAACCTTTAATTTTCTTTCCAGAAAGTAGAAAACGGCGACCTAAACTGGATAGTCCCCGGCAAAATGCTAGCCTTCTCCGGTCCGCACCACCGCTCTCGCCTAGACCGCGGCTACCCCCTCCACAGCCCCGAGCACTACCACGATTATTTCCGTCGTCACCACGTCACGACCATCGTACGACTCAATAAGAAGTCGTACGACGCCAGGCAGTTCACGGCACATGGGTTTGAGCATAGAGAGCTGTTCTTTGTCGATGGCTCGGTGCCTTCGGATCTGATTGTGAATCGGTTTATAAGGGTATCGGAGGCGGCGAAGGGGGCTGTTGCTGTGCATTGTAAAGGTTGGTTTTGTGAATGAATTACACCTAGAGTAGAATATTTTAGAAGTTGTGGTAAGAGTAAGTAAGATGGAGACTTAGGAAAAAATACAAGCAAGAAATCTAAGTGGTTTGTGCTCCGTGATTTAGTAAACAACCACTCACATAAATGAGAACTTTATGGTTATGATGTCACTTTACGGTTATGACGTCACTTTATATAGTGGCTGTTACGATTTTTATTTCTTTAATGTAGGTCATAACGAATAAAAGTTTTATTGTTCTTGATGGTCAACACTGTACTCAATTCACTATTATTTCCAATCATTTCAATTGAACAAATTAAATGATACTTCCTCATTAGAAGTTTAGTACAGTTTTAAAATAATTTGCCATCCACTTAAAAATATTGAAAAAGCAGGGTAGACGACATTCGGAAGATTGCGGGTCACTTCTGGATGTAATGAAAAATGTCCTAATAATTTTTAATTCCTTACAGCGGGCCTAGGTCGAACGGGTACCTTGATCGCGTGCTACATGATGAAGCACCACGGCTTCACGGCACGAGAGGCCATCGCGTGGCTGCGAGTGTGCCGGCCCGGCTCCGTCATCGGCCACCAGCAGTGGTTCCTCGAGAAGTGAGTACTACGTGTGGCAACAGCCAACTTGCAGGTTCTGCTACTTGATGCACCACGGCCTCACGGCATGAGAGGCCATCGCGTGGCTGCGAGTGTGCCGGCCCGGCTCCGTCATCGGCCACCAGCAGTGGTTCCTCGAGAAGTGAGTACCACGTGTGGCGACAGCCAACTTGCAGGTGCTGCTACATGATGCACCACGGCTTCACGGCCCGAGACAAGGAAACATTGGTTCCTCAAGAAGTGAGTTTTCCCAAAGATTAAGCCTTAAGGGAGCGGTTCATACTGTCGACGAGATTTTTTTCTAACACAACGCTCCGTGATCGTTTATAGTCTGCAGTGTACCAGCTGCATAAGAGTTATCGATTGATAGCATTCGACTGAAATGCCACGAAATGGGCACGAATGGGATGTTCTGAAATGGGCCTGGGCCGGACACGTTAGTCGTCGAGATGATGGGAGGTGGAGCAAGCGTGTCCTAGCATGGAGACCTCGTTCAAAAAGGCACAATCATAGACCTCCAACCAGATGGGAGGATGATATTAAAAAGATTGCAGGCCCACTCTGGAGGACAGTAACTGCGAACCGGGCTTATTGGAGCAAATTTGGAGAGGCGTATGCCCAACAGTGGGCGCATACTCGCTGAAGAAGAAGAGAAGGAGAAGAAGAGCATTCGACTGAATTATGTTTTTGTTTGCCACACAGAATGGCTGTATAAGTGAAAATTGCTATGAGACCAGAAATTTATGAAAAAAAGTTCTATTACTTTTAGAAAGAATCTTTTTTTTTTCACTGCCAAAAAAGGCGAAAGTTTCATGTTTCTTTTGGGTAGTTACTATAACATAGTCGTACGAATATGTATATTTATGGTATGTATTTTTATTTTAGCGTCCAACCCCGAATGCACGCTGAGGGCGAGGCGTACCGCCGCCGGCACCACATCACTGCCTTTCCCGTGTTCACTCGCGGCATCTACTGCGATCTGCCACCGGAAGAGAAACCCGTCTCCCTGCAGACTATACTGCATAATAAGAATACTAATAACAAGGTAAAAAAATATTATGTCGGACGTTAGGGCACGTTTATATTGAGCTCATAGTCTGCTGCAAACTGCAGGTTTACCGTAACATAGCTTTAACTGTGGCAGTGGCGGTGGGTATAAGATTTTCTAGAAGCTTACTTTTGGTTCTAAAGCTTTTGCTTACTCTTACTTATACTGTACGTCATACAGCCAAACTTTTAACTAGTCCGTAGTTAACCATAATAACTACGTACCAATCGCCTCTGATAAATGTTAGACCTTTACATTTTCGTATCTTGCTGTCAACGGTGGTGCTCTAAATGCTTTACGGCGTTATCACACTTGCGATTTGCGAGCGAGTTTTGTATGGGAGCGATCACGCCGCGAGTTCGGCGCGTACGAATTATGTATAGAAATCGCTTAAGTGTGATAGATAGATAGATATATTCTTTATTTGTGTGTGATAAGGCCCTTAGTGTGAAACCTCAATTGATATATCACAAAAAGAGCCTAGAATTTTATATTTTTATTCGGTAAAATAGACTAAGTTAGTTGAGATGCAATCAGTTACTTTTTAACAATTTAATTCTTTATTTCTGATTTTATTCTTTCATTTAATCATGACATATTGAAAAAAATCAAGGAAATATGGAAACCCGATAAAAAAATTCGAGGTGAATAGCCGGGTTCAAAGCAAATAGTGTCATTATTTTTTCTTTCTTTCCAGCTCGACAACGCAAATGCCCTCAACGCAAACGAAACAGACTCAGAAAACAACGTCACATCCGTCATCGGCAAATACAAGACCACAGCCACTGCTATGCTGCCAACCAAAACAGTTTTCACCCCCAAATTGAACTACATGCTCCCTACGAACAATATCAGAAATGCAGCTAACAGTAACTTAAAGCCAGCACAGCCAAGGATACTAAACTCTACTCTAAAGTCGCACTACGCAGCTAAAACTTCAACTTTCCCGCCAACTAGGAGTGCCAATTCTCAAGCGAAAATCTCTGGTGTCAAATCCCAATTCACGGGCAAAAGCAGCTTTCATGGTCAAAGAGCAAATCTTGCGAGACCTGTTGGCTATGCTCATGGCACTAGCCCTTTAAAAACGTTCACAAGAAAAGCTGTCACAAAAATAACGAATAACGAAACTACAGTAGTAAATACACTGAGCAATGTGACTTCAACCTTATCTGCATTGACAGAAAACTGCCATTTGAACGGGAAAAATCGACTCCCATCCGAGCCGAATCTAAAAGCTGCCGCCAAAACGACGCCAACTAACGTGAATTCTAGAAAAAAAATCATTGTACGTTCGAATTCTAGTTCGAGGAAAAAACTGCCGAAGAATAATATCGGGAAATCCAGTTTGGAGTCCACTCAAGACTTGTCTTCCAGTGATACGAATGTGACAAACATATCTGCCGATTCCTTGGAAACCCCTTTTAGGTTTAGGCGAAAACGGGACAAATCTAGCAGCCCTGAACCGATGGATTGCATTTCTAATTCCATTATCACTGCCGATGTTACTCCTGAGAATTTCGAAGAAACTACCAATTCGCAAGGGAATAAACTATACAAAATAAAAGCGTTAAGGAAGAAATGTCCCGCGTTTGGGGTAAGTCTTCTAAAGAAAGATGGAGTACAGACTCGTTCGAGTACTTGTACAAGTAGCTCGACCGTGAAGAAGAAATGATCTCGATGTGGTTAGAGCGTAGTTGTATTTGCACTTCAGATTCTATATAGGAATGTGCTTAGCACATTTAGCGTCGATTGCATACAGTCGTTTAGAGATTAACTTTGTTTGAGTTACTGAGTGCTCACTGCAAAAATAGGCCTCTATTTCCGCCAGTAGTGCTGGTGATGTTTATGCGAGGCCAATATCAAGCCAGCGATGGTACTGGCAGCCAGCACGGGCTTCGTCTAAACCTGGCTTTATTGAATTCGCTGTGTTTTTGCCACTCAATAATGCTCACTGAGGACGCTTTGCGTATTCCGGACTCAGGTAGTCATATATTTTTCGTATCGCATTTCCTTCCTAACTTACACTTCTACCAAAAAAATCTGTTCAAGAGGGGCCTTATCTGTCTTTGACGACAAGCATTTTTACCATTAATCTCCAAGGTATTCACGTTTCGCGTCGTGTTGATGTGCGGTCGCTGTAGTGTTCCAGGATCGCAGGACCGGAAAATATTGTATGGCTTTGCAGGTCCTCGTGGCTTGATGATCTAATTAAAAGCCTAACAGTCTCCCAGTAACATGCCTCTGTTAATTCTTTATAGATTAAGAGAAAAAAATACTAGCTGGCATTTTCCAGTAGGCCCTGAAGATTTTTTTTAAATTTTCATTGGTTGTGGATTTATTAAATAACATTTATTATACTTGTATGTATTTATATATTGTGTATTTTTGTATATATTATGTGTTTATGTATTTAGGTATAAGTTTTTAAAGTAAGTACTCACTATTACTAATATATCATATCGGTTCATTGTTTTGAGTTCATAGTTTCCAGCTACCCAAAGGTTGTCTGGTAGAGATCGCTTTTTATCGATAAGACCGCCTGTTGTTACCTAGTTTTCATCACTGTATTGCTGTATAATTTCCTCTTTTCTCATGTGGTGCACAATAAAGAATATTTATTATTACTATTATTTATTTATGGTTCAGTAACTCCAGTAATCCGGTATAATATTATACGATAGTCACCGCTCCCGTAGTCACCACTGTTTCTCCACCTTGTCTCGCGTAAATCCAAAATATTTATGTGTATTATTTGTAATTTTTCTCCTTAACTTGCTCTAACTCTGCTGCAGGTAACATCGTCTTTACGTTCCACGTTCCGATTTTGCAAGGATTTCGCAGGATTACGACCTTGCTTCTGACCCTGCTGGATTCAGACCATCACAGCATGTTATTTCATGGAAGTCCGTTGTTATCAAGAACCATTACTTTATTTTTGTCCATTTTCCATAAATTGGGGATATAGTAGTGGTTCCCCTTTGCGTTCCACCCCGCAGCTTAAAAAGCGACAGTTGCTCGCCCCCTAATATCTGGTCCCGGATAACTTATCCTCGCCCCCCGTCAGTACTTGTCCCACTGCTGTCTGATACCTGGGGAATGCCTTTTTAATGGCGGCATTGACTCGCCATGTCACAGAACTGTCATTGGAAATTGTAGTTTTTAATGACAAGGCATCCCACCGGCCTTCCCGCTACATCCTGGTTAGATCTGCCGCTGTGTGGTGTGGACAGCTAACCGTCATATCTGACGGCTGTACCTCCCACCACCTGTGGACCCCAGTCTAACTACCCCAGAGACTAATGGGGCATTCCACGAGCTGTCCCGTACGAATGCGTGTTTATCTCCGTTATTAGAGTTATCTTTGCAATTTTAATTAGAAGATTATAATTGTAACCATATTTTGACTCCAAAGGAACTCCAAAACATACCAATTTTCAGAAAATTCAAGCACGTACGGGACGACGGTTGAATTTTCCATGGAATGCTCCTAATCACAATTAGTCATTCCTATGAAGGGCTACGTGTGGCGCGGGAAGGGGTACACCCTCGTCAGGCGCAGGCGTTTGCTGAAACCCCGCGCCAACACACGCAGCCTCGAGGACCGGGGGTGAGGCGTCATGGAGCCGACACAGACCCATGGCGCTGCCTGCGAAGCTGTGGATAACGCCGCAGCCGGTGCCTCTCCATCTCCGGGGGTATCCGCAAAGATGCTAGGAGTATATGAAGCTGTGGATAACACCACAGCTGGTGCCTCTCCACCTCCGGGGGTATCCGCAAAGATGCTAGGAGTATATGAAGCTGTGGATAACGCCACAGCCGGTGCCTCTCTACCTCCGGGGGTATCCGCAAAGATGCTAGGAGTATATGAAGCTGTGGATAACGCTACAGCCTGCGCCTCTCCATCTCCGGGGGTATCCGAAAATATGCAAGGGGTATATGGAGCTGACACGACGTGTACGTCGTCCTCTCATGAATTACTGCCGTTGAGTATGGTATGCGCAAATATTACGAGGTTAGATGTATACAACGCTTTAGTTTGTGAAAGTAGACGTGTTGGAAAATATAGAAGGCCGCAAGATTTAGATAGTAAGGCTCGAATCAAAATATTATGCGAGTTACTGGGAGAAAAATATAAAAACATTTTATACGAAAACTCACCCGCAATAAACAAAATATTAAGCCCCATTATTTCAAAATGTGAGACAAAATACATTTCTTGCCGTAGAAACCAAATATTTTTTGTGAAGAAGTACAAGGACTGGCTAAACAAGCAATTTATGGACGACATAAATAAAACGTGTTATAAACGATTCAAAACGACATCACAGCTATTTCAGTGTAAGCGAACGGTAACAACTTGGACGACAGGAACAGTTGAGTGAAGAACCTCCGGAAAAACTAATTAAGTCTGAAACTGTTCTTTTAGAAAATACCCGTGCCTCAACATACTAAGTAAGTTGTTTTGGTAATACGGCCACTGTACAAAGCATAGAAAATGTAATTAATACTACCTGTGTCAAAACTCCAGCAGAAACAATCGAGATTTCAAAAACAATTTCAAACTCAAACTCAAACATTTATTCAGTAAGTAGGCCACAAGGGCACTTTTACACGTCAAAGTAAAAGTGAGAAAAAAAATCAAACTACACCGGTTCTAACCCTACACCTCTGACCCGAGAAGAATTATGTCCGGCAAGAAACTCGGCGGGACTTATTTTTTCAAAACAACAGTACATCAAAACTAAACAATACATATAAGTGCGTTGTTCTATAAGAAAACATATCAAACCAAGGTTAGATTAACCAACAGTAGGTTATAGTTTAAGAAAAATACCAAAGAAAAAAGATGAGTCCAAATCTGACTATTGAAAATGAATTACATACAAGTTTGATATACTTTCTTACCTGAAACTGTGTCTTCTAAATAAATTTCCATATTATTACATACAAGTTTGATATACTTTCTTACCTGAACTGTGTCTTCTAAATAAATTTCCAAATTATAATAATCCATCATCAACAGTTAGAAACAAAATAATTTTGAATTTAAATAAAAAAAAAGTAAGTGATTCTAGTATACAATAAACATACTACAGTTAGGTGCAAAACTGTCCCAATAGTAGCTTCTTAGTAGAATGTGGAGAAGTGGATGTCGATCGAGGAGAGGGGCACATGATTAATACATACCAGTACTATTTAAAATTTCCTACAAATCAGCCTTACATATGATATACTTAGAATTTACGGTTATTTTGTAATTTAGAATCGAAAAGTAGAAAAAAACACATTTTTATTTTTTCGAATATTTCTAGTTCCTCTTATGGAAACTCCAAATAGGGAACCATACATAATTAAGAAATTCTGCCTCTATAAAATAAGGTATCAACTGTTTAAATCACAAACATAGTTTTGACGAGGCGAGGTTAAGGGCACCAGCTTTGATCCCGTACGTCCGTTCAAACCCTGCACTATCCGCGCCTAAGCCTTTTACACCCGAAGATGCTCTGGGTTTTATAATAGATTTTAATATGAGTGAGCAAGCATATAAGTCTACGAGACTTTCCCTTGCGTCACGCGGTTTTCTAGCTTATCCGAGTTATAATGAAGTATTAGAATACAAAAGTAATTGTTATCCCGACCAACCCGTAATTACTACGGAAATTGAGGCACACGTCACGTTGCAAAGTATTATCGATCATACATTTAACAGAATTGTTCAATGCGGCGAAGAAGTTATAGATTTGATCTGCGAACAGAACAATGTAACTTGTTTAGACGGTATATTTGATTTATCCTGGGGTTTTGACGGAAGCACAGGTCAGTCTTTGTATAAACAAAGACTTAACGAACCAAGTATGGATTCCCCTATAAACGAATGTAGCCTATTTGCAACAACACTTGTGCCTTTACGACTTACATACAAAGACAAAATAATATGGGCAAACCCATCACCAACATCGTACCGATTTTGTCGACCAATTAGAATTCAATATCGAAAAGAATCACGCGACTTAATTATTTCGGCATACATAGAAGATCAAATTAAAAATCTAGTACCTTCAACGGCATTCACTGGAAAGGGTTAATTCGTTTACAACCTTGACTCGATTAACATTGTCTATGGTTGCTGGAAAAGTTACAAACAGATCAACAGGAGCTGATTCGCAATTAAGATGTCCAATGTGCAAAACGGCAGGAAAAAATATTTATGAGGTTGAATTGGCATTTTCTAAACTTTGCGATCCTTCAACTTTACATATCGGAATAACACCCCTCCATGCCTGGATTCGCGTACTTGAATTTCTTTTAGATATTGGATATAAAAATGATCTTCGGGTACGAATATGGAGAGTCGGAAAGCACTCAGCTGAAGCCGACATTGTAAATTTGCGAAAAAATAGTTTCAGGACGAAATTTGTTGATGTGGTACAGCACAATGGCACGACCAACGATGGCAACACAGCGCGTATTGCTCTAAGTGACCAAAATCGCCAGCTGTTCGCTAAAATCTTAGGTTTACAGCAATGGCTATTAGACGATTTGCACACAATTTTGGTAACTATTTCGTGTGGTTTGCCGGTTGATGCCAAAAAGTTTGGGGAGTTTACGGCCGCCGTTGCCACGAGGTATGGTTCCACGTATAAGTGGCACCCCATGACGGTGACTATTCATAATATACTTATACGGAAAAGATAAGAATAGAAAAATCTGTCTTACCGGTTGGGCTCCTCCCTGGGCAGGCTGCCGAAACGAGGAACAAAATATGGGACAATGACCGGGAGCATCATACTAGAAAATCAGACCAAAAGCTGATCATGCTGGATTTATTTCACCATGCTCTTGAATCTTCTGATCCCGTCGTTTCAAGCATCAGGTTGAAGGAGCATCAAAATAGACTGAAAAAAAATCCGCTTTCAAATGACGCAAGATCTTTGCTGAAACCCTTACAAGATAAAGGCCGAAATAAGAGCGCATGTTAAAAATGGAACCTGGAAAGTCCAAAAGAAAGGCAAGGATGTGAAAGTCGTAGACTACAAGATGGTTTTGAGAAATAAACTAGGACCAGATGACAGCGTCACTAGAAAAGCCAGACTTGTAGCTCGAGGTTTTACTCAGCGACCAGGTATTGATTACAATGAAACATACGCGCCAATTGCAAAGCTGAGTTCAATCAGATCTGTCATTGGAATTGCTATAGAAGATGGGTTAGAATTGAACCAAATGGACGTCACAACCGCGTACCTGAATGGTGAACTGGATGAAAAGATCGTTATGAGATACCCTGACTATCTAGAAGAGTTCCTGACAGAAATCATGGTGGAAGAAAGCACGAAAGAGGATCTGACTATCTACAATAAGACCGTTGAAATGCTAAGAGACATAAAAAGCATCCCAAAAGAGAAAGTTTGCTGTCTTATTAAAGCACTTTATGGACTCAAGCAGGCAGGGAGGCAATGGTATAAAAAGCTCGACACAGAACTAAAACACATTGGTTTTAGAGCTTCTCAAGCTGACCCATGTGTATACCTACTAGATAAAAGAGGAGTAAAAATTATAATAGTAATCTATGTAGACGATTTATTGATTGCCTTCTCGTGTCCCAGAAAACTAAAAGAAGTCAAAGACCTGCTAAATTCTAAATTCGAATTAAAAGATTTAAGAAGACCGAAACGGCTCATCGGTATAGAAGACTATTGTGGTTTGAGCAATGAAAACGACGATGAGGCAGATAAGGATGCGAATTTATTATTTGGGCAAACAGAAAATGGTTCTTCCAACAACGACAATACGCTCGACACAATATATCATTTTAACACGAAAAAAATATATTTTTGATGAAGAAGATGTAGAATGAAAGGCTACACAATAATGTCTTAACAACAATATGAAGTTCCAGAGGTGTCAAAAAGGGAAAAGCTTAAAGTTCCTTTCTACCAGATTATGGACTTTTGATCATTGCTATCGTTATTCGTCAGGCGCTGAATACTTAATTTTAAAATTCAATTTCGCGGAGAGTCCAGGAAATTGGTAATTATTATTATTTACAGCTATAGAAATGAATAGCAGCACCATCCTCAACAAAAATCTAATGCGTCTTAGCACACAATAAACAAAAAAATTAAAACTAAAACAGGGCTTTTCGTCAATTGCTTTGGCTCTTATAACTATTGACACTCGTTAGGCAGCTCAACAAAAAGACATCGTGCCTTTATGTATGTAATATTGGACGATAAATAAAGGCTATTTAATAAATCCCCAACCAATGAAAATTATCATGGACAATGCCAACTTTAATATTTTTATTCTCTTATTCTTAAGAGATTGATAGCTGGTAAGTGGAACCTCGATAAGACTAAATCCTCTTTAAATTTTGACCTCCATAACTCGAAGAAAATAAAATTTTCCTCTATATCTTGCAGAAACCGATGTTTTCTTTCGTAACCTCCGTAAAACAAAATTCATAAAAACTAATATCCGTAATTTTAATGTAATAATTTATATAGATGTTGGTACATATTTACATCACCGCTTTTATCAACCCTACCCAATTATAACCCAACCGATTTTATCAATATTTTTTTTATTGATTCTCGAACTGTACTTACTCTAGGTATGTGTTTTGTTAATTTCTACTATGTTATTTACATATTTTTATATCATAATGATCACTATTAATACTATTATTCATGCTGAAAGCAAGTAACGCAATTATAATAATGGTAATATGTCATACATATACGTATGTTATGCCATGCCCATATCTAAGTTAGGTACTTGTGTTGAAACATTACCTCTGTATCTCGTATTTTTATTTCTTTAAGCTCTGTAACTCGAAGTCCTCGATACAACGAAACCTCGTTAACAGGAAGTTTTTTGCGTATCCCTGGATATTCGTACTATCGAGATAAGTAAGTAACACTTTATTGTACATAAAGTAGATAAATACAGTAAATAAAAGATGTAAGTTACATAGTCGAACTTACCCCTTTAAGAAATCTCTTCCAGTTAACCTTTGAGTGAATGAGAGTGAAATTGAAAAAAGGTAGACAATGGTAAAGGTTCCACTGTATTAGATTTTTAATAAAAAATAATAAACCACGTCGACCTGCAAAACCATCAAAGAATGTCCGGTCCCAAGCGATCCTGCAACACTGGCCGGTAAGTGGAATCTTTGTTTATAAAACTATTTTTACCTACAATATTTGGCTTAACCAGTCATGTTAATGGTTACTTAAAATTGAGTATAGTCAAATCTAAACCCCGCATCGAGTGGTTAATAAAGATGCGAGCAGAGGCTCGAGCGCCTGCGGAGCGATTACTGGCACCCGAAATGTCATAGATAATTCTCTACTTACATTTGCTAGTTTGGTCGAGCTTTCAGTAACCTCGTAAGTAAGTCACTAAACGACTGCATGTACTTGTTATGTGTATAGAGAGTATATAAATCTGTGTTGTAAAACCCCACATCAGAGCCTAAACCTTTACACGTAGTTATGCTAGGTCGATTGATTGACTACAGACTGCATAGCAGCTACTTAGTTTTTAAGATTTTCTTGTTATAAAATCGGGCTGTTTATATTCTTCATTTTGTATCTTTTTTACGATATATTCAAGATACAACTTACCTTACTTTAAGATATACTCCATAGAGGTTGCTTTTATAGTTATAATATAAGGCTTATATAACTGGGTAAAATGAGATTACACAGCCCTTCCTTCTTTAATAGCGCTAATAAGTGCTCAAAGGTTATCGAACAAATTCCATGTTACGTTCTAGAATTATAAGATTATCTATCGTTTTATTTTTAAAACGTCGCTAGACAATCAATTGACCGTAGTTTCCTAAGAAATGAATATTTTTGTATTATATAAAATTACTAAGTGATTTTTCAAATGCCATTTCTTTAGCTTTTATTGAGCGACTTGTTTTATTCATGATGCGTTTCGTTTACATTTTGTTAATTAAAAATGTAGTTTATAGGTATTTTTTTTGCAATATAAATTGTTTTATAAAATAAAATTTGTGCTAAGAACTTTTTGAAAGCTTTTTAGACTAATATTTTAAATGATTTGATGCAGCCTATTACCTATTAGTTTGCAAAATCGCCATCAAACTAATAAAATGCACTTTAATACTCTACATTTATTTTTGATTTAGATCAGGTTTTGAAAATAATTGACATATTATTTTGTGTTGGTGTCTATTTTGTTAGCAAGATCTACAGTATGTACAGTCAGCATTATATAGTTATTAGCAGTCTAAGTCGCCAAATATATCGTACTGCCATACAAATATATATCTGTACCGATATATTTGGCTTCTTTGGTTGCTACTAACTATTTGACGCTGACTACATTGCGTCATATTATAAATTAGGTGGAAATAAATAGTTATGTTTACAGTGTTTGTGTTAGGCGCTCGAATGTATGTAAATGTTACTATAATACGGTTATAATAAAGTTGTAAAAAAGGTTTACTACTCTTGACTTCACATATTCAAGGATCTGTTTAACCGTAGGTAATTTTCTATTATTATTTTTAATCCTAAATTTTCTTGTTTTTAGGCTACATGTTAGTCACTTGAATTAGTTATTGTAATCTACAGAGTAAAATGATCTTTGACATTATTATTTTTATGTATGAAATTGCACTCTGAAGTTTGAACACATGAAACAGACTGAAACAACCTTTTTTGTTTTAAGTCAGGTGTGCTGAACCTTTCCCAACAATTCCTATCGCATATTTTTTATATCGTATTAGAATCAGAAGCCTATGGCAGGTCCGTAAAACGAATTTACAGCGTCATATCAGATTTGTACGTGCACCGTTTACGGCGCCTCCGCCATCTTTGTTGTAGAGTTATGTTTATATGCGTATATTGTTGACGATTTAACTGAATAGTTTTTTAAGTGGCACCGTGAATTTAGGTCAAACTAGGAAAGCACCTGGCCGATACATTGTATTTTAAAGTTGATATTTAACTGTAACACCTATTTTTATCAGTGGAGAAGATAATCGTCTGATAATCGACCGAAATATCATAAATGTACTCAAATTCCATAGTATATGGTCGCGCCTTAAGAATCAATATTATATTAGGTTACTATTGATATTTGTCTTTAATAAATTTTTTATTCTTTACTAAATGTATTTGTGAATTCATTCATAAATTGTCCATGCAATTTTGAATCTCACTGTACCTTTGAGAACCTTGTCACATTAGCTAGTTTAATAGTGCATATTTACCTTTATAGGGACGGGAAACTGTCATTATGACGAGGTTCTATACAGGCCTAAATATCACATTGGCTGACTGTACAGTCAAGCCAAAAATATGAATGCAATTTTGAACCTTATTACAATGGGTGCAAAAGTGTACGTGATCTTCCGTTCCGGGATGCCTTGGTTAAAAAACTAAGCAGTTGAATCGTACTTGAGCGCGGTGTGTTGTATTGTGAATGCTTTAGCTGGTGTTAGGTGTTCGTTTTAGATTAGCGACTGTCGGGAAGGTGCTTATTGTGACTGCAATATACTAGGCTTTCTTATTTATTAACTCAGAATTTATTCTCATAAACATATGTCTGACATGAATGGTTAAGAGTATCGATAACTGCTAGCAGATAATAGATTTTTTATCAGTGTTCGACGTTAATAGTTTTATTGTCATTTAAGTCACAAAAATGCTTACTGCTATAGTCACAAAATTAATGAGGGTTTTCGCGATCGAGTTTTTCACTAGCACTAGCAAGCAGTACCGTGACGAGAGGTCTAGCTGTCATAATCCACCAATCATATTTAATTATATTTTTTATTATATGGCTTTTACTCCTCGCCGATTTTGGCGAGGTGAATTCTGCCAATGTCAAGGTGTATACTTTTGATTTTATTAATCTTGAGTAATATAAATAAAAGCAACGTTGTTCGGTTGAGGCCTTGCTGATTGTAAGGTGATAGCCTCCCTACAAACACGTGGTTGGCCGAGACCCCGGATAACCGTTTGTTCAACTAAAGGGAGGTTACGCGCGTTTTGAGACTAATTTTTAATTAGCTGCACACTTGTTCGTTAGGTCACCGCACAATAAGCTATCAATATTACACACTGAACTACGTAAATGAGCAAAAAACTATTCCAAAGACGATGCAGCCATCTTGAAGCTCAAACGATTATCTTAATCGAACGAGCGAAGTGAGTTCTTACAAACAACTTCGGCTACTGGGACGTCTTGGCATTTCGTTGGCTTTTTGATTTTGAGAGTTTGTTCCGCGATAACTTTAGTACCGATTTTCTTATCTTTATGAAATTTGTTGGGGTTGTAGCAGCGATACATATAATTTGTGAGTTCGTATATGAACGGGTTCGTGCAAGGGGTTGTAGAGCTAGAAGGCGAAAAAAAAATCTTCAGAGGGGTCTTGTTATATTGGTCAATCTTTTGCAAGGAAATCGCGAGTTCTGAGTTCGAGGCGGACTACTAGTTATATTTGTTTGATTGCTTGATTTTGACAGCTGCGGTCAAAAAGACCTCGTCACGGTGCTGCCATCTAGTGAAACCCTCATTGGCTGTAAACAGTTTATCCAAACTACCTACCTAGAATCTTATATTTCCAGACTTTTATCGAACGAGGGGAGCGTAAGCGAAACGAGTTCTTACAAACAACTTCTGGCTAATGGGACGTCTCGGCATTTCGATGGCTTTTTGATTTTGAGAGTTTGTTCCACGGTAACTCGAGTAACGTTTTTCTGATCTTCATGAAATTTGATGGGGTTGTAGCAGTGATACATATAATTTGAGAGTTCGTATATGAGCAGGATCGAACAAGAGGTCATGGAGCTAGAAGGCGCGAAAAAATCATTATATGGGTCTTGTTATATTGGTCATCTCGTTTGCAAAGAAATCGCGAGTTCTCAGTTCGAGGCGGACTACTAGTTATTTATAGACAAACCCTGTCAGTATATTGCAGTCCTGATGTCGTATTATGATGGTATTATTTCTACATAATTGTATGTACACATTGATCCAGCAAAGCTGCCATGAGTTAAATCAATTAAACGAAGCATTTGTCGGTGTTAGCGAAGTTTGGAATTTTGGCCTGGATAGTCGAGGTCAAATATATCTCTACAATTTTGCACCTTCTTTGTAATAAGGCTCAAAAGTGTAGTCATATCTTTGACGTAGACTGTCCATTCCCTATGCATTTTCAAAGAATAAAAACAAAATCACTTGATATGGTCTTTCAGCCAATCGGGTACAAAATTTTGTGTCTATGGAATTATGTAATTGGCCAAACGATTAAGTTTTGGTTTACATTCTCTAAAAATGCATATGTAATGGAGTATAGGCATTTTGACAGATTTGACGTAGAAACGTAGATATGTCACTGTGTTATTTTATATGTTCAGCTTTGATGAATCGATCTGTGCGATTTTATAATATTTTTATTTTATATTATTAATAAATTGTATAAATATGATTTATTATTGTGAGATTAGATATATTGCAGGATAAAAATACATTATAATATCAAATGTTTGAGAGAGATGCAGCTATGAGTATTGAGTATTATAAAAAGTACTGATATAGTCAGCATCACACAATAAGCAATACATATACAGGGTCTTACATTTAGATCAGTCAGTATGGTCTGTCAAGTCGGTAACTATAAGACATACAAAGATCTGTTCTTAGAACCATATCATCGATTTTAGGGACAAAAAGAACTGCATACATAGATTAAAAAAAATATTGTACAGCAGTTCGGGAATTTATTATCTTGGTAATTATTATGTCAACTTAATTAAATTAAAGAATATGAAATACATGCATTTTAGATATCATGTTTCATGGTAACACTGCTTATGACAATCAATGTCCAAATTATTTTAAGATTTATTTTTATCTAAGATTTATTTTTCAAAACGACCGGGTCAGAATCGAAATTCTCGAACTGAGTACAAGTTTTTTTATATTTATGTAAGCAGTTTTTCTTATCCCTAAAATCGATGATATGGTTTCTAAGACCAGATCATTGTATATACATATACATAGTTACATATCTTATACATATTTAGTTACAGACTTGCCCATAATGACCGATTTAAATGTAACATTCTGTATAGATTAGTACATCTATGTTTGACCACTTCAGCGCGCGCGTCTGTCTCTTTCCGATTAATTCAGTGAAAATGAGACGGATAGTCTTATCTCGCGCGCGAAATACTGCCGCGGCACACTCGTGCTAACCGTGCAGATGTGATGTTGACTAAGTATTATAAACATTGAAATCAGTATATTTGTTTCTTTTACATGATAATTTTATATACACATTTATAATTTCATATACATAATTGTCTAATCCCTCGCAATTTCATGTTTTCACTATTTTAGTGAGTTATTTAGTTAGTTTTATTTATAAGGTAAATATTTTTATTGACTTTATTTTTTTATGTTTGTTGGTGCGGTGTGATAGATAGGTATGGGACCAGACGTTAGTCATACCAATTGTTTTGCATCTGTTGTTTAGATATAATTTTATGTTTAGGCGTTTTGAGAGGTTATTGTTTGTATGTACAATTTTAAAAGGAAAGTGGAAAATGTTAAGAAAAAGGGCAAAATAGCATTTTTACAGAAACTCGTAGAAAACATTAATAGTTTGTACTGATTGCAAAAAAAAAAAATTGAATTCTGTAAAAATTTTCACTACATTTTTTTTATATTTTCCTTTTTTTTTCAACAGTCTACCGTTAAGTTGACCGTATTCTCTTTGCCCCCCTTTTATTTGAATAAAAAAGTAAAACCCCCAAATTTTCGTCATTTGGATTTTGTTCAATATTTTATCGGATCGTTACTGAAAAATTAAATGTTTTAGATATTAAATTGTACATAAGAAAGGCCTCGAGAAAATGTAGTATATGTTACGTTGTGATCTTCCGATCTAATCACTAATCAGTTACTAATGTAGCGCACTATACATGTAAATATACACTATATCAAATGGTGTAATAAATGCTTGTGCTTAAAAATAAAAAGATATATTCCAAATTATTTTGTGGTTTTAATTTTCATAGTTAACATTTCTACTATATTTTCAACTCTATGTTGGTATTGTGAAGGTTGATTTTGCTTTACGCGACTCTGCAGTATAAATATGTCGTTAAATGTAAAAAAAAAACTGTCAATCCCAAAAGAGATACCACCTTGTTTTGGACACGCTTTAAGAGCATTTACCTAATGTATAATATGTGCGAAAGTGTTGTTTCCGACCCGTGTGAGAAAGAGACAAGCTTCTTTTGTTAACAAGAGTGACTAAAATGTAGTGATTTGAACATAGAAAGACATAATAGAATCATTGCTAGCAAATAGAATAAATCTGGTAGTATTTTCTGTACTCATAAATCTGGAAGTATTTTCTGTACTACAACGTATCTTAACCTTTTGGCCGCCGTTGGCATGTATACACGACAACGATAGAACGGTACACTGGCGCCGCTGTCGTGTATACAAGACGCAAATTCAAGCGCCCGGTATATGTGAAAAAAAATGACAAATGTAATTTGTTTTACACTCATATTAATGCTTTAGGTCTTAATTTTTTCAAACATTTGCATTTAAAGCAGATTTATAAATCCATTGTTTCATAATAAGGCTATCAAAAAATTTGCTCCGAATTTCAATATTTTTCCTGTTCCTCGTCGCCGTTGTCGTTTATACTCGACAGCTAGGGATGAGAATGTTTACTGAATGAGAATATTCAAAATAAATATCAAATCGCAAAAACGGTTTTGTTAAGCATTTGATTTTTAACGGCCTCCTAGCCTAGTCGGTAGTGACCCTGCCTACGAAGCAGGAGGTCCCGGGTTCGAATCCTGGTCAGGGCATTTATTTGTGTGTTTATCACGGATATTTGTTCCTGAGTTATGGATGTTTTCTATGTATTTAAGTATTTATATGTATATATCTATTATATATATCGTCGCCTAGTACCCACAACACAAGCCTTTATTGAGCTTACTGTGGGACTAGGTTGATTTGTGTCAGTGAAGATTGTCCCATAATATTTATTATTTATTTATTATTTTTTGAACACTTGTTAATTGGCAATTGGTGGTAACGAGTAACTAAAATACGTAAAACGAGAGAGACAGGCATCAAACTATAGCGTCTATAGCTGAAGTTTAGGGAGCTTCTTCAGCTGATGTAAATAGTATAAAGTCAGACAAGTAAATCTGCCATTGTGGTGGTCTACGTAGAAATATTCTATGGTAAATAATAAATGTTTTGTTATTCTAGAACATTTGGAATTTAACTGCATTTTATTGAGTTTTCGATATAAAAGTTACTTTTGAGACTACTAGCTTTACACGTGTAATTTACAAGTGTAGGTAATTGTTATTGGCCTCCTTTGTGACACCAAATTGAATTTATATAAGTGTAAAATTAGCTAATATTTATTAGTTGCTGACTAATAGAAAAACACACTATGAGAAACGCACACTAGTATACTTGTAAAAATTATTAGCTCATGGGCTAATATTATTAGTCTCATAAGCTTCGAGAAATAGGGCCCTGTTCCGGCACATTTATATTATCGAAATACGATGCGCAGCTCTAACGGTACGCTTAATAAGTTTACGTACCGACAAGCGCTTACGCCGTTGACCTAGATACTATTATTACTTAAACCGCGCGAAAACAGTCGTTGTCGGTCTGTACTCCAGACAAGTCCTGTGCGCCGCTGTCGCGTATAGACGACTTCTCGTACTACCTAGTGCGGTGATATTACGTCATAAATGATTAAGTGGTTGTTTCTTTATGATAAACACCTTCTTTTTTAACATTGTCGTGTGTAAAAAATATGTATATTTTTGGCATTTTCGAAAGAAATTAAACTTGGTAAAAAATAAAGCCAAATTCAGAAGATTTTTTACCGTCGATTATAAATATCGATATGACTACTTGCAATCGCTATTAGTTGCTTTACCTGTTTACTTAAAAGGAGATCGTCAATTTTTGTTAGGTGATCTGGCCCAGATTATTTAGGACCGTTTAGGGGTCTTACCTTTAAAGAATCGTCATAATTTCTAGATCAGGATGGTGGTAAAAATATTGCGAAATCTAATGGGAAAACTGAAAAATCATGCATTTAAAACTTGAACAATACTTGAAACAAGGACAATATTTGAAACCGTTCTTGCCTATGATATGATTTATATATTAATGAAAAAAAAGTACCAATTTTTTAAAGATAATGTACAAAAGCGGACTTGAAAACAAAACGGGAATCATGATGAAATAATAAAAAGACATATTTTGATCGTATTTATAGTTCCTGTATTTCGGTAAACAAAGACGGCTGTCAAACCATCGTTGATACTATTAACTGAACATTCCTAACATCTATTGCGAAGGGATAAGGTTTACCACCGTTAAGTGCGATAGCACTAGTATCTGACATTTACAAAATTGAAAAAAAGATGCGTTTCGTTATCGAAGGAGCATGATATTATGCTATTATGAAACCCACTTTAATATTCAAACTCCGATCAAAAATGCAAAAATACGCATTTTCAATCTTTAGGCGTTTTTAATAATAATAATAATTTATTTTCAGACTTGCATCCATAGTTACAATAAAATAAAACAAAAATAAAAATTGTACACAACAAATTACGAAATAAAATTAATTAAAACAATAAAATTAAAACCTAACTACTAACTTATCACTAGGACAGTGCAAATTCAGCCACCTTCTCATCAGCGGACTGTTCCACCTGTCAACAAACACGTCCAGGATGCTGTTGTGTTTTTATACAGTCGATTTCTAATTTAAACTTCCGTATTCGAAGGTTAGATACTATTTTAATATTACAATGTTCTAACTTACCGAACAGTATCAAAACGCAGATTATGTAACGGTATACATTGACAGTGTCAAACCAAAAAACAATCCCGTTTCAGGCCAGGGTGAAGTTAAATTTTATGTCAATGTCATAAGGACGTTAACGTCTTGTCTTGCTGTATTTTAATCGCGGAAAAATCAACATAATGTTTATTTATTTTGTATTTCTAATTCCCGTTTCATTTTTATGCAATATTTTGTCTACTTTAGTAATAAAATGAGTATTTATTTTACATTGCAGTACAAACTGTATACGGTTTATATCAGGTGGCCCAGAATTGACGATCTCCAAATGCTTTGGCATGTGAGTAAGCGTCTTTGCGTACTAGGTCCGGCGGCCAAAAGGTTAAATAAAAAAGTAATTGGCAGCTGTAGTTTGGCCAGGGTTTGTTTTACTTCAAACATAGACAGCCAGAATCATACTCTCTTTCTTACGCTCGTTCATAGCGAGGGTTCGCTACTGATAAAGGGGTGAGTAGGTCTAGCTTATTTCTTCCACGGTTACTGCACCTTTTGACCAGCCAGACTAGTACCTAAGTAACTACCCTCAGCACATGTTGGACTAGATTTTTTTAATACCATGACGGTGGCAAACAAGCATACGACCCGCCTGATGGTAAGCAGCTACCGTAGGCTATGGACTCCTGCAACTCCAGAAGTGTCACATGCGCGTTGCCGACCCTTTACAAAAAGGATGATTCACTGTGTTGACGGCTAAAGGAACAAGACCTCTTCGTCATCGTCAACACACTGGGTTCTCTTTGAGCTCCTTGGCAACCTTACTCTCCAGCAGGAACACAACACTATGAGTAGGGTCTAGTGCTATTGGGTTGTGGTTTTCTGTAAGGTGGAGGTACTTGCCCAGTCGGGCTCCGCTCCTTGAGCGAGATGACATTCGCTGTGCTGAGCCCTACCACACATAGCGACATGATATTCGCAGTAAGTACCCATATCTCTTTTGAACGTAGTATACTTTCGCAACCGGGCAAAATTTTGAACAATACCCCAGAAACCGACAGAACCCGCCAGGCGGGCTACGACGTGCAACGCAATGCCGCACGCCACGTGCCCGGCATCTGAGCAAACATTACGAGTGCCTACCAGGCGGGTTCTCGGTAGTAAAAGTGTTAAGGACATACCCGGGTCCAAAGGACTGAAAGGGCTGATTGTAATATTGTCTCATAATGTGTCTTAAATTATATTAATAAACGATGATGAGTCAGTCAAATCACACGGTCTTACGTCAGTTTTCTGTTAACTTGATTACGACCTTGGAGGTATAAAATAAAGCTGTAAGTATGAGTGTTCAATGCGAAGCCTTGCTGTTGGTAAAACCATCCAAAATATTTGCGTAAGTGTTTTTGGTGAGTCATTTTGAATTTATTTTTTGCCTCTTGAGGTTCTGACAATACCTTAAGGTAGCCAGAGACCAGTAAAAAATTAATTCTTCACCACTTAGCGAGATTTCAAGAGTCAGGTTTTTTTTTATGTGGATCTCTGCTTACTACGACAACGCTAATCAGTGAGCAACTGAGAGAATTCATTTGTAATGAAATACTGTGTTAAGAAATTTCAAGACGAATGAACAAGAAGAGATAAGTACTACCCACAATTAAACGTAGGAAGATTGCATATTTTGGACACCTATATAGACAAAAAATACGACCTACTAACAACTATAATAGAAGGGAAAATAGAGGGAAGGCGGAGAAAAGGAAGAAGGAAGGTGAACTGGATCGATAACATCAAAAAATAGACAAACATTGAGGACGCGGCCACGCTCGCAAGACTAGCCGAGAATAGGAAAGACTTCGCAAAGGTGGCCACCGACGCCCGTTAATAGGGCATGGCAGAATAAGAAGAAAATTAGGGCATGAAATACCGGTATTTTTTGTATGGTCAATACCGGAATACCGGTAAAAAATACCGGTATTGCACGTCATAATTAGTCAAAATCATTAGTGTATCCCAATGTGGCACCATCTGTAACAGTGATATTATCGAAAAATTGTACAGGTATATTCTGTAGACACCGGGCACTGAATTAGGCCCAATTGGCTTATTTAGAAACGGGACGATTCGGTAACTACTAAATAAAATACATACCTACCTACCAGTCATCTTTATTGATACAGACATATAGGTAGTGCAGGAAACATTGGGGGCAAAATACATCAATTAAACTTTGTTTATTAACTTTATCTTTGCACTAGAAATGAGGATCTGTCGAGTCCTATCAAAATTTAGGGGCCCTATGAGGGGGTTATGGGTTATTATCAAGGTACCTACACATCATTGTCGGTTGTCAATAAGACGTTAACTGCCATAAAAAATAATTGAACTAAACTCGGGCGCATCGGGAAAAACGGGTACAATGTAGACATAGTAAAACCCCTCTGTCCCTACCATATCCCCCCGATGGCGGTAGGACCTCTAAATTTTGATATAACTCGGTAGATCTTCATTCCTAGTGTTAAGATAAAATAACTTATAGAGCAAAATTTCATTGATGTACACATATTTTGCCGCCAAAATGGCATATATCATATATTATTACACTATCTGTATTAACCGAATAATCGTAGAACATCCGTAGCGTGTCAGTTCCACTCACGTAGTTGCAGTCTAAAGTCTAACTATAACAATTTAAGAGTCTTTATATTTAAAAAAAATACTAATAATTAGGTTAGGTTAGTTAATTATGAATGAATAACTTTAGTGTGTTACTTTATCAGGATGAACTTGACCTAACAGTTTAATTTTGCGATAACGTCTAATATTACTTCATGCTGGGTAGGTATATAGGTACGTACTGTACAGTCCCTATTTTCTTTTACTATAAAATATAACGGTTACACTCGCGTCACGTTAGTCACTTCGCGCGACATAATAAAGTAACGCGATAAAGTGACGTGGTGAAGAGACATGTTTAATAAAGTGACGTGAGTGTAACCGTTATATTTTATAGTGATAGTATGTCTCACGAAAGGTTAAATTTAATACTATTTTCTTTTGTTTAGTATAGTAGGCTATGAAATGTCTAATATAAGGTAAACCCTAGATTGCTCAACAATTAAAGTCCGTGCGCACGGTCATGACCGGTGGTGCCTTTCTAAGGAATATCAATACGCTACGCTCAAAGGCAACGCTACGTAAATAGTACTAAATAGGTACAAGTAAGTATCTTTGCAAAGAAAAGAACTCTTGAAATAACGCTTGAGATAAATAGAAATGCAACGGATAGTGGTTTGGCCGGATTACGGATACCGGATATCCTGCGGTCCCGTTGGCCGGATAGCCGGATATTCGGCCAAAAATTATACCTACAGTTAAGCTCATTCGAGCACGCGGGTGGCACCCATGCACGTCGCATCTTCAAGCAGTTCTTGTTCAAGGATTTTTAGCTTCCTAAACTTATGTCCTTTAAATAATGGAAGAATTACGTGACTTAATAAACTATATTAATAATAATTAAATAAACTATATTAATTAATGTCTTTCTTCGGGACCACGCACGGGGACAATGTCGTCCTCGAAACGTCGAAGGTAAATTTTAAAAATATTTACGCGGTTAAGTCCCGTTATTACAAATAGATATATATTAATAATTAATAAGTAAATTATTTGGTGGTTTACTACGTATTCATTCATCCCGTTTTTTAAAACTTGACCACATGTCATTTTACTATCCGATCGATCCGACAGGATAGTAAATTTATGGCCGGATAGGCCGGATTATACCGGATAGTGGCCGGATATCCGTTGCATCTCTAGTAAGTAATCTCAAAAAAGTAAGTAGGTAGATACTTAGTTAGTTTGATATGAGTTATTTTAATGTTAAATAACTTTGTTTACTAAAGATTGGCCGACCTCGACCCATAAAATACGAGTATTCGAAATAATTCAGAAATAAACAACATTAATAAACCGTAGACATATAGGTAAAATAAGGAGACGTATCCCACGAAGATAAAACTGTGATTCCTAAGAAGCCGCGGTCTTGTGCACACACACTCATTTTTGACGTTTGAACTAATCACCGCTCGTCTACGAGTTGTATATGTGTGCATGTCGCGCGTAAACACGAGGAAATCGGCTTATAATGGAATCACATTTTTGTCGTCACGTCTTCTTATTTTATGTCTATGAAATAAACATAGTCTTTTCATATATCAGTGTAGTGCAGTACACTGCTATTTGAGGATTTATGCGTACAACTAGGTTCATCATCCTTCTTGTACAAATTGATGATCGATAGTAGTATTAGGGAATGCAACCGGTTAATATTTTGTATGAGAATTACCGGTAATTTAACGGTTAACCGGTAATTTCTATGCAATTATTTACCGGTTTGCATTCCCTAAGTAGTATATGCCATATATAACATGATTGCTTAGGCCATTTATTTTTCAGCATTCAGCAGCAGGAAAAAGGTTACATAAATCAATTTCTATTTATTAAGTCTATGGTATCTTTGGTAGCAAAATATCATGTTTAAATTACATGTCCACAGTTCATACAAAATAAAATTTGCGCCTTCAGAAAAAAAGGTCTTAACCACTCCGATTTACTCAATAACATAGGTCTAATTAAATAAGCAGGTCAATGTTTTCGTATCATCGTTTACCGAACAATCGCCTCAGAAGAGCCAAAATGATACATTACCGACAACTGCGATGACATCAAAATAACAAATGCCGCGACGTAGCTCTGCCGTGCATCATAGAAGGCAGTTTTTTCCTAAGAAATTCTATAGTCTTTTAAACTAGTACGGTAAAGCTATCAGACTCGGCGACGATAAAGCCTTTAACTTAAGCATGCTTTGAAATTGGTAAAACAATTCGTGATCGCTAATGTTAGTCGTCAAGAAAACAAGAGTGTCAAAATAATTTTAAACACCTTGCCCGCTTAGCCACTTCAGAGTGGCACAATAGGCAAAATACTACAGGTGCCCAAGTGTAGACCCCAATCCGAGCAACGTATAATTTTCCACAAAAAAATTAAGTAATTTGACTATTTTGCCGCGAGCCTCGTTGCCGACGTCACGGTCACTGGCAATCGCAGAACAAACTTCAACTGGTTTTTCTGAGGCAAGTGAGGCAAATATGAGGGAAGCGATGATAACGGTCCAGTATAGTTCGCAACGCATGCGCGGATCTTATCACAACACCTCAACTATGACCCGAGCCATTCCAAGAAAGACACTGCCGAAGACGCTCGTAAAGAATAATCTCATGTGTTTAAAATAAGATATTTATTTTAAGATCTATAGAAAATATGTGTTAATTATAAACTGTGATATTGTGTAGGGAAATATGAAGTTGACAGTGTTATTTGTGTTTTGCGTGAGTTGTCTCGTGAACGCGCAAGATGGTAAGTTTTGGCGGATTTGCGTTTGCCAATTGTTTAAATAGGCACTGTTATTCACATGTTGTTAGTGTGCTCCTGTGCTGTAAGTAAAACAATCAATTATTATATTGCCGTTTACTTGTACTGTTTTTAGGATTTTTTATAGTCTCAATTTATCGTCATTATTTATATGTTATACCTACCTCCATTCTCTATTTAGCCTTCATATTAGTAATTTTTCACTATTTAGACATTTTAGAGGTCTTTTCAGACTCTACCTCTGATTCTACCATTCCAATTATTCCCAATTTGGAAAATTTGACTTAAGCCCTAACGTCCCTAACATATCTTGAAAAATTACCAAACTATATTTGGTTTTATTCACCCATACTCTATCTATATTCAGGTTAGGAAGTATGAAAATTGGCATAAGGTGTACTAGAATTCAGATTAGAAGTTTAAGCTGCTTATCGCAGTTACAAGTAGTAGGTACAGTCGACCACATAGATATGTATCCACAACTTCACCTTGTTGCGTTGTGATAAGGTCCAAAAGTGGATACATTCATCACGGTCACGGTCATTACAGTCTGTTTCTGTAAGATACTTGTATTTTTTTATGTTTCGAAACTGTTGCTTTTTAATTTTTATTTACAAAAATCTTTTTGTACCTTCAGGTTGTCAATTACGGTTTACCCTTTTAGGTTTTTTTAAAAAAGAATGTAGCTCCGTTATGAAAAATATAACCATACTTAATGCATAGTAAATCATTATCGACAGTTTATCTTCAGGTTATCAGGTCGTCGGTTCAGGATCCGTAAACTGATCGATTAGGGACGCCAGCTTTGAGACCTAAACTGGGTACTTACTCCAAATCTAATTCTGCTTGGATTTGAAACTGACATTATTATAAAATAAATAAATAAAATAAAATTTCTTTATTTCGGACAAACATGTAACAAACAAACAAAAATCTTAATCTAGTGTTAGTCTTAATAATTTACTTAACTTAATTACAATTATAAAATTTACATAAAAAATTTACACTTCAAATTGCGCTACACTTTTTATCTGCCCAGTCCAATATTTTTTTAATTATTATAATCCCCGAAATAATTTTGTTTATAATATTTGTTGTGTAACGTGTATATTAATAATTGTATACATTACCCTTTACCCTTCCCCTTCTCTTCTGGGAAAAACGGTTCTATTTTGAAAAGCTTTATCTTGGAAACTATTGGGTCTACAGAGACAATTCTAGTCTTATATTGTAGCAAATTTAATCGGATTTAAAAATGTCTTGAAAAGGTACTGTCAAAAACTAGTATTTAAGGGTTATAATCGCCAAAATCTGAAAAATCTGATTATTCGTTTTTTTTGTTTAAGTTGCGTTCGGCGCTCGAGGTCATAACTTGGATTATTTATTGGTCCAACATCACAAGCACGTCTGCAAAAAATCAGATCTATCGGATTTGACGCACACGATGATTGTATAAAGTTACTGAATTAGGTACTACTTAATTACGTGACTTACTCACCTACTTAAAATACAAAACAGAAACAAAATGATTCATCTATAGACACATTTTGTTTATTTAAAGATTCACTCTGTCAATGCTAGTCACGATCGAGTATTAACAAAACACACTTGTGTCCTTGTCACCTGCCGGACTTGCCAGACAGCTCACATATTACACTAAGAGCTAGCACCGGAATATGGGCATATCCACTTAACTGTATACCATTAACGGCCGGTTAGCAATCGTCACAAAGCTGACGGTTGTCAAATCCCATACGTTTTATCAGGAATGTGACGGTTAGACGTTACTGAAACACGACTTAAATCGTGGTTTAAAGTACAAGTTAAAATAAAAATGCCCATTTATATACAAGGTGTAACAAAAATCTTGGTGATCCGTTTAAGGGCGAAATTGGTATCGTATTCTAGTTGTGAAAAACTAAGGAAATAACATTTTTTTTACGCGAAAAATAATTGTTTTGTATGGAGGGTTGGTCTGCTATCACGACGTGCCACATACAAAAAAAAAATCTTTCGCGTCCAAAGAATTTTTCTTCTACTTTTTCTTAGTCGCAAATGTCGCAATATGATACCTATTATCTTAATCACCAGTATATTTGTTTACCTGTAGTGTTCGATATTTTTTTTAAATCCTACCTTAAGTACATATCTGTGGATGCACACAAACCCACATTGTTGAGGAAAACAAAGTCATCTCTATAAAATAGATAGGATATGAGATTAAACCGGGGTTCAAAGCCTATGGCTACCAGTACGAAAGCTAAAAGGAGTCATAGTTTCTACGTAAATTTATTTTATACCACGACGGTGGCAATCAAGCATACGGCCCGCCTGATGATAAGCAGCTACCGTAGCCTATGTACACCTGCAACTCCAGGGTATCCTATATTATACGCGTTGCCGACCCTTTATAAAAAGGAGGATTCACTGTGTTGACAGCTAGAGGGACAAGAAGATCCCCCGTCGTCAACACACTGCATCCTCTTTGAGCTCTCTGGCAACCTCACCGGCAGGAACCACTATGGGTATGAGAAGTACAGTTCTAGTTAATGTTATTTAGCTGTTTTCTGGTGTTTTCATACGATAAATAAATTGGCAAGTGCCTCTTTTTTGGACTTAGTTTAAGGACATACCCGAGTCCAAAACAATTTGCAAAGTCCATTCAGAGTCATCATGGTTGAACTCTAGACACGTTGAAGTGGACGATTGACCCGCACCCATAGTAACATAAGACAATCGGATCAGCGTCTAAGCTCCTAAGAACGCAAACGTTTTAAGCTGCAACGTGTTTAAAAGGTCATAAGTAAATGCATTAATCCGGTATTATGTGCTCTTTTATGTTGAAGAGGTGGTACATAGCACGATTATAATAATAATGCTTTTAAATTAACTGTTTACTCTATAGTTACACAAAATAAATATTATAGGACAATCTTACACAAATCGACATAGGCCCACAGTAAGCTCAATAAGGTTTGTGTTATGGGTACTAGACGACGATATATATAATAGATAAATATAAATAAATAAATAATAAATATTATTATAGGACATCTTACACAAATCGACCTAGGCCCACAGTAAGCTCAATAAGGCTTGTGTTATGGGTACTAGACGACGATATATATAATGGATAAATACTTAAATACATAGAAAACATCCATAACTCAGGAACAAATATCTGTGATAGACACACAAATAAATGCCCTGACCAGGATTCGAACCCGGGACCCCCTAAAATAAAATATGGATACATACATAGAAAACATCCATAAATGAGGAACAAATATCTGTGATAGACACACAAATAGACCAGGATTGGAACCCGGGACCTACTGCTTCGTAGGCAGGGTCACTATGGACTAAGAGCTGGCCACGTCAGATATGACACAATAATGAGAGCAACAAAACCCGTCTAGTTAGATTGCTACACTATCCTTATTGCTAGATCCAGGCATCTGGCAGCTTTTAATGGGTGGAAATCACAGTGACAGACTAACAAAATTTTTGAATAAGAAAATAGTAATACCAAAATAGGTAAAAACTGCCGTACTTGTTGAGACAACCTGAGGGTTAAAACCTCCTTCCTTGTATTTGTATAGGACAGGGCCTATATTTTAACATTACAACAAAAAACATTGCGTATTATTTCGAAAACAAAAACAGTAGGCGACGAACTATGAATTACATTATACGTCGTTTTGGACTACTTTGCTCCACCAGAAAGTTTTGGCAATGATATTATTTAATTATTTATATAATTTCTCATAATACTGCATCAAAACCAGAACTCTAGGATTTGTATTCTTAAAGTGGTTTGCATTCTTTGACCTCCACCACTTTACACCTGCCAGATGTCCGGATCCAGAAATAAGCATAGTATAGCAAACTAACGAGAGGGGTTTCATCGCACTCATTATTGTGTCATATCTGACGTGGCTAGCTCTCCGTCTACTACCGACTGGGCTAGAGGAGAAAAGATCTTTTTACTTCCATTTTAGTACATTACAATCTTAGATTACAAAGCAATTTTGAACGTTCGGAAAATACCTACCACCAGTTCTAACCCTACACCTCTGATCTGACCCGAGAAGAATTATTATTATGACCACCAAAAAACTCGACAGGACTAATTTTTTCAGCAGCAAATCTAAAAAATGCATGGAATGCGTAGTTTCTAGGTATCGAGCCGAATAAAATGGTGTTACCTCATGGTATTGTCTCGTAAAACATCATTAAACGAGTTTACGACACACATCTGGCAATTCAGGGCAAAGGGCTCTTAAAGATCGCGAAGCATCATAAATGTGTATTTAAATAGAAAATATGGTACACTGTGTACATATATAAAATACTAAAAACAAGTAGCTTGAGAGCAACGCAAAGTGGTTTTTAGTACGCATCAATTTTAAGAACATTAAGTTCATGTTCATTGTTGTTACTATTAAACCAGACCACACATTTGACGATATTTACCAACATATTCGGGATGTCACAAAAATACTGGTGATATCGCTATCGTATTGCGATTTGCGACTAAGAAAAAGTAAGAGAAAAATTTTTCGTTCCATTCGGCCAACCCTCCATACAAAACATTTTCTCCATACCTACATATTAGTTATTACTTATTACCCACCCAAATGTAATAAAGAAAATATATTTTGTACAGTCGCAGTCGGTACCTATATTGTATTTGCAAGAAAATTTGTCAAAACATAACAAAGCAATAACAAGGTTCCAGGATCCAAAGAAGAGGACAAAATCATTGCTAAGACCTAAACTTGGTGACAGAGTATTATTTGGGTCAATCAACTTTTTCTTGTTTTTTGCGAGAATTGCCCTTATTCATTATTAGTTTAACTTTTGTGGGTTAAACATTGCCAACATGAATTAAGATCCTTTAAACACATACCAGATCAGGAAAATATACAATAACAACACATTATTCATAAAAAATATGGGTGACCCAGCGGAAGAGCCATTATTTTCATACAAAAGTGAGGGACAGCTATGTCCACTGGGTCACTGGCCTTAACAAAGATATAAAGTATTAAATTGTAATAGAACAGATTGCAATTCGTAGCATGTTTATCTGTCTTTTATGTAAAGTGTATAACTTAGTTAAATATAATCCGCATAATTTATTTTTATCACTATTAGTCGAAGTATGCGAAATTTTGCTGACATAGAATAGTTGATTGACCCATTTATAAATAACACATAAAAATAGTTCTCTGTTTTCATACAAAACGAGATCGCATGATTGAAAAATATTGAAACCCTTATGTATTTTTTAAACTTTCACAAAGTCATCGTCCAAATATTTAGTGACATTTTTAAATTTGCAGCACCTATGATCAGTGAAATTATAACATTGGCGTTATGTGCAAATTAATAATCTAAACATTAGCTCGCAAAGTTTTACTTGGGATTTGCAGGGAAATTGTCGCTCTTGCTTAGATAACAAAATAAATTAATTGATAAATGTTGTTAATAAAATCTGTGTCCAAAGTCTTAATACACCATAAGATGTATTAAAAAACACTAGACAAAAAAAGTGTCACAAAATTATCATATATTTTTCGTTACTTAAATTCCGTTACCGCCATAAGAAGTCTATCGAAAAATGGTAACGGAATGGAAAAAAAAACTTAGGTCACATTTTTTGTCCTAATAGGATCGAAAGAGCTCGTGATTCTAAGTTTTTTCCAAGAAAAAAATGTGGAGTAGACAGCTTTAAATAAAATGGTCCTATCTACCTATTCATTACCGGTATACAGTGTTACTTACCTACCTGAGTGGTTTCTTTAATAATTATCTACTTGCTTCCAAGAGTTAACAACTTTTTGCTCCATTATGAATTAAGTGATACGAAGAATCTCTCTTAACTCATCGCTTATGTTTTTTGCCCTTGTCCCAATATGTGAGGAAAACAAATACGTTTTAATCCTTACATACCTAAGTATATAACTACATATATAAGTATATATACTCGTAGTTGAGAGTTAGACGTTATGTTATTTAAAGCTTGAAATCAAATAAAAACCCAATAGGTTTCCAATTTTGGTTTCCTTCAGATATATCGGAGCGGCCAAGATGTTCACAAATATCTGAACAAATCATGACATACATAGTCTCTGCTAATATTATAAATGCGAAAGTGTGTATGTCCGTCTGTCTGTCTGTTTGTCTGTATGTCTGTTACCTCTTCACGCTTAAACCGCTGAACCCATTTCGATAAAATTTGGTATGAAAATAGTTTTAACCCCGGGGAAGGACATAGGAGAGTTTTTATCCCAGAAATCATCCATTAAGGGGTTTCAACCCTTTTCAAAGGGGGGTGGATGTTTGTATGGGAAATCTTTAACCGTTGAACCTATTTCAATAAAATTTGGTATGAAGATAGTTTTCGGGAAGGATATAGAATATTTTTTATCCCTGTTATAATCCCTTAAGGGGGTAAAAAGGTAGTAGTTCTAGCATTTACATAAAAGAGAAGACAATAGGTAAGAAGTGCGTTACTAAGTTAGCAAACCTCGTAAAAATACAGCTAAATGTCAATGTTAATGCTTTTTGCCGGAAATACTACGTTAAAAATTACCGACCACTCCTCGGGACTCGAGTCTAAATGTCAGTTTAGCCTCAATCACGAAATCCACGCGCCAAGACTGCATACAGCTCGTTGTCTCCATCTCTGTCGCACTTATAAATACGAGTAAAAGAGCAGCAGATAAAGAAATTTCGATTTTCGAAGTTCGCGGTAAGTTCTCGGGACCCCTATCCGACATGCCAAATTGAAACGTGGCTCCGTGACTATATGTGTTTCAAAATGTTTTAGAATGTGTCAAAGTATGTCAAAGTGGTCTTACTAGCGACGGTTAGTTTTCAGTTGTCGAGCTGCTTGACGCTGACGCTAACCGCCACATCGTAGAGAAATACAGATATAAATAAAGTTCCATATTAGGATATGAAAATCTCACTCATTTAATACAAAAATGTCAGTCATTGAATACAATAATTCCCATCTTCATGTTACCGCATTAAAGGCTGACGGCTGCCATTTCTTCCGACCTCCTGAAGCGGCGCAAGTATGCAACCATAAACAGTGGTTGCACATTTGAGGCGTTTGGGCTTGAGACCCTGGGACCCTGGGATGATAGCGCTCACAGGGTCTTCAAAGAGTGTAGCCGTAGGTTAGTGGAGATGACGCGTGACCAGAGGCTGGGTCATATCTAGCACAGCGGATCAGCATTGAAATACAGTAGTTTAGTTTATATTTAAGTTATTTTTTTTTAATTTTTAGTTTTTATAGACAACCCCATCAAATACCCCTTTATTGGTAACCGGTTTTAAGATATTCTTTTTACAATTAGACGAGAACCAGCGCACCCTCCCTTCCCTACACACTGGCAACATTAAATGTAAGTTCACCGGTGACCCGGATCTGAATGAATAATGAATAGGTAGACACTAATAAAGTAAGGCAAGGTCTACCAGTGTCATTAGCGGTTACATCGTTTATTATCTGCATTACACATAACATAACACACATCATATCAAACACGTGACAATGTTAGAAATAGCAATGACTGGTATCTTAATAAATGTCGGAATTCGCATTGAGATTTGCTGTCTTTTCGCAAGCGTGAAAAGTCCTCAATAAATCTTTCCCTTCTTTTCAACCAACTTCAAGATTTAGAAGGAGGAGGTAATCAATTCGTCGGGATCTTTGTTTTTCCTTTTTTTAATGTATGTTTACCGATTATTCGAAGACCGATGGACCGATTTAGAAAATTATGTTTTTGTTTGAAAGAGTATACTTCACGCAGTTGGTCCCATTGTAACTAGGTCAGGATCTGATGATGGGATCCTGGAGAAATCGAGGGAACTCTACAATTATTATAGGCACACCAATAGTGATTTCAGTGTTTTTTACCGCAGTTCGAGCATTTGCTTTTGGAAAGGTGGAGGCTAAGTGAAGTCGGTTCTTTTTTGTTTAAAATTATTATGTTACATCTTTACGTAAGCGTATATAATTGTACGCAAAGAGCTTATTTATCATCTCTTTATACACGCGCGAGGATTCCGCTTTTAGGTTTACTATCTCTCCATTACGCAAGTGTGAAGAGATGTTCACTCAAAATTTCTGCCTTTTCATTACGCAAGTGTGAGAAGTCCATATGGGATTATCTGTCTCTTTGACAAAATATAAGGAAGAATCTGCAGAGCTTCGTTATTTTTTTAAGCAAGCCTATTGAAATGTTCACGGCATCATGACGTAAGAGCAAGGAGTAGTAGGTGTATAGCTTATCTGTCTCCTTACGAAAGTTCATATAGAGTGTGGTATCTTTACACACATTTAAAGAATCTTTGCGAGGCTTAAGGCGGAATCAGACGGTTCACTCGGATGAACATTCATCCGAGTGAACCTCGGGTGATTGTTCGGCACTTTTGGTTCACTTTATGATCAGACGTGTCACTTCGGGTGAAAGGTGCGGAATGAAACATAAAAATGAACGAAAAATGAACCGTCTGATTCCGCCTTTAGCTATCTCCCGTACCTATACCTACACATGAAGTGGGGGGGTGAATATTTTCGCTCCGACCCTATCGTTGGGTATCGTTGGATAGGTTTTTCAAAAATAATAGTAGAAGACCTCTATTATTTTTGAAAGACCTATTTATAAAACTAATTTTGGATAAAACTAATAGTTTCGTAATTAATAGCTCTGAAATTTCAAAAAAGGGCATCCTCCCCATCTTACTTTTGAACCGTGGGTCCAAAAAATTTTTAAAATTTCATGAAAGAAACTTTCAATGAAAACTATATTAAATAAAATCGGTTGAGCCATTTTTGAGTGATAAGTGATAACTAGCGTAGTGAAAGGACGTGGGTGTCGGATAGTGAAATGACGTAAACGACGCTAAATATACGACACCAGCTTTCCGCCCGCGACTTCGTCCGCGTATAATACGGTTCCTCATACAGAGTTTCATATCCAATTGTATCTTCTTAACTAACTTTTGTTAATCCTCGAACCATCTTCTTAATCTATTTATACTTATAGCTATTTTGGCGAAAAAACGGGTAACGTATACATAGTTTCAGTTACAAATAAGTGTTATTATGCAAATAATAACGAAAATGTACCCTATTATTTGCGTAACTTCTTTGTGTACTAGATAGTGGTAGTTTCATTTGGCGATACTTTGACCAAACTATTTTCAGAGCTCACTCTGGAACATGGAAATGGAACGGAAATAGGAACAATAATTCCTAGTAAATCTCAAACTAAAAAAATAGTATATCTCTATACAAACTTTCAACCCCTTTTTAGCCCCGTTCTAGGTTGAATTTTGAAAAACGCGGAAATTGCGTTTATATTTTTTTAATTATTAGTAAACGTACGAAGTTTCAAATCTCTAACTCTAAATTTTAAACCTCACCGATACAAACTTCTAACCCCCATTTTACCCCCTTAGGGGTTGAATTTTTCAAAATCGCTTCTTATTAGTTGTACAGATTGTAAATATAACTCGTCCTGCAAATTACAACTTTCTAGCTTCAGTAGTAAAGGCCTCCCTTTCATACAAACTTTTCAACCCCGTTTCAACTCCTCTGGGGTGTAATTTTAAAAAACGCTGAAATTAGTTTATTTGCTTTAAAGTTAGTTGCCTACAAACGAAACTTCAAGTCTGTCACAAAAAAATTGTTATCTGTATACAAACTTTCAACCCCTTTTTAACCCATATAGACTGAATTTTGAAAAACGCTGATATCATTTTTATTGTTTTTTAATTATTAGTAAACGTGTGCCGTTTCAAATCTCTAACTCTAAATTTGAAACCCCACCCATACAAACTTTTAACCCTTTTTTTACCCATTAAGGGGTTGAATTATTCAAAATCGCTTCTTATTAGTTGTAGAAATTGTAAATTTAACTCGTCCTGCAAAATACAACTTTCTAGCTTCAGTAGTTACGGCCTCCCTTTAATACTAACTTTTCAACCTCGTTTCAACCCCTCTGGGGTGGAATTTTGAAAAACGCTGAAATTCATTTTTTTGCTTTGAAGTTAGTAGCTTACAAACAAACTTTCAAGTCTGTCACAAAAAATAAATTAATCTCTCTACAAACTTTCAACCCCTTTTTTACCCCGTTATAGGTTGAATTTAGAAAAACGCTGAATTTATTTTTATTGTTTTTTAATTATTAGTGAACGTGTGAAGTTTCAAATGTCTAACTCAAAAATTTAAACCCCACCCATACAAACTTTTAACACCTTTTTTACCCATTAAGGGGTTTTTGGACCCGAGGTATGTCCTTAAACTACGTCCGGACTTGCGTATGTCCTTAAACTACGCCAAAAAGAGAGGTATGGGCACTGCGAATGGCAACTCGCTAAGTGTGGTAGGGCACGTTCAGCGAATGTCATCTCGCTCAAATCTGGAGCAGAGCCCGACTGGGGAAGTACCTCCACCTTACCTACAGAAAACCACAGCCAAATAGCACTAGACCCTACTCATAGTGTTGTGTTCCTGCTGGTGAGTAAGGTTGCCAAAGAGCTCAAAAAGGACCCAGTGTGTTGACGATGAGGGACCTTCTTGTTCCTTTAGCCGTCAACACAGTGAATCCTCCTTTTTGTAAAGGGTCGGCAACGCGCATGTGACTCTTTTGGAGTTGCAGGCGTCCATAGGTTACGGTAACTGCTTACCATCAGGCGGGCCGTATGCTTGTTTGCCACCGTCGTTGTATAAAATATAAAATTAATTATTTAAAATCGCTTCTTGTTAGTTGTAAAAATTGTAAATTTAACTCGTCCTGCAAACTACAACTTTCTAGCTTCAGTAGTTACGGCCTCCCTTTAATACAAACTTTTAAACCTCGTTTCAACCCCTCTGGGGTGGAATTTTGAAAAACGCAAAAATTAGTTTTTATGCCTTGAAGTTAGTAGCTTGCAGATACAGATACAGATACAGAACGCAAACGAACTTTCAAGTCTGTCACAAAAAAAAAATCTCTATATAAACTTTCAACCCCTTTTTTACCCTGTTAGAGGTTGAATTTTGAAAAACGCTGAAATTATTTTTATTATTTTTTAATTATTAGTAAATGTGTGAAGTTTCAAATCTCTAACTCAAAATAAAAACAACCTATTCTGAAAAATTCAGCTCAGTAGGTCTAACGGTTTGGGCTGGGCGTTGATTTAAGTGAGTCAGTCAGGACTTTTACGTTTATATACACCGTGGGCCCATATAACTAGACAGATTTTAACAGTGTATTCCTGATCATATTTAGATGGATCATACATAGAAAACTTTTCTGGAATACGCCTAGTTTCAGAGTTAATACCAATTTTTAAAAAATACACTTTTTATTATAACTCATCACAAAACGCCTTTCTAATGGCGTTGTTGCCACTTTTGGACATAGTTTACACGTCCTTATTGACAGATATCAAAGTGACAAGGAAAACTTTGCAGAAACTAAATTTTTACAAAAAAAAAGTACCAATTTGTTTTAGGCGATAATTTTATTAATAACATTTGCTTTTCATGTGCAATAAACATTCAAAAAATTGAAAAAAAAATTTTGGCGAAATTGACCTAAAGTCACATGATATGTTTTCCTTCTTTTGGTCTTAGAAATTCGTGGTTAAGATCTGTCGGGTTATTCCAACCCGCGGTGTATATAGATTTTGAACGGACGTATTGTAACAGGCCGGCAACTACGGAACCCTACATTGAGCATAGCCCGACATGCTCTCGGCCGCTTTTAATAGTACTATAGTTATTATGGCACCATATTATTTTAATTGCTGAATCTACAGCTTAAATACACTGCGTTACGCGTCGTACCTATATTTCTTTGCATTATCAGTCATCATTGCATCATGCACTAAGAGCCATGCCATGAGCACTCGTTGACAGGATCCGCATACTAAGCTAGAAATAGAGGCGTAGGTGTGTAGATTATCGACATTATCCAATCTAAGTGCAATTTGCCGTGACGTCATAAACATAAATCTTGCCCCTTACTGTGTCTGCTGCAGGGATGTAACAGAGCTCCGGTTCCGGTTCCGTTAAGTCGGAACTTCCGATTGGTTTTAAACATCCGCTTCGGTTCTGGTTCTGTTACTTTCAAAACAGAAGTAATATCGGATGTCGTAGCAATGCAGCGGGGGAAAATGAGTGGCGTACATCAAAAACAAACAAGATTATACCTGTCATTTGCTCATGTCCCCGCTTGCCATGTGCTGCTATCACTCGGGCTCCGATTCTGGATCCGCTTCCGTTTTCGGTTCCGATTCCGTTTCTGGTTCCGATAAGTTAAATTTAAGACATCTGATTCCGCTTTCGGTTCCGATAAAACCACATCTGTTACATCCCTGGTCTGCTGTACCTACTATACGCAGGAGTAAATTATAATATTTATAATACAGTCGCGTTTCTTATAGATAGATCCCAGAAATTTAGAACATAGTTATATTCTATAACGTCATCCTAGCCTAGTCAGTAGTGACCCTGCCTATGAAGCAGGAGGTCCCGGGTTCGAATCCTGGTCAGAGCATTTATTAGTGTGTTTATCACGGGTATTCCTGAGTATTCTGGATTTTTTCTGTGTAAGTATTTATATGTATTTATATATCTATTATATATATCGTCGCCTAGTAACCACAATACAAGCCTTAATGAGCTTACTGTGGGACTAGGTTGATTTGTGTATATAAGATTGTCCCATAATATTTTTTTATATATTTATTATTTTCAAGTGTCAAGAGCACCGCTAAGAAAGGATTTTTGGAAACTCAACCCCCAATTAGAGTGTGGTTGAAAGTTTTTAATGGCCTATTTTATCAAACTGACGCATACATACAGAGATGATACAGTGATGCTTTTGCTTTCTTGACTACAATAAATCACATGATTTACAGATTACGCAGACTACGTGACAGAAGCATGCTGTACACATGGAACGGATTCGGCGGTGCCTTTGTCTTCGGCCGGAGAATGTGGAGCCCTAGGGCTCCCCGACTACATAGAGCCGGACCAGGAGGCTGCCTGCAGGGCCAGCATGGTCAGCTGTTGCAAAGATCACTTCAAGTATGCTTGTTTTATTAGCAATTGACCATACAACTACCATGCAACTGACTGAGCAATTTGACTCTAATAGTCTCATCTCATCTGATGAAAACTGAAACAAAGCCTGAGATTTTCGGTGGAACGAAATCGTAATATCTCTTGGTCCCTCTAACGCGTAGGTACGTCCCTTATATTGGCCAAACATGTAGATCAGGCACACTCTCTTTTTGGAAGCGGTGCTAAGCGGTGGACTTTTAATCCGATGTTCTCGGTTTAGAACCCCGGCTCGTAAAACTTCAGTGAGTTTTTCAGAACTTATGTACGAAATATCATTTGATTTTTACCAGTTTCTCTTTAGGGAAGAAAAACATCGTGACGTAATCTGCTTTAATCCGAATAAGTATGGCCTTTTGCTTCTAAGTTGGAACGCTCGTTTTTTTTATTTGTGCTTGGCTAGGGTACCTATTCGGGTTATATTGCTAAAGTAGACCTCGGGCTAAAAGGACTATTATTACTTATCTAATTGCGTTGGTTTTCACCTCGACTCAGCATTTTTCTCTTTTCAGACAAAAGGATGACTGTGCTGCAGGCGCAAAGTTTGCAGCCGCCAAACGATGTAGCGTACCAAGCACAGACATCGGAAAGGTACAACCTAAACCTAATCTAATATCGTAATGCCGTCCTTATTAGTAACAGCAACACGATCGAAAATGCTACATACATATCATCAAATACAATACTCTAAAGCGCCCTAAATGTGCCTAAACGTGGCCGTCTTTCTCTATCGCTTAAGGTGCGACCACATCGCTGCTTTAAAAACGGCGACGTTACGGAATCGCAGTGACGCATCGTATCCGCACCGTTTTTATCGCATGCCCTCCACACCGCTGCTCAAAATACGCTGACGATACGGAATCACAATGACGTGCCGTAAACGTCACGATTTTAACGCATGCTCTCCACACCGCTTCTCAAAATACGCAGTCGCAACGTGTACGCAGTGACGTGCCCCTTACGAAATATTTTTTTTAGCGGTGACCGTTTTTATCGCATGCCCTCCACACCGCTGCTCAAAATACGGTTTGGAAGGTTCGCGTCAAAAATATTTCGTATGAGGCACGCCACGGCGTACACGTTGCGTCAGCGTATTTTGAGCAGCGGTGTGGAGGGCATGCGATTAAAACGGTGCGGATACGATGCGTCGCTGCGATTCCGTAACGTCGCCGTATTGTAAGCAGCGGTGTGGTCGCACCTTTATACTGTGTATTGGATCTATACTTTTTTTTTAAATATTGGAATAATTTTGCGTTTGTCGTCGCGTGATTTTCGGGAAAACGATTTTAAAACTCGCCATTTGGCTTGTTATTATCTTAACCGTATCACTAACGAAAAAAAGTACTTAGTTTCGTTTAAATTTTCCCTGATATGGCTGCGACACATGGGCGAAACTGACCGTCATTTTTCTAATCCTAATAAAACAAGGTAGATGAACAACGGACCTGTAATTACGGGCCGCATGTGTTTGCAACGGCACGACGAACGTACTGTGCCACGCCTGACTACACGCGTGAAGTACACACGCTTTGTCTTCTTATTTTTTGAATATTTCAGACGTGCTGCGAAGAGTGTAAATTCGGTGCGTTGACGGGAGAGTCCCAAGGAGTGGAGGCTTGCGGAGGCCCACCTGAAACGGGTGCCTCTAGTCCTGATTCGTACTTAAGGAAGAGCACCTACTACATGTGCTGTGTTGTAAGTTTATAATTCATTCCAACAAGTTCTAAATGGTAGAAAGGGGATGTCCATTAGGGGACTAGGTTTAGGGGCGCGCGGGGGTCGAGTCGAGCCAAATCTCTAGTGAAAAACCTTAGGCAATAGTTAGGAGTGAGGAAATAGGTTTAGCAAAATCTCATAAAATCCCACAAAAAGGAGACGGGGGTCGAAGAGTCGCCCGAAATCTGACACACAATTAATGAACGCCCCCAAATATCTATGTCTAGTTTCGAGGAGTTGACACATCCACACGCATAGAATATAAAGATCTTGCAATTTTTTTTTAGAATAAACTCTTAGCAGACGTGTGCTAGTTAATTCAAATTAACACGGTTAGAAAGAAACAGATGGTTTTTTAGCGTGAGAACTATTGCGGCACACTCTTGCTAACCTTGCTAGTGATTTTGAAATATTTCAGGAAGCTGCAACAAAGCCGACGACAACAGCAGCTCCGTCGACGACAACCACGGAGGCGATCCGGCGGTGCGGGCCTGGCTCCTGCCGGCCAGACCAGGATTGTGATGACAGTGAAGGTGCAGTCCGGTGCTTCTGCCGCACCGGGTATAGGAAACAAAAGGACGGTACTTGCAAAGGTTAGTATTCATCACGGAACAAATACAAAATCACAGGGTCCGTCAAAAACAAGCACTGAGGACAAAAAAAATCTTATGCTGGACACTCACTTCTTCTGTAGCACTCGATATTTGGCTTTCTTTCTTCATTTCATATCAACGATTCAACGCTTGTCATCTTTTTACCTTCAGAATAGGATTTCTGCATCAAGCACTGGTTCCAGGTCTGCACTCTAGAACCATTTATTTAGGTACTTATACATGGAACTTAGTAAAATTATCTAGTTTATAGCCAGGTGTGGGGGAGTTTTCTCAGTTAATACAAAACATGTGTGAATGTTGCAGACATCAACGAATGTGCTGAATCCTCAGACAACCTGTGCCCGCAGGAGGACCACGTGTGCCACAACAACCCAGGCTCCTACAAGTGCGTGCCGCTCAAGAAGCGAGAGTCACCCGGCTGCCCGCCAGGATTCAAGAAGAACGTCATCAACCAGGTGTGCGATGGTATGTATAAGTCTATACTATTGACATTTAAGACGGATAGTCTTAATGATTAAAGCACATTAGCAGCAACCTTATACCAGTCAAGATTTCACTGTTTTCAAAGACTCACAAAAGAAAAGTCATGCCCATTATGGTTCCATCGGGTTCCAAAATTTAGTCAATTACTAAGTAATCTGAGATGAACACACACAGAAATATAAAGAAATATTATGTAAACCATAAGAAAAAGTAACACGGAAGGCTCTGTAAAAATCGACATCTTAAACAGGTCGTTGTTTAATAGTCAAACCATGTTCCATTTCAGATATAAATGAATGCCAGCTCCCGCGCCCGCCATGCCCAAAATACCTCTGCGAGAACACGATAGGAGGCTTCAAGTGTGGGGGCAAACCGGGCACCCCAGCCGTTGAGGGCGTTACTGAGGCAGCTACACCCGCGCCTGAGGCCCGGAACGACATATGCCCCAAGGGTTTCAGAGCTGGGGCCAACGACGAATGCGTTGGTGAGTTTAGTTTAGTTAGTTTTACTGGGTTTTGGCTTGGGTTTGGGGTTTTCCGCAAGTCGACATCCAGCGTGCCTGCGTGAAACGGGGGTGCAGCCACTCTAGCCACCCCAGCTCCTCCGCAATTCTTTTATGTTGCTTACCGCGTCGTGTAAGGTGCTTGGAGAGCCTAGGTGCTTAGTTTTAAAGACTAAAGATTTTTATTATTACACATAATAAGCTTACAGTACAGATTAGCACCAAATCGCTTAATAATAATAAATAATAATAAATACTCTTTATTGCACACCTCATACAGTTACAAGCACAAATTTTACAATTAGATAAATTTAGGTAGAGGTAACAACAGGCGGTCTTATCGCTAATGAGCGATTTCTTCCAGACAACCTTTTAACCTTAAGTGGTAACCATTTTATAATTATTGCCAAATAGTAGTTCTGTATACTTCTAACTGTTTGCAGTTCAGCAGAATGTGTTTTTTTGTTTCTTCCGCCTGTATACATACGATATTGAAGAAGTAAGGTAGTTAGTTGCGCTACATAAATCACTCAATCCACTTAGATTCTAGCAGCATAGGTACTAAAATTGTATATTTTCTTCAGACATCGATGAGTGTGAAGAACACCTAGACGACTGCCAGCGTCTATCGCAGCACTGTATCAACACCCACGGTGCCTTTTTCTGTCAGGACCACGTCTCCAAGCGGTGCGCTCCTGGGTTCAAAGTTAACAGTGCTACTGGCATCTGTGAAGGTAATTGCGTTTCACTAGTTAAGAATTTCATGACAATAGACTAACGACTAACACATTTAAATAGCGCTTTCAGCATTCACCTGCCACTTACTAATATTCAAATTACGATTAAGTACATTTATGTTATCGATTATGTCGGGTCTAATGCCTTAAGCTGCGTACAAAGCTAGCTAAGATTTTTTACAGAATAGAACGTGAAGCTAAACCGGAGGCCTAAGCTGGCTATCCAAATGAAAGCTTTTTAAGAGAAATATTTATGTTTTGTGTTCTTAGATATTGATGAGTGCGAAGAAAGTTCGGAGGTGTGCAAAAGGAACCAAGTTTGCATTAATCTCCCGGGAGCCTACGACTGCAAGTCCAAAATAAGCACGCTTCCTAAGTAAGTACAAGTAAATATACTGCAAAATGCAGATGAGTCGTAAGTTGGCTTGCCAATTACTAATAAAATGAGAGCAATTTTGTGGTATGTAAAATGATCGTAACGGCGGCCTTTAATTTTCAGATTGACGACAAAAACGTGCCAAGAGGGAACGAGGATGCGCGTTGGAAGCACCAAATGTGATGGTAATATTATAACACTATATCTTTACCTTATCTTTTTTTTAACAATTCGTGAAGATGGTTTCCGCACTTAGCTGGAAATTGTTTGTTAATTGTAGGTGCTGTCAGGAATGGCAACTAAGACTGCCTTTCTACTGAGGTGGAGATGAGAGGAGACGTGCGAGAATCATCCAATAGGCTGCTTGATTTTCGAACGTCTTCTTTCATCTCCTCAGTGGTGGAAAGTAAGAGTCTAGCTAGCTCAATACCACCCAGTAATGCAGAATCGTTCTGCTATGTCTACGCAGGCTTTCAGAAGCAACCTATGTGCAGGATTTAAAAACTCCAGGATGATATAAGATGCTGTCTCTTCAACATCATACTGACATTATAATAAAACCGTAACTTTACCTTCCAGACATCGACGAATGCAGAGAAGGCACACATCTCTGCGACCAGTTCCAGAACTGTATTAACACATTCGGCGGGCACGAGTGCCGCTGTAAAAATGGATTCGAGCTGGACTCTAGTTCTGGATCCTGCGTTGGTAATGAACTTTCTTTTCGTCTCCACCAATTTCCAGCACAGTGCCAGCTTATGAGCTCAGTACAATCTAGCAATCTATACATATAATAAAGCTGAAGAGGGTCGAAAGTCTGTACATGGAAGATAATCGAAAAAAAGTTGGCTGGGGATACTTAGAATCAATAACAGAACACGTTCCAACAATTTTTAGAAATTTTGTCTGTTTATCTGTTTGTCTGTTTATCTGTTTGTCTGTTTATTTGACCGCGCATCACGTGAAAACGGCTGAACGGATTTTGATGAAATTTTGTATAGATATAGTTTGAGTCCTGGTAAAGGATAATATATAGTTTTAATCCCGAAAATCAACCCTGGTGGGGGTGAAAATGGGGTTGAAAGTTTGTATGGAGAATTTTTAACCGCTGAAACGATTTAGATAGAAATGAGTATGGAGATAATTTGAGTCTCGAGAAACGTCAAAGGATAGTTTTCAAACCCTTGTGGGGGTGAAAAGGGGGTTGGAAGGTGGTATGAGGATTTTTTTACCGCTGAACTGATTTAGATGAAAATTGGTATAGAGATAGTATGGGTCTCGAGAAATGACAAAGGATAGTTTCTTTTTCAAACCCCCCCCCCCCCAATCTTACTTTCGAACCGTAAGTCCAAAAAATTTAATAAAAGAATGGAAGTGACGCCTGTTACCCGTCGATGCTTTAAATTTACCTTTACCCGCTCTTAAGAAATATTTGAAAATGTCATGAATGTCAAAGGGTTATTGCAGGTTCGAGGACTATATATGACGTACAAAGATGCATGGCCCAAACCAAAAAACTGCTACAAAATCATCTAACATTTATAGGACACCGTTTAGGTAGGAAATAGTAGTTTATGTAACTGTTACGTAATAAGGGTCCTTAAAACATGAGTGTGGTTTTCATAATAAGATCACACGAGTGTTTTAAGGCCTAATTACGTACAGTTGCATACACTGATTTATCTACACTCATATTATTTATCCTAAATGCATTATTCGGACACCATAGAATGGCCGCCATTGCACCGCCATGGCCAACTCGATTGTGCCGGCGGTCGCGCGGGCGCGTATCGGCGGCCGCGCGGGAGCGTGCAGGTGTACATTGTGTTATCAAAACTCATAACACATCAATATTTGAGCATGTAAATTTAAAATTACGTTACTGATACAGATAAAAAGCTTATCATAGTAAAATCAGTTGTGGTAATGCTAGCATTGCCTACCGTTTTCGAACACGTTTTAGAGAACTTACAATGTGAGTGTAGATAAACATATCAAACGTTTTGTGAAGCAGTCAGATTAGGATTTATTTTTCTTTATAATTAAACAATAGGTACATTATCTGTCTCTCAACCTGTTTTGATATGTCTTCTTGAAGAACTACGCCTTATTTTGTATCTTTAAGATCTAATAATGTATTACTGTTTTGAAAAAAATAAGTCCCGTCGAATTTCTTTTCGGTCATAATACTTCTTGGGCCAGAGGTGTAGGGTTAGAACCGGTGGTAGTTTTGGAACGAAGTACCTTATCGGACGGTTCGCGGATCCGGCCAAGGCGAAAAAAAGTCACGTGACAGTCACGAAAAAGCGTCACGTCACGAAAACGCGACACCCATACGATTGAGAAACATGTAAAATGAATGTAAAATAGAATAAAGTGAAGTGAAGTGTAGTGAAATTGAGAAGTGACAAAGTGATAAAAGTGAAAAAAGTCGAGAACCTTAAAAGTCGAGAATTTTAAAAATGTCGAAAATGTCAAAAATGTCAAAAATGTCAAAATTTCCAAAATTTCCAAAATTTCCAAAATTTCCAAAATTTCCAAAATTTCCAAAATTTCCGAAATTTCCAGAATTTCCAAGATTTCCAAAATTTCCAAAATTTATAAAATTTCCAAAATTTCAAAAATATCCAAAATTTTCAAAATTTCCAAATCATCCAAAATTTCTAAAATTTCAAAAAAATGCACAATTAAAACCACAAAATTTACGAAAAAGTCAAAATGAAATAAAATGAAATAACATAACTTCGTTCCAATCGCACTCGATTCACATACTTTCCACGACACTCACGTATCTAGACACACGGCAGTGTGTCCGCCAAGTTCGAGCAAAAAAAAGCGACACACCGGCCGTGGGTTATATTACACGAACCATTTCGGGCCAATTTCGACCACCCTATAACTCAAAACATATTTTATCTACGCATATGAAATTTCGAGTGTCTGTTGACATCCCCTTAATTGTCTAGAATACAAAATTTCATTATTCTACCTATAGCAGTTCTTGAGATATTGACGTCAGAAAATCGCTATTTTTACTATACACTCACTGACTCACTGACTCACTGACTCACTGACTCATCAAAAACCTAGACCACTTCCAATGGTCGTACTGACTTGAAATTTGGCATGGAGATAGGTCTTAAGGTCAAAGTAAAGGGAAAAATCTGAAAACGGCCAAGTGTGAGTCAGTTTTAAAAATAGCGAAGGTGTAACTTTGTTCTACTATGAAGTCATAATGAACTAAATGGGTCTATCTTCCAATGGTCGTACCGACCTGAAATTTGGCTCGAAGGTTTGTCTTTAGGTCGAAATAAACTAAAAATCTGAAAACGGCCAAGTGTGAGTCAGTTTCGAAAACAACGAATGTGTAATTTTGTTCTACTATAAGTAGGTATGGAGTGGAAATGAGATAAGACTTATTTAAATTTAGATACATACCAATTTAAGACAATACATGTTTGTCTTAAAGACAAGAACAATAAAATTGTTCACCACTCTGTGTGTGTCTGTTGCGGGAACCGAATCCACGATTTACGAAGTGCAAAGCAGGTCACTAGGTACACTAGGTGCGCTAAATCAGTCAAACAAAAATGAAAAGACTATTTTTTTCTCGCATAGTCTAAATAATTTCTAATTGTACAACTAATAAAATCGCAGATTCAAGAACATGGAAATCATATATACTCTAAGATGGAATTATATATACTATTGCCCATCTCACCCTCCGATACGCCACGGGATGAGATGGGATGGTGCACTTCTAGGGCTACATAATAGCCTATTACTGTACATATATTTAAAGAGGTTTATATTCTTAATACGTCATAGAACCTCAATACTCATTTCATTATCCATTTGTAAAAAAAATTCTAAATGCCAAATAGGCAACAAATGTAATTGTCATGCAAAATAATATGTGGTAAAATCTTCAACGATAATAGTTCTTAAAAACACTTACAACTACAATTTAGCATTGATAAATCTTTAGCCAGCTCCCTATCAGACTTGAGAAAATGGATTTGACGCAGTATACTGATTTTATATTCACTAACGAAGGTGCTTGCTGTACTATTTGCGAAATGAATATAAAAAAGAAAAGGTACAATATAGAGAAACATTTGAAATCAAAATCTCATTAAGATAAATTATCTGATTGACGCTGCCATTTACAGGATATAATACGAGATAATGCTGATTTCGAAATTAAAGACGATATCGTATATTGCAAATTGTGTAATTCGAAATTATTTCCCTCTAAATCTAGTATCGACCGCCATTTAAAAACAGATTTACACAACAAAATTCATAAAAATAATGCACAAGAAAAATTTAATAAAGATTTAACAGAGTTTATGATTTGTTCGAATATACCGTGGTCAAAATTAGACAATCCTAAATTTAGAAATTTTGTAGAAAACCTTTTAAATCATAAATATGGAAACGATATTACTGTGCCGAGTGAAACAAAAATACGAGTAAAATGCTTACCTGAATTGTATGAAAAGAAAAAAAATGAATTGAAAGAGAAATTACAAAATAAAATGATTTACCTCAGTGTTGATGAAACATCAGATTCCGTGGGAAAAAAAGTGGCAAATATTTTGATCGGAGCTCTAGATGGAACTAGTACCCAGCCACATTTATTTGCTTCTAAGGTATTGGAGGCGACTAACCATTCGACAATAACCAAACTCGTTGAGGAAACCCTTGAAGATCTTTGGGGCGATGAATACAAAAAAAACATGGATAAATTATTATTTTTTATAACGGATGCCGGTTCCTACATGGTAAAAGCAGCTAAAAACCTTGTTCAGAAATATAAAAATATGACTCATGTAACATGCATAGCACATGGATGTAATCGAGTCGCAGAGATAATTAGAAGTCTTTACCCGACCATAAACAGTTTGATTGACTGTATCAAAAAAATATTTCGTAACGCTCCTTCAAGGACAAATTTATTTCATCAAATGTGTGTAAATATTCCTCTACCACCCCGACCCGTGATAACAAGATGGGGAACATGGTTAAATGCTGCCTCATATTATCACATGCATTATGATAAAATCAAATCTGTCATCGATGCCTTAAATCCGCGTGAAGCGAGTGCAATTTCTAAAGCAAAAAAAAATTTTCCGTAACCGGAATTTAAAAACTGAGTTACTATTCGTCGATACACACTTTAGTATAATTGCTAAGTCAATAAAATTATTGGAGGATCCAAAACTGAGTCTAGCAGAATCATTAAACATTGTTCATGGTTTGCAAAAAAAAATATCAACGTTAAGGTTACATCAAAATGCCAGAAAAGTTTATTTTAAATTAAAAAGTGTATTAAAGAAAAATCCTGGTTATAAGACTGTACAAATAATTAACCAACTATCTAAAAACAACGAGGCTGAAATACCAGAAAGTGTAAATAAAAACTGTGTGCAAAATTTTCAATGCTTGACATACCTTCCTATTACCTCAGTCAGCGTGGAAAGATCTTTTAGTCATTTAAAATGGATATATTCTTACAGACGTCAAAGATTGACAGCAAAATCTATGGAACAAATTTTAGTGATCTATTCTAACTCGTAAAATATTGTATGCCACACCTGGACATAAAGTGGCTTTTTCCGCACGCTACGCGTACGGATAGAGCCGCTTTCTGGCCAAATGTGCACATATTTTTCCAACACGGGAGGTAATAAAGAAAGCCCTCGATCGCATAATTACGTCCCTCGCTTGCAGCTTGGGCCGCAACAATTGCGATTGCGCGGCCTTTCTTTGTTTTACCACCCTAATTAGGAAATGTACTATTTAGGGGCTTTTTTATTTACATATACAAAATAAAGGTTAAAAATACTAAGTGATTTGTTTGTATTTATTTTTCTGCCAACCGTACATTGCCACGAAATTTGAACGTTGATACCGATGTTTAATAATAGGCCACCAATTACATATAATACCTACTGGTAGGTAGGTATTACCAAGTTATTAATTATCTATGTAGGTAGCGTACTTACAAACAGAATAAAGTACGTTATTGATGTATGTAATTATATGTAAGTAGGTACATTTTATAGGTGTAGGGAGCCAGTTTATTTGTAAAAATCACCTATAAATAAATAGTAAAATAGAATTAGACGCTTAGTATAAAGGGTACCTATAGTATAAAGTACATACCTAAGTGGAATGAGACATTTCCTAATGCAAAAGTGATAAAAAAATAATAAAGAACCTACACCTAACAAAAATAAATGAAATCCCATCAAAAACATAAATGTGAAAGGCTGCCAAGTTCGATACTATGGGAATGCTTCGCCTATAAAAGAAGTGAGATCTGAATAAGTACCAAGTTCCATAAAAATACCTCAAATCATAAATAGTTATAGGAATGCACACTTGATTTCCAGCAGTTTTTAAGGTACATTTTGAATAAGTATCACGTTACATAGAAATACCTAAAATTATAATAGGCAGAGAAACGCACACCGGTTTTTTTAGCAGTTTCCTGATAACATTTATTATTTTCAGTACTTTTTAATGATGTAACTTGTGGCAAGTTTTAATAGAAAATTATATACTTGACACATTGCAGTCCAAAGGTGTCGATTCATTGAATTGAAAAGGTGTGTGGTGTGTGAAAACTTGCCAAGTAACATCATTAAAAAGTACTACCTCTATCCCGCGTTTAGAACCGTATGTAATTAATTACCAACATTATTGTAACCAGTAACGTAACATCAGTGTATTATCTGTGACAGTGTGGTGAAAACGTATGAAAATTCATTACCTACGGTAACGTAATGAAAATTCGCCCCCCCGACCGCCGGCGCAATAATGTTGGTCATGGCGGTGTAATGGCGGTCATTCTAATGGTTTCAATGGATTTTTAATATGTGTGTAGGTAAAGCAGTGTATGCTTCTGTACATAATTAGGCCTTATTACGTGACAGTTATATCGCCATGTCCGTCCGTCTGTCCGCGGTCTAGTTCAGTTACCGTTCGCACTAGAAAGCTGAAATTTGGTGAGGCCTGATAAGAACTTTCAATAAAAACTATATTGAATAAAATCGGTCCAGCCGTTTTTGAATTATTAGTCAAAAACGCATAGTGAAAGGAAGTGCCGAATAGTAAAATGACGTAAGCGCCGCCAAATAAACGACCTTTTGAACGGATGTTTTGTAACAGGGCAGCATCTACGAAACTCTACACGGAGCATCGCCCGACATGCTCTTGGCCGGTTTTTTTTTGCATTGTTATCCCGGAAATCACCCCTTAAGGATTACGAATTCCAATTCCAGAAAATCCCCAGCCAGGTTATACGTAGCCTATAAAAATTTAACGTCTAAAAGGGAGGGGGGGAGTAGCCACTACACTCGATTGAGTTAAATTTGCATGGGTCATGGAACTCCCTCCTCCAAGTGCAACTCAAATAGAAAAAAATCATTTCTGCATTTGTAACGCCCCCCCCCCCCCTCCCCAATTTAAACCGCGCATGTTCTTACCTTTCATGCTTTGACTGATTTGACGGGAGGATCGATTTGGATGATATTTGCAGTAGACATAAACGTATAAAAACAAAAGTGGTCCTGTATCGTCCGATATACACCTACTATACTCTCTATGTCGTTTAAATCATGCCAAAAAAAAATAAGAAAAAACAGGATTCATTTATGAGTGTAGTTTCATTTAGTGGTAATTGTAAAATATTTTATTAGGACTACTGTCCTCTAGCGTGTCCATCTGTCAACTTTACTTCAAGTTCCGCCTCCAGGGTAGCGGGAGAGAAATTAGGGGTGAATTAGCCGCTTACTAACACAGACCGAATTCCACGCGGGCGGAGCCGCGGGCACAGCTAGTAATCTATAAAATGAGAAAATCTGAAAAGAACCGTATAGTATTAGGTATTGTCTATTTAAATTTTCATAATATTTCTATAACACTGCAGCTGCTTATCTTGATTCTAGTAAGTGTGACAGAGTTCCATCGTGCCATTGAACTATACACCGCTCTCAAAGAGTGTCTTAACCTCCTATTAGATGAGGAGATTTAAATGCTGTAAAGACTGCAAGAAGCGCTGGTAGATTTTCGGTGAGACATCCGACTATCAACCCGGACGTCTCAGGATAAAAGGAGGAGGTCTTGGTGGATGATGGTGACTTGATCTTTTTCAGACGTGGACGAATGTGCAATGAAGCTGGACAACTGTGCTCCTGGACTCCACTGCTTAAACGTGCTGGGGTCATTCACCTGCACCCGTCGCCCCCCCACTTCTTCCACCACAACAACTACCACCACGGTCCCTACCTACGAATACGAGTACTATGACACTGAGTAAGTGCATCATTCTATTCCACTCAACTTGGCGTTTCAATATAGGGCCGTCTTTAATCTAGGACCAACTCTAATCTTCTGTTAGAACAGTCTAGCTCTAAAATATCGATGCAGTGATTTGTACAATTTTGGATTAAGGATTTAATTGGCGCACTTGGTAGGATGCCAAAGCATTGGGTTATAATTTATAATAGGCTTGATGACACATGTTGAATTATGCAATAAAATTTAGTTGAGGATGCAAAATGATCAATATATCCAACTAAAGTGAAAATTTATAAATTCTATTGAAAGGGCTCAAAGATATCAAGCTGCAAATTTTTTAAATTTTACGATTTTTTAAAGAGCGAAATTTTAAAAAAACAATGATATCATTCGATTTTTAACGTTTTACTGTAACGTAAATTGTATAGCAACCATATACATAAACGCAACCTTTCACTGTAAAAATTGAAATTTCATATTTTTTTCATACTTTAAACAGGGCGACTATGTGATCGTGACGTCACTTTTGCACGTCATTTTGTTAGGAGCGTTTTGAGAAACAAATGCAAATCTCGGACTTTAAGTCTCATTTCTGACTTTTGTGTTGCTTTAACGCAATTGGCTCCATATAGACATTTGACCCTCACAACAAAACGAATCGATTGATACCACACATGAAAAAAAATCACCATGCCTATTGTAGTACAGTGTCATCTTCTTCAAGGTGAAGAACCTAGATGTTAATTTGTAAATATCAGTTGTAAATTTGTAAATTCGACCAAGACAAGCCATATGATTAAATTAATGTTCTTCAGCTATCCATTTCCGGGCACAAATTAATCCTATACAAATTACATTCAATAACACTACTTCAAAGTAAAAATAGGCAAGGTGAAGGAATGTTTCCAAACTCTTACACTTTTGTAGATAAACTTGTGTGAAAGTATATCTATCGTGTTGCTAATTTAGAGCAGCACATTGTCAAAAAACAGAGTAACACTAAATATTCTAAAGTATTATAACATGAAACTTATACTTCTACGTACAAACGGTACCTAGATAAACATTTATAATTATTCTACAGTGAAGAAGAACCGACCAACGACACACGCACTCCTAGTAACCCAGGAGTACCAGGATCTGCACTAGCCACTCAGCCAACTCCTAAACCTACTACTCCTACCCCTCCACCGGCTCCACCAAAACCAACTAGACCTTCAGCTACAACTACTTCAACTCCTAAACCTACCACAGCATCTATTACTCAAAAACCTGCACCCAGACCGTATAGACCACCCCCCAACCAATACAATCCTTACGGCAGACCAGATACCAGTCCATACACTAACAGACCGCCCAGACCCAACCACCCGCCCAATCCATCCGAAGCATCCACGCCCGAAAGCCCTGGAAGACCTGAAAATAGACTCCCCAACGTTCCTCCTGAAGGCACTGACAAGAATTCAGATGAGAATGTTATTGGAAACGATAAGGATAACGACGACGACTTTGACCCAAATGAACTGCATTGTTTGAACGGGTATGAGAAGAATGAAGCTGGCAATTGCGTTGGTGAGTAAATCTCTGGTTAAAGTTATTATGAAAAGCTTATCTTGAAGAAGCCAGTGAAGTTTAAAATAGGTTGAGGTTGAATTTTGGCCTTCTGGCACGCAGCTTTACGGCTTTACGGGTAGTGAAGTTGTGTATGATTACATTACTACATATTTGAGTGAACTTTCAAAGCATGAACAATTTTGCGATTTAGTGGCACTATTGGAAAATAGACTGCGATCCTCATAGCATCTCATCCATTCTGGCTTTTCAAAAGTTTTTTTAAATTTTTGGATTAAGCAAAATGTCTGCTAATGATTTTTTTTTTTTTTTTTATACCACGACGGTGGCAAACAAGCATACGGCCCGCCTGGTGGTAAGCAGTTACCGTAGCCTATGGACGCCTGCAACCCCAGAGGATTTACATGCGCGTTGCCTACCCTTTAGGAATCTATACACTCCTTTTTTGAAGAACCTCATACTGTAGCCCACTGGGAAAACCTCGGCAGGGAGTTCATTCCACAGCCGCAGCGTTCGTGGGAGGAAATTCCTCTTAAATCGTACTGTGCGCGACCCATTGGGCTCCAGGGTGTGGGGATGAATACCCTGCCGGCGGCGAGCGGTGCGGTGATAAAAAGCTGCCGTGGGCATCATATCAAACAGTTCTTCAGAGCACAACCCATTGTACAAGCGATAGAACACGCATAAGGAGGCAAAGTCCCTCCTAAGACTCAAAGGTTCAATATCGCTCGTGAGTTTGGGATCGTCGACGATCCGCACAGCGCGCCTTTGCACCGAGTCAAAGGGCCCAAGCTGATATCCAGGTGCTCCCGCCCAAAGGTGACAACAGTACTCCATGTGGGGTCTGACTTGCGACTTGTATAGGAGCAGTCTCTGCCCCGGAGTGAAGTATCGCCTCGCTCTATTGAGCACACCGAGCTTTTTGGATGCCAGCTTGGCCTTCGCTTCAAGGTGACTACGGAATTGGACGTCACTGGAAATGTCCACACCGAGGATCCACAATGATACCACAATGTTAAGAAATTAAAATAATGGGAAAATACACAGCCTCAGTATCCAAGTCGCCAGTTCGAGTCTCGCCCGGCAGTAATTTTTTCCATTCTTTTAAAACATTTTTTTTATTGAATCCACAGAATGTAGCAAAAATACTGGTGATCCGTTTAACTGGTATCGTATTCCGACTAAGAAAAAGTAGAAGAAAAAGAATTTCGACGCGGAATGAAAACTTGTATGGGACACGTCGTCAGCAGTCGGCCAACACTCCTCACAAATAAAAATTCTCGACAAAAAAAAAATCTTTAGTTTTTCATAATTAATTAGAATACGATTCTTACCAATTATGCCCTTAAACGGTTCACCAGAATTTTTGTTACAGCTTGTATAGGTATGTGCTGTATTTTGTAGATATCGACGAATGTGCCGGGCGTCATATCTGCAGCGCGCTGTAAAAATTGCAATTTCATATTAATTAATATTCATATAAATTAGAATACGATTCTTACCAATTATGCCCTTAAACGGTTCACCAGGATTTTTGTTACAGCTTGTATGAACTGTATTTTGTAGATATCGACGAATGTGCCGGGCGCCATATCTGCAGCGCGCTGGAAGAGTGCAAGAACGAACCGGGACGGTACCGCTGCGAGTGTATAACCGGCTTCAGAAGGGACCCGTCGGGCTACTGCGCTGTAGCTCCCACTATTCCCACCACATCTTCAACCACCACTTCGACAACTACCACAACTACCACAGGTAACATAAGCGTATTTTACATTGTAGGTACTATTATGGTCGCACAGCCAATTGATAGCGTCAGATGTTAAGTTAGTGTAGAGGTCCTCTGGGTCGCCTTGATAACGGCGCTTTGGGTTGGGCAGTGCTAATTGGTCTTCAAGACCGCATTCCGTATTTCATATGGTTGGACGATAGAGTAGGCCCGGGATGGAGCCTCTATTGGCCAGGTCTTGCTTGTCTTTGGTGTGCATTTATAAAATGTTAATTTTTTGCTCCGTCAAGATTCTGGATTTTTGGTGAGCTAAGGGTTTTTTAAAATCTGAAATTGTAAGCACGATCACTAGTCTTCTGACAAGTATCAACGAAGAAGAAATGTTTTGCATGTTTTTATCAACTTTGTCCGAAAAGTGCGAACCTTCACGCATCAATTATTCACTAACAATGCAGTAGACGAGTGCCGTGTGGTGCCGGCTTAGAATTGCTCCACCCCAACTCGTCCCGTGGGTGTCGTAAGAGGCGACTAAGGGACATACCGGGGACGGGCAGCAGCGCCCCTGCAGAACAATCCTACCACCAAACTGCGATCCCCAACCCGCATGCCCAGCGTGGGGATTATGGGCATTACCCCTTGATGACAAGTTTAGCCAAGAAATGGCCCCCAGTTCCCGGCCGCCTCGCTATTCCTGGCCATGGTAGCGGCCACGGTAACGGCGGGGCAGGGGGTGCTAGGAATCCCCGGGCTACAACAGGCTACCACACACTTTCTAAATTGACCCTGGCAACGTTTAACGGACGCACTCTGAGGCTTGACCATCATCTAGCGCAGTTGGAAGTGGAGTTAGAGAACATTAAATGGCATGTTCTTGGGTTATGTGAAGTCCGTAGAGAGGGGGAGGACACCGTAACCCTAGACTCGGGCCATCTTCTCTACTTTCGCGAGGGTGATAAAACATCCCAGGGTGGCGTAGGTTTTTTCGTCAATAAGGCTCTCTCTAACAACGTTCAAGAAATCTCCAGTGTGTCGACCAGGGTAGCGTACCTGATCCTTCGGCTATCCAAGCGGTATAGCATGAAGGTAGTTCAGGTTTACGCACCGACCTCGGCAAACTCGGATGATGAAGTGGAGGATATGTATGAAGACATATCCAAAGACTTGCACAACACCACAAAGGCTCACTTCAACGTTGTTATGGGGGACTTTAACGGCAAGGTGGGAATCCAGACTGGCAACGAATCCCGAATAGGCCCGCATGGTTATGGAGTTAGGAATCACAGGGGGCAAATGCTCGTCAACTTTCTTGAGAAAGAGGAGCTGTTCTTAATGAACTCCTTCTTTAAGAAACAGCCTCAAAGGAAGTGGACATGGCAGAGCCCCGACACTGTGACAAAAAATGAGATCGACTTCATCTTGACGGATAGCAAGCACATATTCAGAGATGTCTCAGTGATCAACAGGTTCAATACCAGATCTGATCACCGACTGCTCCGAGGCTCTATGAATATCAACTTGAAGCTTGAAAGAAACCGTCTGATGAAGTCCACGCTCCGGCCTAACCAAATCCAAATCATCGCGGGCACCGAGAAGTTTCAGCAGCTTCTCGGGAATAGATTTGTTGCCTGGGAACCCACTGATGACGCTGACGAGACCCTACACAATCTGGTCGAAACGCTGAGGGACGAGGGTATCAAGTTCTGCAGAAAACAGCGTACTGGCAAAAAGTCCAAACTCTCGGATGAGACTCTGGGGCTGATGACAAGAAGACGGGAGACCGCCCAAGCGACTTCGTCAGAGAGGTCAGACCTGAACAAGCGAATTGCGAAGATGGTACGGCGCGACCTTCGGAGCTCTAACACACGCTTCATTGAAGAGGCGATAGAGCGAAACCGAGGGTCCAAAGTATTCACTCAGCAGCTTAGCAGAAGCCACCTGACGAACCTTAAAACTCACGACGGGAGGACCGTATTGTCGAAGCCGGAGATCTCCGCCGAGATAGAGGATTTTTATGGCCGGCTGTACTCTGCACATGCCCCCCCCTCTCAACGAGTTGACCATGATTCCAGAGCCACCCTGACACGCCACTATACCGCCGAACTGCCGGACATCAGCAAGACGTGTTAGCTCTGAGGCAGCTTAAAAATGGAAAAGCCCCCGGTGAGGACGGTATTACTTCAGAACTTCTGAAGGCAGGAGGAGCTCCTGTTATACAGGAGCTGCAGAACTTCTTCAATGCCGTCCTTCACAGTGGGAGAACTCCTAAGGCGTGGAGCGGGAGTTTGGTGGTGCTATTTTTTAAGAAGGGTGATAAAACCCTCCTTAAAAACTACAGACCCATCACACTTCTGAGCCACGTCTATAAGCTTTTCTCACGAGTGGTCACGAATCGTCTCGCCAGGAGGCTCGACGAGTTCCAGCCACCGGAACAGGCTGGGTTCCGCGGAGGATATGGCACCATAGACCACATTCACACAGTGAGGCAGATTATACAGAAGTCCGAAGAGTATCATCAGCCCCTGTGTCTCGCTTTTGTGGACTATGAGAAGGCCTTTGACTCCGTGGAAACGTGGGCTGTTCTGGAATCCTTACAGCGATGCCAAGTGGACTATCGTTATATCGAGGTGCTGAGATGTCTCTCAGAAGCCGCCACTATGAGTTTCCAAGTTCAGGGCCAGCAGTCTAAACCCATCCCATTGCGCAGAGGGGTGAGACAGGGGGATGTCATATCCCCGAAACTGTTCACGAGCGCATTGGAAGACATGTTTAAGACGCTGGACTGGAAAGGTAAGGGCATAAACATAAACGGCGACTACATCTCACACCTGCGATTCGCTGATGACATAGTCATAATGGCGGAGTCGCTAGAGGAGCTGACCCAGATGCTGGACGGCCTAGCTTCAGCCTCGCGACGCATCGGTCTTGGCATGAATTTGGATAAAACCAAAGTCATGATCAATGGCCACATTGATCCGGGACCGGTCGTCGTACGTGGCCACCTTCTTGAAATTGTTTCTGAGTACACCTACCTTGGGCAGATCCTGCAGTTAGGTAAAAACAATTTTGAGAAGGAGGCCAAAAGGAGGATCCAGCTAGGCTGGGCAGCATTTGGAAAACTACGCCGAGTCTTCTCGTCATCCATACCGCAATGCTTGAAAACGAAAGTTTTCAATCAGTGCGTCCTACCCGTAATGACCTACGGAGCTGAGACGTGGACACTCACGGTAAGGCTGGTCCACCAGTTCAAAGTCGCTCAGCGAGCTATGGAAAGAGCTATGCTCGGAGTTTCTCTGAAGGATAGGATTCGTAACGAATACATCCGACAGAGAACCAAAGTTATCGACATAGCTCAAAGAATTAGCAAGCTGAAGTGGCAGTGGGCCGGCCATATCTCGCGAAGAACCGACAACCGCTGGGGTAAACGTGTTCTTGAGTGGAGACCGTGTCTCGGCAAACGTAGTGTAGGACGCCCTCTGGCCAGGTGGGATGACGATCTGCGAAAGACTGCAGGCAGATGCTGGATGCGGCAAGCTGAAGACAGGGCGCTATGGCGCTCATTAGGGGAGGCCTATGTCCAGCAGTGGACTAATTAATATAGGCTGATGATGATGATGATGAATGCAGTAGACTAGACCAAGGATGATATAGACATGGATGGACAATACCCATAGAAAATCGCGTTCTCTTTTCAGGTTAAAGCACTAGCGTCATCTATCGGTCACACCAGACACTAAATCCTAGTTTCTAATACTTTGTTCGTCGCTTAACGCTGACAGAATAACTCGACTCCAGACTCGACATATAGCGCTGTGGCACTATGTACCGAAAAAAGACGTATAGCGATTTTGTATAGGCATTGTCAATCCATGTCTTAATCATCCATGATGCCTATACAAAATCGCGTTCCTCGAACCTTCAGGCTATACGTCTGTTTTCGGTACGAATTGCCACAGCGCCATCTGTCGAGTCTGGAGTCGAGTTATTCTGTCAGCGTTAATCGACGAACAATGTATTAGAAACTAGGATTTAGTGTCTGGTGTGACCGATAGATCTAGCGTCATCTATCGGTCACACCAGACACTAAATCCTAGTTTCTAATACATTGTTCGTCGATTAACGCTGACAGAATAACTCGACTCCAGACTCGACAGATGGCGCTGTGGCAATTCGTACCGAAAACAGACGTATAGCCTGAAGGTTCGAGGAACGCGATTTTGCTTTAACCTGAAATAAGGGAACGCGATTTTGTATGGATATTGTCCATCCATGTCTATATCATCCTTGACTAGACTCAGGCTGAAAAAAATCTGTTTCTTCGTTTAAGTATTTAATTTATTTCCAGCGTCACCTGCACGAGCTCCGTGGACGTACACCCCACCACAGCCTCGACCACAACCACGACCGCAACCATCTCCGCAGCCGCAACCCCGGCCGCAACCGTCACCGCAGCCCCGGCCGCAACCGTCACCGCAACCACAGCGGCCACCGCAACCGTCACCCCAGCCACAACCGTCACCGCAACCACAGCGGCCACCGCAACCGTCACCGCAACCACAGCGGCCGCCGCAAATACCGCACTTTTGCGAGATGGGATACATCTACGACCCTAGGCAAGGACAGTGTGTTGGTAAGCATTCTCAATCTAACATTGTTTAGTCAAAGTTTTAGTTTCAAGAGCCCTCAAGTTCTTTATGAGATTTTGAAGTTAACATAGAACAGAATCGTTTATTGCAAAACCATGGCAAATAATAATAACCGTCCCACTGCTGGACACAGGCCTCCTCTCATACACAAGAGGGATCGGACTATAGTCACCACGCTGGCCCAAAGTGGGTTGGGGACTTTACATACACCTTTGAATTTCTCCGCGGATGTATGCAGGTTTCCTCACGATGTTTTCCTTTACCGAATAGCGATTGGTAAACATCAAATGATATTTCGTACATACGTTCCGAAAACCCCATTGGTTCGAGCCGGGGTTTGAACCCGAGACCTTTGGATTGAAAGTCAGACATCTTACCGCCAGGCTACCAACACTTTGGTAAATAAAGTTGTTTCAATTATTTCAGAGACACAGATATATGGCACTGTAGCACAGCATCTATGGAGCAATACCTTATGGCTCAGGATCACTACGGTCAATAAGGGCACGGTACTATTGTCGTCCCTTTCTCTGGAGAATAATCCTAGGGTTATTCTCTTGATCAATTCACAGCTGAATAAACTTTTATTCAATCGGGTCTTTTTCTAGTTGAAGAATAATTTATTTACACTAAACTCCATTGCATTTGACTCTAAGATGCCAGGTTAATTGGTTCGTCATATTCTAAGTTGTACCCATACGTTCCGTCCTTACGACCTCTGACATGAGGAGTATGAGGACACAAATATATGGTTCGGTGTCAAGCTTATAAATTATGTTATTCTAGATATTGACGAGTGTGCCACGAACCGTCACACTTGTGTTGCGAATGAGCGCTGCATCAACGTTGATGGCGGCTTCCAGTGCGAAAAGGCACCAGTTTATGGTAATAGGCCAGTTTTTTACTACTTATATACAGAATTTCATTTTTAGGGTTCCGTAGTCAACTAGGAACCCTTATAGTTTCGCCATGTCTGCCCGTCCGTCCGTCCGTCCGTCCGCGGATAATCTCAGTGACCGTTAGCACTAGAAAGCTGAAATCTGATACTAATATGTATATCAATCACGCCGACAAAGTGGTAAAATAAAAAGTGAAAAAAAATGTTTTATTGGGGTACCTCCCCTATACGTAAAGTGGGGAGTGATTTTTTTTTCATTTCAACCCTAACGTGTGATATATTGTTGGATAGGTGTTTAAAAATGAATAGGGGTTTACTAAAATCATTTTTTGATAATGTAAATATTTTCGGAAATAATCGCTCCAGAAGTAAAAAAAATGTGTCCCCCCCCCTCTAACTTTTGAACCATAAGTTTTAAAAATATGAAAAAAATCTCAAAAGTAGAACTTTATAAAAACTTTCTAGGAAAATTATTTTGAACTTGATAGGTTTAACAGTTTTTGAAAAAAATTTACAATATAATTTCTGAACTAAGTTTGTAATTTAACCGTATAAGCAGGTGTTTATTGTACTTGTAATTTCTACAAAATCACAATGAAATGACGTGCTTTCAAATAAAGTAAAAACGGTGAAAATCGGTTCACGCAATAAAGAATTATCCCATAAAAATCATCTTCCATACTTTAAGCTCGCGCGCAATAGTTTACTTAATTTGCCGATAGATGTCGCTGTAGGTGGAACGCTCATATCATATCCTACATGGCGGTGTTATTTTAACTCTTCAGTGGGGACACTTTCTGTGACGGACGGAAAACTACGGAACCCTACACTGAGCGTGGCCCGACACGCTCTTGGTCGGTTTTATTTTTACGTTGTTGTTAGTAAAATTTCTTATATTTTAGTTCCACCAGTTCAAAACCCACCTAGGAACCGTCCGAACTCGCGGGAACCCCACGTAATAACAGTTGGCGCCCAATACGGTACCCGCGGACCCCGCTACAGACGTCCGACGTACTCGCGCGTGCGCGAAGTCGACGCAGTGATGACGTCATGTCAGAAGGGCTATCGGTTGACTTCGGACAAGATGTGCATAGGTGAGTATCTCACGGAGTAACTCCAGCTTAGGGCCACCCAGGAGATCGACTAGCTAAATGGCCCTAACAAGACTAAATTGGTTATAATTACCTACATCATAAATGTTCGCCAAATTTTATATGGCACAGGCAGAAAGTTATGGACCCATAAGATTGCTGATCACACACTGATGCCAAAGAAGCTTGCTGGCTGAAGAAACTGCGTATCTAATAGTCTGGGTCAACTGTTTCTGATGACTTTTTTAATAGAAATTGCAAGGTTTATCATGATTATTATTTGCAGACATCGACGAATGCGCCGTGAACCAGTCAGAGTGTGGTTCTCAGCAGCGCTGTGAAAACTTCTACGGTGGACATTCTTGCCAGTGCCCTGCGGGACACCAGCTGCTCGGCAGTAAAGATTGCGAGGACATCGACGAGTGCCTATACGGAAACGTAAGTATACTCGTACGGAATCCCTATTTGTGGTATTTGCGACCTGCTTACTTATTTGGAACACGTCTTTCGTCAAAACATGGCTGTTCGCTGCTCAGGGGGCTTACCCAACGTGGCAATAGGTAACGCTCCGTGGCGTAGCGTAGTCATCTCTCTCTATCATTCTTCCATATTAGTGTGACAGTGACAGTTGCGTTTCGATCGCTACGGAGCGTAAACGATTGGCACGTTGGCAAGGCCTTCAGATATCTTCTTGAATAGCTGTTGTATTTCCGCTGAAAGTTGCAGACATTTTGTGTATTATACACAACAGTCTTCACGTTATCCGGGATATATTCCACGAAATCAGTGCTGTTTTTTTTTTGGATGCTCCACACTGTTAACCCAAGGTGTGAGATAGCAAGGGAAGGTGTAAATTATGGCTATCTAATATTGGTAGGGTAATTGTGCTAGTTTTCCGTCCTGGTCCAGTTTACCGTCCACTTGATGAAACTACTGCAAATAAATGGGAAAAACTCTTTAAGGTCAACATAGTTTATATTTATAGTTTATTCTTTCGTAGATTTTTTACTTTTAAGCTTTTATTTTGGGAAAAACTTGAAGATAAACATATAAATAAGCATGGACGGAAAACTGACAAGAGTGGACGAAAACTAGCACAATCAGCCTACATCGAGTTCGCAAAGCAAAATGATCCGCAACAACGCTAAAGTGTTTAAGCTGCCATTAATTGGCTAGATTGTACATTAACCATGCGGATTAGTTGACACTTAACATTGCGCGAAAGAAGAGCTTGATCAACTTTACAGAAATGAAAGATTTGGATATGGTGGATCGAAAAATATATTAATTTTCTGATTGAAGACTGCAAGTATAAAGCTTGTGAATTATTGATATTTTCGTGATGATTCTTATATTTTTTCCAGCCTTGCTCGTACTCGTCGAAATGCGTTAATACAGTGGGAGCTTTCCGCTGTGACTGCAAAGAAGGCTTCCGCAATGCACCCACCAATGATAAAGTAAGACTTTTGACGATTTAACTAGCATTCAAGTGGCCATCTTGAAAGTGACTGTCAAATTATGTTTATGGTAAAGTGACATCCACCTGGTGACCAATTCTGTAGGGCAAAAACTGCAAGAGCACTGAAGAAAAGCCCTCAATAATGCTTCTACATATTTTTCCAGGTTTGCGTAGACGTAGACGAGTGTACCGAGACTCCGGGCATATGCCAACAGGGATGCGCCAACGCGTGGGGCTCCTACCGCTGCTACTGCCACCAGGGCTACAGGATGCAGGAGGACGGCAAGTAAGTATCACTATTTAGGACGTGATGGACAAGCTAACAAATTGAAAATGATGGTTGTTGAGGTAAAGTAGCTGGCAAGTAGTCACGTGGTCGATCTTCGTGGCCTGATAGCTACTACTGCAATAAAATCAATTAACAAACAGGCAGGGAATCTTCTGGTGACAGAAGTCACTACGAGTAAACTATTTAGCTACATGACTGAAGATGAACAAACCTAGAGCTGCTTAAAATAAATCTCACAACGCAAATTTTCATGGCGTCGTGTGTATTGATCTAATTTAATTTCTGTGTCCAGGACTTGTGTTGATGTCGACGAGTGCGCAGAATTCGCCGCGTCGGCTCCAAGCCGCAACCGCGCGCGACTGTGCGGCGGCGAATGCGTCAACGAGCCCGGTAGCTATCGCTGCTCGTGCCCCAGTGGCTACCGACTATCAGAAGACCAGCACAGCTGCATTGGTAAGTGATTGGTAAGGACGAGTCTCATGCTGTCTCTAATGGATGTGGCATGGACTAGCCGCAAGCCGCAGTAGCGCGCAGCTGTGCGGCAGCGAGTGCGTCAACGAGCCCGGTAGCTATCGCTACTCGTGCCCCAGTGGCTACCGGCTGTCTAAAGACCAGCACAGCTGCATTGGTAATGACTAGTCTCATGTTCTCTCTAATGGACGTGGATATGGGCTAGCCGCAACCCGAAGCCGCGCGCGACTGTGCGGCGGCGAGTGCGTCTATGAGCCCGGTAGCTATCGCTGCTCGTGCCTCACGGGCTAACGATTGTCAGAGGATCAGCACAATTGTATTGGTAAATTATTCCTTCTGACCCTGAAATTGTTATTAAGGTATATTTCTTAAAAGTTTATTAAGCATATTGGACTCGCTAAGCGTGGTAGGGTGCTCAGCGAATCTCGCTTCAAATCTGGAGCAGAGCCCGAGACTGGGGAAGTACCTCCTTACAAAAAGTCACAGCCAAATAGCACTAGACCCTAATCATAGTGTTGTGTTCCTGCTGGTGAGTAAGGTTACTAGACAGTTCTTGTGAACACAGTGAATCCTACTTTATATTAAAGGGTTGGCAACGCGCATATCCTCTGAAGTTGCAAGCGTCTATAGGCTACGGCATCTATCAGGCGGGCCGTATGCTTGTTTAAAAAAAACCTCCTACAAGACAAACCAACATCGATGACAACTCTTGTCGATTTTTGTCTTCTTTTACGATCCATTAAATGTTGCAAAAATGAGAAACATTTAGGAGTAGTAATGGAACTCTGTAGCTCTCATTTTGATAAATATTAATGATTACTCCAGATATTGACGAGTGTGAGACTGGCGAGGCCTCATGTGCTCGGTCTTCGGATCCCAGTCAAGTGTGCCAGAACACGCGGGGGAGCTACCACTGTCACACCATCAGCTGCCCGGCGGGCTACCAACTGGAGGCTAAGCAGTAAGTCTTCCACAAGCTAGAATTAACTAGTAACAAGTGTCATGGTGTTTTCCTCACAAAAACAAATTTCGTACACGTGCAGTGGGGATGATTTTGTTTTCGCTTTAACCTTATTATGTGGGATGTCGTTGATTATATCTTTCAATAATCCCCCTTTCTTTCAGAAGTCGGTTAATAACAATAAAGATCTTTCAAAAATATTTTTAGATAAAGTTATAATTATGGTAGTAGAGATACGGTCTTGAGAGACATAGGATCGGTTGGATGGCATTTTTGACAAAATTCGCCGGTTTCAATAAATTCTTCCAGGTTAGAATAAAACTAACTAAAGTGGACTAACTAACTAACTCATACAGGCTGTTTTTTAACCCTTAGCCATATTGTGCGAAGTGGTTAGGTAGGCCATACTAAACAACTTTTAGTATGGGACCAACTCCGAAATAGCAAAAACATTTTTGGTGTTTCATTTTATACGTTTTGGCTGTACAGGTGTCGGCTTTTTTAGGGGGGGGGGCAAATTTTATTTTGGGTTCTCAGGGTTGGTCCCATAGAAAAAGTTGTTCAGTATAACCTATTTAATCACCTAGCACAATATGACTAAGGGGTGAAAAAACACCCTGTAGTAAAGGGGGTGGAAGAAGGAAGTTCCGGTGTGCGGCTACAAGCACTTACCTTGTATTTATAAATATCTGATTTTTAACCGAACTCAAGATTTCAAAAGTAAGAGGTTCTCAGCACTTCGCTTGTATGTTTATTTTGTTTTTTTTTTTTATGTTTGTAACTCCATAACTCCGTCATGTCTCAGCCGATTTAGATTTTTTATTTATTGTAAGTATATACATAGGGATTGGTCCCGTTTTTGTCAAAATGCAGTTCTGATGAGGGGATCCATAACTAATCGAGGGAACTCCTCAAATCTTAAAGGGTACATATAGTGATTTTTGTATTTATATCAACAAATCAAAGATTTTCATTCACAAAAGTGACTTTAGCTATAAAACTTTCGTGAGACTAACATATTAAAAATATTTATAACGGGTTACTAAAAACAAAGTAAAAAAATGACATTTAATGAAGTGGAACTGCTAATGATGATCAGGACGGATCTCTTCAACTACGCATAGTTCACGTTTGGCGCTTTGTCCTGTGTTTGTTAAGTATTTCATGGTTTGGTATGGTGCACCATCTACAATAATCTTTCATCCGCCTCCCCCATTTAAGCCGGTTTTCAACCGACTTCAAGATTTTTAAATGTATGTTCACCGATTATTCGAAGACGGCTGGACCGATTTGGAAAATTACTCTTTTGTTTGAAAGAGTAGGTATACTTCACAGTTGGTCTCATTGTAACTAGATCAGGATCTGATGATGGGATCCTGGAGAAATCGAGGGAACTCTTCAACTATTATAGGCATACCTATAGTGATTTGAGATTTTTTTACAGCAGCTCGAGCATGTGCTTTTGGAAAGCTGGAGGCTAAGTGAAGTCGGTTCTTTTTTGTTTAAAATTATTTTCTTAAAAATTATATATTATTTTCTCATGTGGTGCACAATAAAGAACATTTATTATTATTATTATTGTTACGTTTCAGCCGGTGTACCCGTATCCAGCGGACTTGTGCCATGTCAGACTGGGATTGTGTGCATCAGCCGAGCAGCTACAGCTATAACTTTATAACATTCGTCGCCAACATCTACCTGCCGGTCGGCCGGGTAAGAACATTCTAATGTCTCGTATTAAGGCTGCTCTTCACCACGGGCCATCTAGCGTAAGGAACGCAGTTTCACGACGAAACGATACCGCAATATCGTATTCACACCACCTATTTGTACACGGGCTTTTTCTTCCCTGCTAGGAGGGAACAAAATGGCACTTTTCTGTTGTAGGACACTCGTTTTTTTTCAGCCAGTCCATTATTACAAACATTTTTTTTTACTAAATGAATAGATTCGCTATAATCAGGAAGCACACTAAGCACATATACAGTTAAAATGAATATGGTTCAACAATAATAACAAATGTCCTCTAAGGTGGTGTGAAAAGCAATTTTCACCTCAGCAGCTCGAACAAGCCTACTTCCATACGAATACACAGTGACGAAAGTGCGACTTTCGTCACTCCAGGGAGTGAGACAAAGTAGTTTTTTAATTTAGTGAAGGCCATGAACTGCCACTTCATATTTCGGGGTCTATTACAAATTCGAAATACATATTTTTAACCTTTAATATGTTCTCACTACTGAGGTGAAATGTTGTATGTGTCACACGAGAGCAAAGTTATTTTACATCTCGTGTTTTTGAGTCCAACACTCGCAAGAAAAACCAACTTTCCTCTCTTGTTGCACAAATAACTATTATGTCACATAGGAGCAAAACTATTTTCACTTTAGTGTTAACGAACACTTGAATCCCTCACTACTCTCAGAAGTCTACTTTAGAATCCCTCGCTACGCTCTGGACTCTATTATAGACTCCATTGCTTCGTTTGGGATCCAGTACACGCCCTCGCCGTAAATATTTCATTTTGCTCCCTTGTTACACAATCTACCATAGCTGCGTCCCCATGATAGCCCATGGTGAAGTAGAGAGCAGCCTAAGATGCACGCACATCCGTGCCCAATTCCCGCAATACATTGACAGATCTAGAGGAAGATACGTGCGTGAATCCTTGCATGGGAGGATTTGGAGGTATATCATTCTCGGATACTGCCACGGAGCCCTGTATCCGAATTAAATATAAGGTAATCAAATTACCTATGTAGGTTCCTTTAACAGGCAACCGTCCGAAACTGCTGGGACAGAGCGTTGACACTATAATACGTTTGTATAGGTACACACACCGTCACAGAGTATAGAGCGGGACAGTCTAAAAACTTTTTTGAAGCTCCAACTCTGAAGCGCCATCTGAACGAGAACAACCTAAAGATACCGAAAATGTGATACGGTACGCTACTCTTTACTAGATGGCGCTGCAGTGCAAATGTAATTTTCTCTTACATTTTGGGTATCTTGTTTTCGTTGAGATGGCTTTTCAGAGTTGGAGCTTCAAAAAGTTCTTACACGTGGCGTGGTAGTCTATACAAGGTGTTATATAAAATTAATAAATTGTAAGTAATTTATGTACTTAGATATTAACATAGCTATGAGTACATACTAACCATAAATATGGGTCTAAAAGCTACCTGAAATAAATAAATGACTTAGATTTTTTGAAAAATACTGGTGATCAGTTTAAGAGCATAATTAGTCCATGTACTCGTATGTTGCATGCTTACAGTAAATTTAGTCGTAGTTTTAAGATTGTATAATATTTTCATGCCCAACAGCAGGCTGAATACACTGCACCTGAAATGTATTTTGTGAACATCCATTTGACATGTATTTAAAGCAAATAAATGAATTGATTGATTGATTGATTGGTATCGTATTGCGACTAAAAAAAATCGAGAAAAATTTTTTTGGACAACAAAAAGAATTCGTTTTTGTATGGAACTTAGCGTCTCATCCGGCCAACCCTCCATACAAAAGCAATTTTTTTTTCGCGTGAAATATGTTTTTTCTTAGTTTTTCATAATTAGAATACGACACCAATTAAGTATACCCTTAAACAGATCACCAGCATTTTTGTTACACTTTGTATGGATCACAATTTTATGGTCTGAAATAAGGCATTATTATTTTATTTTACAAGTATACGAGGGAATACGAGGACGGGTTGCCGAATCTAAACTGATCATGAAATGAAACAGTATAAAATAAATTACTGAATTTTTTTTCCGACCTGTCGAAATATACAACAAAAACACAGGACCCTTATTCGACATTCCAAACTGGCACGTGGACAGATATCTATATCCCATCAAAAACATAAATGTGAAAGGCTGCCAAGTTCGATACTATGGGAATGCTTCGCCTATAAAAGAAGTGAGATCTGAATAAGTACCAAGTTCCATAAAAATACCTCAAATCATAAATAGTTATAGGAATGCACACTTGATTTCCAGCAGTTTTTAAGGTACATTTTGAATAAGTAACACGTTACATAGAAATACCTAAAATTATATAGTCAGAGAAACGCACACCGGTTTTTTTAGCAGTTTCCTGATAACATTTATTATTTTCAGTACTTTTTAATGATGTTACTTGGCAAGTTTTCACACACCACACACCTTTTCAATGCAATGAATCGACACCTTTGGACTGCAATGTGTCAAGTATATAATTTTCTATTAAAACTTGCCAAGTTACATCATTAAAAAGTACTGAAAATAATAAATGTTATCAGGAAACTGCTAAAAAAACCGGTGTGCGTTTCTCTGACTATTATAATTTTAGGTATTTCTATGTAACGTGATACTTATTCAAAATGTACCTTAAAAACTGCTGGAAATCAAGTGTGCATTCCTATAACTATTTATGATTTGAGGTATTTTTATGGAACTTGGTACTTATTCAGATCTCACTTCTTTTATAGGCGAAGCATTCCCATAGTATCGAACTTGGCAGCCTTTCACATTTATGTTTTTGATGGGATTTCATTTATTTTTGTTAGGTGTAGGTTCTTTATTTTTTTTTTATCACTTTTGCTTTAGGAAATGTCTCATTCCACTTAGGTATGTACTTTATACTATAACCCTTTATACTAAGCGTCTAATTCTATTTTACTATTTATTTATAGGTGATTTTTACAAATAAACTGGCTCCCTACACCTATAAAATGTACATACTTACATATAATTACATACATCAATAACGTACTTTATTCTGTTTGTAAGTACGCTACCTACATAGATAATTAATAGCTTGGTAATACCTACCTACCAGTAGGTATTATAATTGGTGGCCTATTATGTAGCCCTAGAAGTGCACCATCCCATCTCATCCCGTGGCGTATCGGAGGGTGAGATGGGCAGTAGTATATATAATTCCATCTTAGAGTATATATGATTCCCATGTTCTTGAATCTGCGATTTTATTAGTTGTAAAATTAGAAATTATTTAGACTATGCGAGAAAAAATAGTCTTTTCATTTTTAGGGTTCCGTAGTCAACTAGGAACCCTTATAGTTTCGCCATGTCTGCCCGTCCGTCCGTCCGTCCGTCCGTCCGCGGATAATCTCAGTGACCGTTAGCACTAGAAAGCTGAAATTTGGTACTAATATGTATATCAATCACGCCGACAAAGTGGTAAAATAAAAAGTGGAAATTTTTTTTTTATTAGGGTACCTCCCCTATACGTAAAGTGGGGAGTGATTTTTTTTTTCATTTCAACCCTAACGTGTGATATATTGTTGGATAGGTATTTAAAAATGAATAGGGGTTTACTAAAATCATTTTTCGATAATGTAAATATTTTCGGAAATAATCGCTCCAGAAGTAAAAAAATATGCGTCCCCCCCCCTCTAACTTTTGAACCATAAGTTTTAAAAATATGAAAAAAATCTCAAAAGTAGAACTTCATAAAAACTTTCTAGGAAAACTATTTTGAACTTGATAGGATGAATAGTTTTTGAAAAAAAAATTCAAAATAATTTCTGTACTAAGTTTGTAATTTAACCGTATAAGCAGGTGTTTATTGTAACTGTAATTTGTACAAAATTACAATGAAATGACGTGCTTTCAAATAAAGTAAAAACGGTGAAAATCGGTTCACGCAATAAAGAATTATTCCATAAAAATCATCTTCGGTACTTTAAGCTCGCGCGCAATAGTTTACTTAATTTGCCGATATATGTCGCTGTACGTGGAACTCTCATATCATATCCTACATGGCGGTGTTATTAACTCTAAAGTGGGGACACTTACTGTGACGGACGGAAAACTACGGAACCCTACACTGAGCGTGGCCCGACACGCTCTTGGCCGGTTTTTGTTTGACTGATTTAGCGCACCTAGTGTACCTAGTGACCTGCTTTGCACTTCGTAAATCGTGGGTTCGGTTCCCGCAACTGACACACACAGAGTGGTGAACAATTTTATTGTTCTTGTCTTTAAAACAAACATGTATTGTCTTAAATTGGTATGTATCTAAATTTAAATAAGTCTTATCTCATTTCCACTCCATACCTACTTATAGTAGAACAAAATTACACATTCGTTGTTTTCGAAACTGACTCACACTTGGCCGTTTTCAGATTTTTACTTTATTTCGACCTAAAGACAAACCTTCGAGCCAAATTTCAGGTCGGTACGACCATTGGAAGATAGACCCATTTAGTTCATTATGACTTCATAGTAGAACAAAGTTACACCTTCGCTATTTTTAAAACTGACTCACACTTGGCCGTTTTCAGATTTTTCCCTTTACTTTGACCTTAAGACCTATCTCCATGCCAAATTTCAAGTCAGTACGACCATTGGAAGTGGTCTAGGTTTTTGATGAGTCAGTGAGTCAGTGAGTCAGTGAGTCAGTGAGTGTATAGTAAAAATAGCGATTTTCTGACGTCAATATCTCAAGAACTGCTATAGGTAGAATAATGAAATTTTGTATTCTAGACAATTAAGGGGATGTCAACAGACACTCGAAATTTCATATGCGTAGATAAAATATGTTTTGAGTTATAGGGTGGTCGAAATTGGCCCGAAATGGTTCGTGTAATATAACCCACGGCCGGTGTGTCGCTTTTTTTTGCTCGAACTTGCCGGACACACTGCCGTGTGTCTAGATTATGCTCACGCTGTAGTGTGCCGCGTCGCACACGACACTTCCGACATTTCTTTTTGTATAGAGAACATCACGTGGCCTCCGAAGATCACGGGACGCTTTCTATACAAAATGAAGTGTCGGAAGTGTCGCGTAGGATGCGGAACCATCTTTTATCCGTCCGAGATCACTGCTTGTTAGACACGTGCATATACAAGATATCTCTATACTCCGCTTAGCGCGTTATTTCTTTGAAACCAAAGCTGCCAAAAAGAAGGGGTTGCGGGAGGGGAACACGCAATGCTAGAGAGGGAACGCGCGATTGTCCCGTGGGGCGTAACAGAGAGTCAGACATTAGTGGTTGCCATGGAGACGTACTAAGTTTACTGTCACTTCCAATAATTAGCGTCTTACTAATCTTACTATAGAGTGAAATTACTTCGAGCCTGGCAGCGGGGGTCGGCCGGCTATGCGGGGTCTTGGTTAATTAGTCTATGGAACGTGTATCTACTAGAAACTTTCAAAGTAGTATTATTTACCAGCACTGTCAGTTTTACGGTTGTCGAATTGAACCCCTGAACAGATTTCCGGTCAGCTTGGTCACCGGTAATAATATCTTCCTACACGAAGGCCTTAGTGTAGGAAGATACTATTGCCGGTGAATGTACATCTCGTATACTTTATCGCTGTTTTTCCATCAATTTTTTTTCCAAAAGCGAAACTATAGCGTGTTTCCAGGTGGACCTGTTCACAATGCACGGGCCGGCGTGGAGTGAATCCTTCATGAGCTTCGAGATGAGGCTCGTTGACGTGCAGGCGGCTCCGGGCGTCAAACCGGCTAGTCTGGGTTGCTTCGAGTGAGTACCATCAGTAACCTGCACTCTATATTTTAAGTCAGTTGTTGCGAGGCCTTGCGTAGAAGGGGTTCTTGAGGGTTAGTTCCGAGACAACTTTAGTAACGTTTTTCTGATCTTTATGAAATTTGTTAGGGTTGTAGGAGAGATACATATAATTTGAGAGTTCGTATATATATGAGCTGCAGCTAGAAGGCGAAAAACGATCTTCATAAGTCTTGTTATATTGGTCAATACGTTTGCAAGTAAATCGCGAGTTCTCAGTTCAGTTCGAGGCGGACACTATTTTAAATTCTGTGTTTTGAGGACTCACTCATAGAAGTATGGTTGCGGGGGAGGGGGGAGGGGGAAGGGTCAGGTGCTGCAGCTGAATGTACGAAAATCATACTTTAAATTAAACTAGTAGTCCGTCTCGAACTAAGAACTCGCGGTTTCCTTGCAAACATGTTGACCAATATAACAAGACCCATACGATGATTGTTTCGCGTCTTCTAGCTCCATGAACCCTTGACCGATGCTGCTCATAAACGAATTCTCAAATTATATGTAAATCTACTACAACCCCAACAAAATTCATAAAGATCAGAAAAAACGTTTTCGCGGAACAAAATCAAAAAGCCATCGAAATGCCGTGACGTCCCAGTAGCCAGGTGACAATTGTGTCCGAAGTTACTTGTAAGAACTTCGCTTCGCTTACGCTCCGCTCGTTAATTAAAGCGAACGCTAACGTCACCCTTAGAGTCTGTCCGGAAAGAGATGTGTCGTGGAATGTATGAGCTACCATATAAACCACGACACTCCAAAATATGCTATTTGCCACGAAAAGTTTGACAGTTTTCTATTTGTATTTTTTTTTCACAACTAAATTATATTGCAGCACGCGACCAACAGGCAACATGTGCGTTGTGTCCCTACTATGTGCCCTGGAAGGCCCTCAAGTAGCCGAGCTGGAGTTGACCATGTCGCTGTACCAGCGGAGGCAGTTCGCGGGCAGCGCAGTGGCGAGACTCGTCGTCATTGTATCACAGTACGAATTCTAAACATCGTGGACACACTGGCCCTCGAAGTTTCTAGACTACTTAAACCCTTGCGTGTTTGTTCAGCTACTAAATTGATTACAACGTTAACATAAGGAAAAATACAGAATTCAAAACATATCTCTTGCAAAGACGCTACAGGGTGTTCACCTTATCCAGAATAAATAAGTAGAATAAAAATAAGTGACGTAGATGATACAACCTCGTAAAAAATTTGGCAATTTTTGTTCTACGTAAAATCTTTAGGTACTACCGATATTTTTATAAACTTCTTTGACTCTCTAAAAACGTGCATGTTTATGCCGTTGGCGCACGTTAGGTTAGGTTAGGTTAGGTTACGTGTTGTCACCGCCTTCCAAAACAACAACTTTAGTTATATAGCGAGTTCTATACGAAAATCGCATCATGCATTGAAGACTTTTAATTCCATATGCAGTACCGGCATTAAAATAATCATCTTATTTCATACGTGAAGAATGCAAAATCTTATAAAAATATTTTAATCTTATTTTTTATCTAATTAGTACTTCTAAACGTTTAGTAATTAAGAACTTTTGTTATATTTATTATTACAGTTGACTGTTACATTTTGTAAATAAAATGAAACTACCAAAATTATTGTGCAATGTTTTATTAAAATGCCATTTTTTGCGTCGAGAGCACAATAAAGCGCGCAAAATTATCTGACGCAATCGTAGTGTCACATATTTTTGCGTCCTTCATTATGCAAGATATTATTGCAAATGACTGTCCAGATAGCAAAAGTTTGTCATTTTAACCATCTCCGAACCGAGATAAATTAATCACTTTTTGAAATTCTGCTACCTTTAAATTGCTCTATATTTCACTCCACACTTATTATTTCACTTCCTAATACTCCTGTTAACCTTCCCGTATATATCCGGGAATGCCTGTTTACAGTACGGTAAGGACTCGCGCACCTTGTCGTACAACGTATGGTCGAACATGCGACGGAACTCCTCCTCCGTAGTGTAAGTGTCGGCGTAGAGCATCTGGAAACCCTTCTCTTGGGTTACGAAGTTTTCTACGGTACGTGTTGAGGAAACCTGCAAAAGACAAACTTTCAAACAGTAAGTACCCACAGGCCAGTAAGGTTCTCAAATAAATTTTAATCTTCGGGCGACCTTAGAAAGCGCTATTTTTTCGGATTGAGGGGCATTTGGGCAGATGGGACGCGAATATTTTAAGTTGCTACTTGGATTTTCTGGCTCGGGTTGCTCTAAAAGTAATTTTATTATAATTTTAGACATATTCTCTTATCTTGCGGCACGGAGTAGCCAACATAACATTAAAAAAAGTTGAGTCTCTAGAGGTAAGAGATGAAAGATATGCGTGGATATGCCTGGAGTGGAACCATGGGTTGCGGGGAGCGATCATGCGGAAGAGGAGCGATAAATATGAGCGGAGAGTGGGACGGAACGCAGATCGAGGCAAGCTAATCCGAAATTCAGGATTCGATGTCATAATGACAAGAAAAAATATCCGTCGCTTTCTATCGTAACATTTCTGTGCCTCTGACCTCTGCGCGTTCAGCCGTACCAACTTGTTCGAAGGGACTGTAGTGAGGAATTTTTCTAGAGCATAGTAAATATTTTCATCACTTACAGTCTCAAACCCAGGAGCAGTAGGCACGCCGTAGGCGCCAATGTCGACAAACATCTGCCAGTCGCCGGTCACCTTCAGCTGACCAGGGTTGTTTGGGACTTTGAAGGGACAGAGCCACATAGGATACACCTGTGGGAATAAGGCCAGATTATACTCTTGAGCTTTGAAACAATCAGCCAGGCAAAGGCAATACGTAGGTCATTATCATCGAAAAGTTTTCCTTCTCTGAAAAGCGACGGCGAAGCAATGTATCTGCTAGGCACTTGTGACACATCCACATAGGTGGAAGATGGAAAAAATGTGGTTCCTGAAGTAGATTATTACTAATACAAACTGGACTCACCCTAAATTTCTCATGGAAGAGCTGGATAGCTCTCTCCAAGCTCTCTATAGGCACCAGCATGTCCTGGATGACGTGGGCCTTATCATAAAGCCTGCCCACAGCTTCGGGCTGCGTCAATTTGAGTAAAGCCACCTCAGGAGGCATTAGCCAGCCGAACAGCAGGCGGAAGACGGGGTGGTTGCCGAAGGAGATGATGTCCTGGGAAAAGAGAAGTTTTAATCTTAATAGATGTCATGTATCACCAAGTGGGCCCTACGGAAGACCAGCGCTAGCTAGCATTTTTCTGAGCAGGGTCCATTACGGTGTGCTAAACCTAAACCAATACGTCTTTGATATGTTTGTCTGTAAATTTGTATGTAATACCTAGTATGTACGTCATGAATCATGAATATACAAAGGAAAGTGTGACAGGCCAGGAATCGAACTAGCGTCTTTGGTGTGTATGTCCTTACTTTTAACTCCCAGAAGAAACTCCTGGTGTGTCTATGGTAGTAGTGCCTGAGAGGGATGTATTCGACGACCGGCTGCTTGCTCCCTCTTTCGTAGTTCTCCAAGTAACGTTCCACCTGCTTGTAGAACCACTCCGCGTACCATCTTCCGATGGGATTGTACTGGAAGGAACAAGAATGAAATTAAATTTAAGCGTACCTAACCGTAGTCCAGCAGTTATGTAATTTTTTGCTTAGAAAGTATTCCGGAATTGGATCTGTGAATTCACCAATAGGTATACATAACTATGTAGAAACAAGTATGTATGTACAGTAGGGTGGAACGAAATCCGAAATTCTTGAATATAGCAATGGAACCCCACAAAAAGGATGTCTAATTTTTCATTATTTAAGGGAAAAATCATTATAAAATCGCGGTATTTACTTTTACCCCTTTACCATCGATTATATAAAGCAATATACGTATATTTTCAATATAATTTAATTTACGCTTTTTTTTTATAAGTAACGAGTTTAATTCATTAAATAACATTTTTTTGTAACAGATATGTACGATTCCTATACTTATTTTTGTTTATAACATGTTTTTTATGACACAGTAAAACCACGTAAATAGGGTTTTTATGGAAAAGGCCCTTTTACCTGGATACTGTGCACAAAATTGTGTTTACAACTTATTACAGAACTGTGAAAACTATTGTAAATGTGATAAGATAATAAAAATAATACAAGTAATATTAATATATGCCTAAAAACACGTGTAAACATGGCCCAAAAAGGGCGTAAGCGACGCCGACGGGCGAAATTTGACGTTTATTTAAGCATGTAAGTAACCCGTTTTTGCTGTAAAATGACACTTCGTAATCAATAACATCGTTACTTTAGCACAAGAATGTTTAAAAAAAACAAGTACTTAATAGTACACTTTCCATGTTTTTCATGAAATTGCTGTTTAACATAAAGTGTTGGAATTATATTGTCTCATAAATATGGAAAAAGGTAGTAAACTTGTGGTAGTTTCTTATTAAACACTTAATAAATATTATTAAATTAAAATAAAATATTAGTAAAATAGTATATTTAAATAATTGATTAAAAAAATCCTTACTTTATTTCTTTGGCGGCTGGGTAGAGGGCTGAAAGTAGTGTTTACTTATTTTGAAACTTAATACCATCACTGTAATCCACATGAAAAACTACAACTTTTTGTACCGGTTCCACATTGAATAACAAGTTTTTATTTTTTCCCATACAACGACGCTCCACCCTAATGTACAGTCGCCATCATATATATCGGAGCGGCCAAGGTACTCAAAAATATCTGAACATGGACTTTATCGCCTTGATAATAGAGGCGTTCTGAAAAGAGATGTCATATACTTCAGAAAAAGTGACCAAACCCTCCGGTGTCCGAGGCCAGATTTGAACTGGCGTCTTCAGCTTTCGCGGCTGACGTCCTGACCACTAGACCACCCGGTCACGGCGGAACTTGTCAAATTTTCTCATGTAACTATATGCAATCTCTGAATTTGAAACGGCTAGGCGCCGTTGATCATACTCTAAGGGCATGCGCAGTACGTGCTTGCACCTCCTATCCGAATCTCTTACGTGATTCTGGTATAGCGAGTGAGATGGTGCTGCCATCTAAGAATCTGGAAGCAAATCAAATTATTTTGTTTTATAAATTGTTTTGTTATAGAGGCGTTGTTCAGATATTTGTGACCACCTTGGCCGCCACAATATATCTGCAGATGGCGACTGTACAAGTATAAATAGATTTGTCTAAAATCATCATCATTCAGGAATATAATCCAATCACCTCGACAAATCTATTTAAAAATTTAGGAGGCTGGTATTAAAATAAGTATTTGTTTTGTTCTTCCTGTTTAGGGTGTAGAAGTCCTTACCTTGCCATCGGGTCCAACTTCATCCACCATGTCGCCTGTCATGAGGACTCCTTTATCTTTGCTGTACAAAAGGGTCTCCACGAACTGGTGAGGCTGCTTCTTCAGGGCCTCCTCCTGGAAACGCTTGGAGAGCTCGGGGAGACTAGTGTAAGGCTGATATTCGAGTCGGACATATCTAAAATCATTGTAATATGGGGCATTAGGGCCGACAGGAACAACAGATTGGGCCCTACAGATACAGTAATTTAATAGATTAAACTAACACTAAAAACTTAAAGTCCTTAAATATAAAGCTAAATTGTTAATCCGTTTTAGAGGCATTCCATCAGATTCCTGTAATTTATTTTGATTTCTCTGTGAATGAATCCTACCATTCACAGAGCCGTGTTTTGGTTTGATTTCCCTTTTTTTTGTCAGTTCATGGAATATTATCGGATGATAACTGGAATGAATGGCATGTGCCGAACTAAAAGAGCAGCTACTAGTATACTATATCATAACATTCATAAGCGACACTCTAGTAGAATTCTCTTCGAGGAAAACACTTTACCAATGCAAAAACATAGATTTTTTTGAAAAGTTATGATAGGTAGCTTACTTCTTAGCTGGAATGACTTTGATGACAGCTGATACCAGAAACCCGAGAGTGCCGTATGACCAGGGAACGGCATAGAACAGGTCTGCATTTTCGTCCTGAAATCGTTTTACTTATTTATACCTATAAAATTTCACAGTAAACATGCAATACCAAACCAATGAAACCGGCCAAGAGCATGTCGACCATGCACAGTGTAGGGTTCCGTTGCCGGCCTATTACGATAGGGGAGACCAGGTATAAAAGTAACGCGGGATTCATCCCTCAAATCCGTTTACAACTCCACTATGACAACTGAATGATATCCTTTTGACTCCCCCCCATAACTTTAGTTTATCCCTGCGACGCTATTCCGGCAGCTTTAGGCTTAGTGCAATGGTCCCGAAAAAATACATCAAAAGTCTTTTTTTTTTAGATTTTTTCGATCCTAGGTTGGCCTTACATGATAAATTATTTTGTTTGTATTTTGTATGGGTCTTTTAAATTCCGCACGTCTGCGCACATCTCCGCCTCAGTGGAAATACAGCTACACTTACCTTACTACAAGTGACCACCGAGCCATCAGCTAGCACCAATTCATACTGCAGACATATGTGCTGGAACAGCCCATGCACATGAGAAGAGGTCTCCACCCCCGTGCCCATGACCAGGCCTCCGACCGTCAGCTGGTCAAGCTCAGGGACCACGGGCAGGGAGAGGCCCAGGGCGGTAAGGGTGCGGGAGAGTTGACCCATGGTCACCATTGGCTCGCAGCGCACTGTCTGAAAGTGAGGTATCATTTGTGAGTTCGATGGTAAGTTTTAATATCGCTTTTGGGATTTCTTAATGGTTTTTAGACTTCAGACAGGACTCATTAAGAAACACTGCTATCAAAATCACTTAGATATTTTCTTACGTAAAAAAACGGGCCAAGTGCGTGTCGAACCACGCATAATGGGGGGTACCTAACTATCGAAAAAACGAATATCAAAAGGAGTACATACCTATGAAAGAAGTTAAGGCAGACACTGTCAGTAATAATGACATTATTTCTCTACTCATCCTTTATATCCTTTATATCCTTCACATCCTTGATATCCTACACCAATACGTCTTTGATATGTTTTGTCTGTTTTGTATGTAATATTGTGTACGTCATGAATAAATATCTTGAATCTTAAATCTTGATCTTGAATATCATATACATAAAATAAGACATAGAATGACATTATTACTGAGAATGTCTGGACCGCTATAGAATCATAAACATGAATTCCAGATTTAGAATAGAATAGAACTTTATTGCATCCATGTCATGTTAGATAATTTTGCAAAGTAGGTGCAACTGAAGATAGATGTCATATACTTCAGAAAAAGTGACCAAGCCCTCCGGTGTCCGAAGCCAGACTTGAACTGGCGTCTTCAGCTATCTTCAGTTTATAATATATACATATATAGTAGTGTAACTACTTAAAAAATTGCAAATCTAAAAATATTCCACCAAATTATTTTGATTTGCTCAAGATTCATAGGTACATCAAGTTTAAAATCCTTTGAGCATTGTATTCAGTTGTTAACCTACCATATTTTTCTCATCAACTTCTAGCACGTCTACCAGGTTAACATTTATGTTCGTGAAGGTTTTCTTGTATTTTCCTTGACGGAAAGACATGGTCTGCCAGCCTGGTCGTGCCGTGCATAGGCGGGTGCTGCGGTCTCCGGTTAGCCACGCTTTAATCTGGAACCAAAGAATATCCCAGTAACTAGTATCAATCAGAATCAGAATCAATCGTTTTATTCGTGGTAAACCATAATTGTATACAAAAGTATTAAAAAAATAATAACAAAAGAAATCTGGAACATAATACCTCGTATGTTCATAAGTCTTGAGACGAGTTTGGTTAGTGGAATAAAAAAAAATTGCAACTGGCAGCTAATAAAAACCTTCTTCAATTTCATAATTAGAATGTTGTCAATTAGAAAAATATAAATTTGAATGTATTTTTTTCATTCTTCGCTGAAATGGAGGGAACGAAAGGTTTGCGTGCAACAGTGATTTCTCTGCATAAAGCTGGAAAAAAACCTATGGAGATTTTTAGGCATGTGAAATGTCTTAAAGCCAGTCGTAATTTTGTTTACTACACATTAAAGCGGTACAGGGTGACAAGTTCTCTTGATGACCGTCCGAGAAGCGGCCGTCCTCGCTCGGCTAGGACGGCAGCTAACATTTAGTTGATCAGGGAACGGCTTCGCCGAAATCCGTGTCGGACACAAAAGAAGATGGCTCTACAGACCAATATTTCCAGAATATCGGTGAACCGATATTGAAACACGATCTCAAAGTAAGGACCTTCAGTCGAAGAAAAGTTCACTACTTAAATGATCGTCTAAGAAAATTAAGGCTCGCTCGATGTCGGCAGTTGCTAAAGAGACACGATCATAAAAATATTTTGTTTACCGACGAAAAAATCTTCACCGTCGAAGAAAAGTTTAATCGACAAAACGACAAAGTTTATGCCAAATGCTCAAAAGATGTCCCGCCTTCTGTGCGAAATGTCCAGCGAACGCATCACCCCGCTAGTGTTATGGTGTGGTGGGGTGTTTCGTACGAAGGTGCAACGGAGCTGCATTTTTGCCAACAAGGAGTTAAAGTGAAGGCACAAAATTACCAGACTGAGATCTTAGAAGGCGTAGTGAAACCACTATCAAATACTCTTTTTAAAAATAAAGACTGGATTTTTCAACAAGATTCAGCTCCGGCACACAAGGCGAAGTCAACTCAGAAGTGGTTAAAGGACAATTTACCAGGGTTCATCAGCACAGAAGAGTGGCCATCATCAAGTCCAGACTTGAACCCGCTGGACTACTCACTTTGGACTGAATTGGAGCTGAGAGCCTGCCGCAAGTCTCATCCAAATCTTGAGTCCCTAAAGCGAGCCCTGTGTAGAGAGAGAGGCGAAGCGTATTCCGCTAGAAAAGATTCGTGCCGCTATTGATGATTGGGACGTGTGGGACGTTTGAAGGCCTGTGTTCATAGCAATGGCGGCCATTTTGAATAGTTTTTATTTATTTTTTTGTATTAAATTTAATGTTTGGTCAGTTGTGTAAATTTTGTTAAAATACATTAAATACTTTCCGAGAAAAAAATGTTTTTGTTCGTCTCAAAACTTATGGACATACGAGGTATACACAGTTTATCACGAAATGGACCCGCCTCAGCATTATGCTGACCCAAAAGCCAGCGCTGATCTTCCGGCGGGACCATTTGTGGGCCACGATCGCAGCCTACGACACGGCCTTACTATACACTTAAACGCAGCCACTTTGCACCACCAGTATAGGACTAGGATCCCTATTCGACGTACCATGCGAGATTCAAAGTGGTTTCAAGCGACTATCAGTTTTCGGTAGTCGAATTGGGCCAAAGAAGATCCAACTCAAACATCTGGATCGTATGATGGTAAGCGTAATCCTTAGCATATGAACAATTGAATCTCCATTCTGAGATATCACAAGGGCGAGAAAAATAAGTGAGGACTTCATTCCTTACTACAAAGAGTTACCATAGGTATGGGCTGCTGGTAAAGTAAATATTATGAGCAAAGCCTGGATGACGGGAGCAAATATGCACTTTTTTCTAGTGCTTAAATATCGACTATTCTATCGACATCCATACCTACGAAAAATTTTTGAATCAGATTGATCATAAGTTATGAGAAAAGTATCTATTTAAAAGAACTGTCACTCTTATTTTATTATTACGATCATTCCCATGAGTATGATAATATTGAAAATAATTATAGTATGTAATTAGTTAACTGAAATAATATATAAATAATGTAAGCTTACCTGATGTAATATTGTGTAACAACCTGACATGTAAGATAATTAATGAGTTTGATCAATACATTTCTGATTCAAAAATTGTTCGTATGAATGTCGATAGAATAGTCGATATTTAATTAAGCACTAGTATAAGTGCATTTTTGCTCCCGTCATCCGGGCTTTGAATTTATGAGACAACATTAAGTACCGTTTGTATAAATTGTTGTGTTCTAAAACCAGTTGCCAGGCATCTTAAAGTTTGGTCAGAGGATGGTCAGAGGTATCATACAAGGTGTAACAAAAATGGTGGTGATCCGTTTAAGGGAGTAATTCGTATCGTATTCTAATTATGTATGAAAAACAGAAAAAAAAAAACTCACAAAAAAAAAAGGTTTTGAATGGAGGCTTCTTCTGGAGATGACATTTGCAGTACCCATATCTCTCTTTTGGACATACCCGGGTCCAGTCGTAGTTTATGGACGTAACCCCGGGTCCAAATAAATTACCGTTTAATATTTTGTAGTAGTAGTGAGTTTTGGTTTTCACCTGTTTGTTCAATAAAATGTAGTTTCAATTATAATTAGAGCATCACAACATGAGATTAGAATTCTCCACCATTGCAGAGTCAATAGTACCTGATTTTGGACATCTTTGACCTTCCTCCCGTGCATCTTCGGGGCGCTGTTCATCTTGAACACCACGTAATTCCTGACGCTGGAGCACACCTTCCAGGCGAAGGACATGGGCATCAGCACGAAGAATGCCAGCAGCCATCTATACTCCACCAGGATGTACTCCAAGAAGGACTCTGTCTCTATTGCTGTCATGGTGGCTCTGAAATAACGGACGAATCCATCCTTACTAACGAAATTGGAGGTCTCGACTCGGGTTCGAATCGTAGTAAGGGTATTTATCATTGCGTGTTTATCATGGTTTTGTTGCTGAGCTGTGGATGTTTTCTGTTTCTAATAATTTATAGATATTTTTATGGTAATGAATGATATAATCTTTATTGCAGTATAAATTACCATTAAAAATAAAACTACAAATAAACTAAACTAATACTAAATAAATAAATAAATATTATGGGACAATCTTACACAAATCAACCTAGTCCCACAGTAAGCTCAATAAGGCTTGTGTTGTGGGTACTAGGCGACGATATATATAATAGATAAATACATAGAAAACGTCCATAACTCAGGAACAGATATCCGTGATGAACACACAAATAAATGCTCTGACCAGGATTCGAACCCGGGACCTCCTGCTTCATAGGCAGCGTCACTACCGACTGGGCTAGGAGGCCGTTACTACTAAAACCTAAAACATACTTACAAACATAAAATGGGCTCCAAGTCGGATTCGACCGGTAGGGTGCCCAGAAGGCTGGCGGCATTGCCGCGTTGGACGGCAATACGGCAATACGCTGGGCAAAGTATGCCCCAGCCTTCTGGTCACCCGTCGCATTAATAAGGCGCTTGGCTAGCTCCTTATATACTTACTTCCTTATATCTAATTATACATATATCATCGCCTTACTCACAACACAAGCTTTATTGAGCTTGAGGTTACAGTGGAACCAGGGACCCATTTCTCGAACCTTATAGGGTATTACTACAATGTTCTGCCGCCAGGGTGCAGCACTAGGACATATTGTAAACCATAAGATAGAATTAATAATTCAGTGGAGTGATTTGACAGCTCTCGGCATACAAAGCGGTTGTCAAATGTATGTAAAGTTCTGTCAAATCACTCCGCTGAATTATTAATTCTACCGTAGAGACCTAATCTGACAAATTTGTATGCAGAGGTGGGTACATTTCGCTGCAGCTGACTGTACTACTTATAGGCCTTAAACAGTTTTTTGACAAGTTTTAAGACAGATAATTTGTAACAAATAAATATGTCACATACTCGTATCCATCAAATCGGTTTGTTTACAGAAGGCCTACCGCGAAACGCGAAATCGAAATATCGCCGCGGTAAAGGCAGAACCGACAATTTGGATTTAATTTTATTAGCAGATAGTTGGTTTTGTCTTTGACTCTAAAGGCAGAAACGACTATTTGGAGTTAATTTTATAAGCAGATATGGTTTTGCCTTTGACCTGGCGATTTCGTTATCTGCCTCTGTATCACTCGAACGCGCAAGAGATACGACTTGAGCTTGACAGTTCTTGGACTAATATTAGTCCAATAGGTCGATTTGTGTAACTATATCCATATCCCATCATATTTATTTATTTAAACAACGAAAAACAGCTAATGCAAGACCTAGATATAGAGGGGGTGTATTTTCAAGTAAAACACTAAGAAATCGGCCGAGGAAATTGTTAAATCAACGAAACCTTGAATTTAGTTTGCTATCTTACTATCCTCTTCATTATCAGTTCGGGGCATCTGGCAGGTGTTAATCAGTGAGTGACAAGCCTGCAAAACTTTTCAGTTGTGTCAATGACCTCTCAATGACAACGATAGTCTTTCATCGTTATCACCTAAAAGTTATTTTAGCAAGGATTGGAAATTTACCTATATTTTGGCAATGGCAATTTGAATACTATAGAGGCGGACTCTAATTTTTTTAAATGAATATATTTAGTATGAAACTTTACGCAATTTTTTAACTATTATAATATCACGTTATTGGTGGCACGTCACGATAAAGTATAAAAGCGACCAATAACGTGATATTATAAAAGTTAAAAACAATGGCGTAAAGTTACTACTAAATTTAAAATTATGATACCAACAAGCATCAGATTTTTTATTAAAAAGAAACCAAAGGAATGGCGATGCAAATTAAGTGAACACACATAGAAGGCGAATATTTAGATTGCCGCCCTTGTACGGTAGAAAAGGATGGCAGTACAAATAATTGCATTATCCCGACGTTTCGTACAATCCTAACTATTCATTTAAAAAAATAAGGAGCAGATATTTTTTTTGATGTATAGAGACTCTGTACCATAGACTGTATGGAATTGATCTTTCCAAACCATAAGTACCATAACCAACAAGATGTTTTTTTTTGCGATTTCGACGCCATCTTTGCGCGTTCATCCTTATTGTATACCATTTTTCGGGGCTAGCTCTCCGTCTACAATTTTTTTCGTATTTTACCTTTGATAGGTAACAATTTATATCGTACCTACCTTTGATAGGTAACAATTTGTATGGTATTTTACCTTTGATAAGTAAAGGAACCCTCTATTTTGCGTTTTACATGAGTAGGTATCATAATCATAATAAGTTTACAACAACATACAGTAGCACTGCAATATCATAGGGAAGACCGGGTATAGAATCTAGTTCTGAAATCATAAATTCATATATTCATATGGTTGCGGAAATGTGTCTATGGTAAGCTGAATTTTTGTATAGGGGCCATAGACACATTTCCGCAACCATAGACAATTGACGAATTCAGAACTGGATTCAGATGAAGTCTGTGGAGCGCCTTACTTTATGGCTTGATCTAGTTATCCTAAGCATAATTCGCTTCTGTTACGGTTGATTTACTATATTCTTTACTTAACTTTTTAAGGTAAGTTTTAAAAGATTGATGGTGACTTATGAAGAGAGCAGAATAGCAGTATGACATTCGCATGACAGACTCCGAAATCCACTTCGGATTTCTTTAAAATTCGGATGTTTTTAAAACCTGAATGTTATTTTAAGAACTCACACACTGTGTGCCTCCGTCTTTGGATCACTGACTTTACATACATACATGTGTATGTACCTACTAAACAACTCAATCAGTCCTCTAGATTCGGATGAAATTGGCTATGACGGACTTACAGACGGACAGACAGACACTTGTGTGATCCTATAAGATTCCGTTTTTTTTTTTCCTTTTGAAATATGCAGAACCCAAAGAAACAGCAACATATTTCAAAACCAGTTTTATAATGTATCTTAAAAAAACACTTACTTACTTGAAAATATGTGACGTTTACAAGTCAAAGGTACATCATTGTCGGTTATAAATAAAGCCACAAAAACTAATATGGTTGTCTGTAAATTCGGTTTATGAACGATACTTTTGCGTGATAACGTAAGAAAAAAATAGCCGTAACGTTACCATGGAGATCTGTCCACAACGTGACACTTTTTCGTGCATGCTACCGGTGTTCATCGATTTATATATGGATGGTATATAGATTTATAAGACGTTAACACGTCAAAAATTCATTTAGAAATAAAAACTTCTTTAACAACTATATATGATTAATTGATTATAGGCAAAACTTGTGACAGAGACGATTTCTCCCTACCTAAGCGAGCTGGCAAAAATCCTCGTTTGTCGCTTTATGGACGTGCTACTCGACTTGGTATAGTGGTAATTTTATAAGATGACGGAATCTTACTAAAGAGTTCTACCGAGAATTCCGACATCTAAAAAAATTGTATTATACTCGCCACGCCGGGTGGTGCACAGGAAGCGGTTGCGTAATTGGGCATTTTCACTTAACTGTGTATACAGTGTGGAAAGATAAGTCGGGCCCTGGAGGGAAACTACCTTAAAACGTTGAGATAGCTCAATTCACTGAAAGGAAACATTCTTTAATTTTTTTAAAGGGACATAACTGCATTTACAATTTTTTGGAAAAGAGTACAGTTTACAAAAAAACTATTTATTTTGTAATTTTGAAAAAAGTGAAAATTAAGAAAAAATCTGTGAATGCAGTTTTAGTTTTTAGGAAAAATAAAAGACTGTTTCCTTTCAGCGAATTGAGCTATCCCAACGTTTTAAGGTAGTTTCCCTCCAGGGCCCGACTTATCTTTCCACACTGTATATCATTAACTGCCGGTTAGCAATCATCACAAAACTGACGTCAATGTCAAATCCCTTAGGTATTTTGTCAGAAATGTGACGATTAGACGTTACTTAAGCACGATTTAAGTCGTGCTTTAAAGAACAAGTTAAAATAAAAATGCACAATTACGACGTGTGCGTGTAAAAAAATGCGAAAAGTAAGTTTTTCTTCAAAAAAAATTATAGAATTTAGAACATGGCGTATTACATGTGCGATGTTGTGTTATTTTTTCTTAAGTTGTTTGGTTATTTATGTAAGTTTTGAAGCAATGCACTAGTCTAATCTTTTGAGTTTGCATCGTGTTTAGAAAATAATATTATTATTATTTTAAAAAAAATGTGGGGACAATTTTACACAAATCATCCTGGTCCCAAATTAAGCATTGTACTATGGGTACTAGGCGACGATGTAACTACTTATATAGATAAATATATACTTTAGATTCATAGAAAACACCCATAACTCAAGAACAAATAGTCGTGATAAACACACAAATAAATGCCCTTACCAGGATTTGAACCCTGGACTGCTTCGTAGGCAGGGTCAGTACCAACTGGGATAGGAGGCCATCATTATTCGGACTAGTTAAGTGGTAATTTCGAACACCTAGAAGAGTTGTGACAGGCCTTCCTTAAGCTTTATTTACTTATTTATGACTATACTATTGTATGTATCATGCATTTTTTTTTAATAAAACAAAGATTTTTAAATAGACTCACCTATTTCGTCTACACTCCAGTCTCAAGCCTGGGGCCCGCGTGCCTATCAGTTCATGGCTACCGGCTCACTGATTGCCAATTCAATGATTATCACACACAGACATCATACGCCATGCCATTTTCAACATTAATGCTGTCGTTTTACGAGCTATATCTTTTGCTAGGCAAGCTTAAGCATGTTAATTTATCCATATTGTTGTTAAGCGTCAAAAACGTGTCTTATCTCCATGTCGTAAAGACTATTTTGAGTTACAAAATAGGCCTCGTAAAATATGTGTAATTTTATCATAATCATGATTTATTTATCTTAATTCTAATATCATGACGTTGATTTACAAAAGACAGATTTTCAAACAGTTTTCTCATGAATTGAAAATATTATTATTAACAGAACGGAACTCAGAGAAATAAACCGATGGAGTGGTAATTTTCAGGTGTCCCCCTCTGCCAAAAGTACAAGACCACTGGTCGTAGCGGTTATACTCGTATAAAACTAGTTGTCGCGCGTCAAACGCCATTCAATGAATGTCAGTCAGCGCGGAACGATCTGAGGTAAAAATGCCGAATTGCTGCGTGTTTTCATGTAAGAAAAGATCTGAATTATTTAGTTTACAGAAGGATAACGTTTCTTTTCATCTGTAAGTATAATTACGTCTAAATATCATCAAATAGTGCACGAAATTAGCAAAAAACTAAAAAATATTGTCAATCAAAAAGTGTTGCCACTTAATGGTACTACATCAATTCTACAATTTTTAAACTTGACTCTTCATAGTACATTGTACCATCGGGTTCATAATTGCATACCCAATTTATCAATGAATTTATTCATAAATTGGGTATGCAATTATCAAGGATCGGACAAACGCCCGTCATTTTGAAAATATAACCCTGTTCCGTACAGCAGAGACTTCCTTATGTTAATTAAAAAATATAGTATTTTATGGATTTATTGGACCATAATTTATATCTCGTGACAAATTAATTAATGATTGACATTCCGAAAATTACTTTCGCCAATAAAATAGAATGACCAAAATTGTATCTAAATTTTCACTTGTCTAAAACTCTCACTAAAGCTCTAGATCTAAAACTCCCGGGAATATTTTGTAAAACAGTATGTATGTCCTCAACAATTTTAAATGATTACTTTATGTGTAACTTCGTCTTTTCTTTTAGATCTAGAGCACAGATTATATAATAGTTCTTTAGAGCTATATCAAAATTTCAAGCAATTTTTAATAGGAATCCTGATTACGTCACCGTGAAAGAAATACATGAAAAATTAACCCCGAGGCACAAGCATATCGGAAGAACAGTATACCAATGTCAACGATTACATATGCCCCTATGACGTCCGTAGACTGTGAACGGACTTTTTCAACGCATAAATGGGTCCTAAATTCACATCGTTATAGGCTCACAAGTGAAAATTTAGAAAAAATTTTGGTCATTCTATTTTATTGGCGAAAGTAATTTTCGGAATGTCAATCATTAATTAATTTGTCACTGGATATAAATTATGGTCCAATAAATCCATAAAATACTATTTTTTTAATTAACATAAGGAAGTCTCTGCTGTACGGAACAGGGTTATATTTTCGAAATGACGGGCGTTTGTCCGATCCTTGGCAATTATGAACACGATTATATCGAGGGAGGTAAGTGAAATATTGCAAACAAGAGTAATCGACTCCAGTGCGGCAGAAATACGTCCGCCATTATGTCATTCATTGTCATTGTTATGACAGGTTAGGCAATACACTTAAAAGATACTCCGTGGGTTAGGCAGAGACCAATTCGGCATACAGCCATAATTGTAAAGCATTGCTCTGTTAAAAAAGCAGTGTGTCTCTCTGTGTGTTGTTATTAAATTGTTTCTAAACATATTTTAATCGACTTTTAAATTATTCAAATTACATATTGAAAAAATGAAAAGATTAACGTCAGTACTTTAAAGGTAAAACTCATTCACACGCATAGCTTTTTAAATTATATATGTCGTCGAGGACCGCCGAGGGCAGGGCAGTAAGGTGGTTTGGAACTCAAAAAACTGACACTATAAGGATAACCTTTTTTTTTTTTTTTTTAACGTGGAGGAATGCATTCAGGCATCCTGCCTAGCCGGGGAACTAGGACGGGTATGTTGGACTCGTCAGCAAGGGCCAACACTACCAACTAAACCATCCACGGTATGCCCGTCGTGCAGCGGTGGTGACGGTGACACGGGATCGCGTAAGCATTCAACCGCGAACACCGCCTGCTGCGACAGCCGAAGCTGTCCCCTCACTGGGGCCGAAGCCCCCGGAGCCGAAGCTCCCCCTCCCGAAGGTAGCGTGCAGGGCGACACCACACGCTGCTCCCTCATGACAACCTCCACGCCGGGAGCAGGTGGAAAAACCCCGGGTTCCACCCACTCAGGTTGCCTTCGCGATTTTTTATAGAGGTGGTCATCCTCGCAGCCAACACCCAGCACCGACTTGGTGTTAACCCCCGGTCCGTCATCATAGGCCCTCTGCCTAGACAGGTTACGGGGCCGCAGTTTTATACAGGACAGCGGCATTCCTGTCCCTCACCGCGGCCGAAGCCGCCTGACCCGAAGGCCCCTCAGATTTTTATAGAGGTTGTCATCCTCGCAGCCAACACCAAGTGGCGGCTTGGTGTTGACCCCCGGTCCGTCATCATAGGCCCTCTGCCTAGACAGGTTACAGGGCCGCAGCTTTATCCAGGACAGCGGCATTCCTATCCCTCGCCCAAAGGCCCCCTCCAGCCAACACTCAGGAGTCCTCTCCCTGTGCGGAACCCCCCAACCCCCCCACACAGGATATTAGCAGCACCGGTAAGAAATCTTTGGGGTCCACCAAAAGATCGCTTACCGTTGCCCCCAGGATGCACCGTCCAGGAACCCTTCCCTTTCCCCCGGATCAACCGGATCAGAAAGAATGAGAAGGGCCCTGGCACTCGAGGAGGTTTCCCGTCATAGCAACCCACTATAAGGATAACGCACGGTAATGAAAAAAACATAAACACTGGAACTGTATTGAATTCAAATCTTTTTAAAACCGTATTTTGGGAAGGGCAATAAACTACTACTGGTTCGGAAAGGAGCCCCAAATGAGAAGAACCAGCGTAAGAAACTCAGCGTATGTGTGCTGTACGGCACAATAGCTGAAATTTGTCTATGGTCTCAAAAATACAGCTACCATAAACAAATTTCCGTTTTAATAGACAAATTTCAGCTAGTGTAATGAATTCCGCTCTAATGTGTGGCGCCCCTTAAGTGAAATATACTTGTAGATGCTTGAAATAACGATATTCCTGTTTAGAAATTAATTCGTTCCTTTATTTTCACCATACATTTTATGTAGCATTTTAATTTTGTATGGATTATACTTTATTTATTATAAGGTACGCTATACACACTTATCCCCTTAAATAGGGACTTTTAATTTCTGACTCTGGTATCACTGTACCTAACAGGTAAGTTTTAGTGATGGGACAGCACAAAAATAAATATCGATATTAACATTAGCAGTATGTTATACTTTTTATTTATAATAGAAAATGAAGAAGAGATAATAAAAATAGAAACACAAATTGGAAACAGATGCCCATTACAATCAAAATATCAACTGCGAAGGACTCTGGAACATCACGATGTCGCTAGTGACTGATTCATCATTGTTCATTACAGTGTAAAATTCACTAAGGTGGATAGAGAAACGTCTAGTGTAATTGGAAGCACATTGGAACGGTAATCTAAACACGTGGGTTGAATCCCGTGATGTTCCAGAGTTCTTTGCAGTTCATTGTTTCATTGTAATAGTTATTTGTTTCCAATTCCTAGTATTTTCCACTAAATATAAAAGCAAATACACATCAAAATTTTAAATTGATAATATAAAAGTTACCTATTCTAAATCAGCTTGCAAGATTTGTCCTGGACAAATAGACAAATTAACTTACGTAGAATACTAACATTGTAAGTAATATTCTGGTAGAAAAACTTGATATTTAATCACAACTTAACATTATAATTTTATCAATAGTTAAACCTTATACTTGGTAAAGAAACAAAAATATATAACTAACCTACGATCAATGTTTCTCTGCGTTCGTAGGAAACACCTTAGACAACCCTACACGTGATCCCTGGGTGGTACTAAAAGAGTTACAAACTTGGCAGCTCTACTGTCCTACCTGGACCTCGCAGCACTCATTGCATTTTCTTCATCATCTGCTTTCCCACTACCCTAGGGAAGAAATGCCTATCTATATCCAGTGACATGTAGGCATACGATAAATAAATCTACGATAAAATGTGACCTTTTCAAGTCAAAGGTACATCATTATCGGTTGTCAATAAGGCGTTACCATAAATAAATCATTTAGAAATTAACTCTATTAACAACCGACAATGATGATGATGTACATTTGACTGGAAAACGTCACAAATATCGATACTTAAGTATATTATTATAGACGCGTTCCTCGCACTGTCTACGTTTACTTAAAGATGACATTATCTCGTTCACGGACAGGTTGTCTGTGACTGTGTTTGTACTTGTGTGAGTATATTGTATGCTAGTGTTTGATAATTTTATCGTGTGCGTGTGTAGCGACGTCAATGGAAAATGCATTAGTGTTAACAGTATTTGTGTGCGTTTCCTCATCCCCCGCGCCGAAATTGGCAGACTTTTTCTGATAGAAATTAGTGCGCGTCTCGCATCCGGTTGGTTTAGTTATCAAAGGAACGGAAGGATGAAAGCCATTGTGTCATTTGTGTCACGTTTTCAGAAAAGTGTATTCAGAGTATTACTTCAATTTTCTGCCGCCAGAGTGCAGCATTAGCGCAAACCGTAAACAGTGTTGTTTGACAAGTAAATACTTAGTTCAAATGGAATTATAATTGTAAAAATATGTATTAATTTGGGTTTATAGGAGGTCAGAGAGTAATTAAACACAATAATGCATCCGTGTTGCGTGTTTGGGTGCAAGAACCAACCAAGAGACATAAATATATGGAAACTATGCCGAAGCGGCGATACGTCGTAAAGCAAATACGTAAAGCAAGTACGGGCGGGGACCGTATGATCTGCTACGTTTCGTGATACAAACATAAGCTCCATGGCACATGTTCATAAAAGTGATGCTGAGTTCCGAAAAATAGTAATAAAATTAGAATTGGCCCAAAGCAATAAAAAGTACCACTTCCGGTGTAAAAAATGGATCTAGACACACGGCAGTGTGTCCGCCAAGTTCGAGCAAAAAAAAGCGACACACCGGCCGTGGGTTATATTACACGAACCATTTCGGGCCAATTTCGACCACCCTATAACTCAAAACATATTTTATCTACGCATATGAAATTTCGAGTGTCTGTTGACATCCCCTTAATTGTCTAGAATATCTAGACACACGGCAGTGTGTCCGCCAAGTTCGAGCAAAAAAAAACGACACACCGGCCGTGGGTTATATTACACGAACCATTTCGGGCCAATTTCGACCACCCTATAACTCAAAACATATTTTATCTACGCATATGAAATTTAGAGTGTCTGTTGACATCCCCTTAATTGTCTAGAATATCTAGACACACGGCAGTGTGTCCGCCAAGTTCGAGCAAAAAAAAGCGACACACCGGCCGTGGGTTATATTACACGAACCATTTCGGGCCAATTTCGACCACCCTATAACTCAAAACATATTTTATCTACGCATATGAAATTTAGAGTGTCTGTTGACATCCCCTTAATTGTCTAGAATACAACATTTCATTATTCTACCTATAGCAGTTCTTGAGATATTGACGTCAGAAAATCGCTATTTTTACTATACACTCACTGACTCACTGACTCACTCACTGATTCACTGACTCATCAAAAACCTAGACCACTTCCAATGGTCGTACTGACTTGAAATTTGGCATGGAGATATGTCTTAAGGTCAAAGTAAAGGGAAAAATCTGAAAACGGCCAAGTGTGAGTCAGTTTCGAAAACAACGAATGTGTAATTTTGTTCTACTATAAGTAGGTATGGAGTGGAAATGAGATAAGACTTATTTAAATTTAGATACATACCAATTTAAGACAATACATGTTTGTTTTAAAGACAAGAACAATAAAATTGTTCACCACTCTGTGTGTGTCTGTTGCGGGAACCGAACCCACGATTTACGAAGTGCAAAGCAGGTCACTAGGTACCAGTGTTGGCCGATAATTTCAATTAGAATTGAAAATTGATCAATAAGATTGAAGATTAATTTCGTAACTAATCAATTACACTAACATCAATTTTTACTAACGTTAGTTCGCATTGATTTTGTGACGTCGTCAATTACACTAACCGTCAATTAGAATTAACCTATTAGTTACACTAACGTCTCGAAAATTTATTAAGAATTACAGTTAATTAGATTAACGTTAGTGTAACTAAATTAATTACACTAATAATTAATTTTAAAACTGCATCTCGGGTTCGGAAGTCGGGACCAATATCACAAGATGGAGCTCATGCTGGACCCTAGGGCTACCTACTGGATCTCTGGTTTGGCGCATCATAGACTCATGCTGTTTAGGCTCATTCGACTTGTACTGATGAGCAGATGGTACCGGTATCAAAATCTGGAACTCATGCTGGACCCTGAGGATCCCTACTGGATCTCGGGTTTGGCGCATCATAGACTCATGCTGTTTGGGCTCATTCGACTTGTACTGATGAGCAGATGGTACCGGTATCAAAATCTGGAGCTCATGCTGGACCCTGGGGATCCCTACTGGATCTCGGGTTTTGACTTTTACTTTGACTTTCACTTTGACTTTCATTTTGATACCGGTACCATCTGCTCATCAGTACAAGTCGAATGAGCCCAAACAGCATGAGTCTATGATGCGCCAAACCCGAGATCCAGTAGGGATCCCCAGGGTGGACCCTGGGGATCCCATAGCTCATGCTGGAGCATGAGCTCCAAATTTTGATACCGGTACCATCTGCTCATCAGTACAAGTCGAATGAGCCCAAACAGCATGAGTCTATGATGCGCCAAACCCGAGATCCAGTAGGGATCCTCAGGGTCCAGCATGAGCTCCAGATTTTGATACCGGTACCATCTGCTCATCAGTACAAGTCGAATGAGCCTAAACAGCATGAGTCTATGATGCGCCAAACCAGAGATCCAGTAGGTAGCCCTAGGGTCCAGCATGAGCTCCATCTTGTGATATTGGTCCCGACTTCCGAACCCGAGATGCAGTTTTAAAATTAATTATTAGCGTAATTAATTTAGTTACACTAACGTTAATCTAATTAACTGTAATTCTTATTAAATTTTCGAGACGTTAGTGTAACTAATAGGTTAATTCTAATTGACGGTTAGTGTAATTGACGACGTCACAAAATCAATGCGAACTAACGTTAGTAAAAATTGATGTTAGTGTAATTGATTAGTTACGAAATTAATCTTCAATCTTATTGATCAATTTTCAATTCTAATTGAAATTATCGGCCAACACTGGTACCTAGTGACCTGCTTTGCACTTCGTAAATCGTGGGTTCGGTTCCCGCAACAGACACACACAGAGTGGTGAACAATTTTATTGTTCTTGTCTTTAAAACAAACATGTATTGTCTTAAATTGGTATGTATCTAAATTTAAATAAGTCTTATCTCATTTCCACTCCATACCTACTTATAATAGAACAAAATTACACATTCGTTGTTTTCGAAACTGACTCACACTTGGCCGTTTTCAGATTTTTACTTTATTTCGACCTAAAGACAAACCTTCGAGCCAAATTTCAGTTCGGTACGACCATTGGAAGATATACCCATTTAGTTCATTATGACTTCATAGTAGAACAAAGTTACACCTTCGCTATTTTTAAAACTGACTCACACTTGGCCGTTTTCAGATTTTTCCCTTTACTTTGACCTTAAGACATATCTCCATGCCAAATTTCAAGTCAGTACGACCATTGGAAGTGGTCTAGGTTTTTGATGAGTCAGTGAATCAGTGAGTGAGTCAGTGAGTCAGTGAGTGTATAGTAAAAATAGCGATTTTCTGACGTCAATATCTCAAGAACTGCTATAGGTAGAATAATGAAATTTTGTATTCTAGACAATTAAGGGGATGTCAACAGACACTCTAAATTTCATATGCGTAGATAAAATATGTTTTGAGTTATAGGGTGGTCGAAATTGGCCCGAAATGGTTCGTGTAATATAACCCACGGCCGGTGTGTCGCTTTTTTTTGCTCGAACTTGGCGGACACACTGCCGTGTGTCTAGATATTCTAGACAATTAAGGGGATGTCAACAGACACTCGAAATTTCATATGCGTAGATAAAATATGTTTTGAGTTATAGGGTGGTCGAAATTGGCCCGAAATGGTTCGTGTAATATAACCCACGGCCGGTGTGTCGCTTTTTTTTGCTCGAACTTGGCGGACACACTGCCGTGTGTCTAGATCCATTTTTTACACCGGAAGTGGTACTTTTTATTGCTTTGGGCCAATTCTAATTTTATTACTATTTTTCGGAACTCAGCATCACTTTTATGAACATGTGCCATGGAGCTTATGTTTGTATCACGAAACGTAGCAGATCATACGGTCCCCGCCCGTACTTGCTTTACGTATTTGCTTTACGACGTATCGCCGCTTCGGCATAGTTTCCATATATTTATGTCTCTTGGTTGGTTCTTGCACCCAAACACGCAACACGGATGCATTATTGTGTTTAATTACTCTCTGACCTCCTATAAACCCAAATTAATACATATTTTTACAATTATAATTCCATTTGAACTAAGTATTTACTTGTCAAACAACACTGTTTACGGTTTGCATCGCTCGCAGGATCGCGGGAAAACGCGGGAGCGGGAGCGTCACGACGCCCTGTCCTGCTTTCCGGCTCAAAAGATATAGAGTTTACGCGCGACTTCGTATATCTACTTCGATTCGTTCTTTTAACCGCGGAACTGATTTCTGACAGAAATTCTGAGATCGCGACTAAATCGGGCGAGTCCAAATTAGCTTGTTTGAACTTGCCCCATTCGTACCTAACAATAAGGTTTAATTTATCGACGATCTGGTTGACTAGCTCTGGCGCATACAGATATTTTTCTTGTTTTAATGATTTTATCGTCGCTACTGCATTTGCGACGTGCGCGGCGAAAGACACAATATTGCTGTTATCTTCGGCTAGGCGCGGCATGCGTTTAACATTATGTAGCTCAGTCAACACGATCTCTTCAGGATCCCCGAACTGCCTTTCTAAGGCTTCCATTATTTCGTACGGATCCTTGACGGTATATACTATGGATTTTACCGCGGTACGCGCCTCGCCTTTTAACGCGCGCCTAAGCTTACTGACGTTATTCACGTGACTAAACATCGGCCGGCGCGGTATCTTCAAATTCGGCACAGAATGCGATCCATTCGGTGATATTACCGTCGAAAGCGGGTAATTCTGGGGGCCTATGCATAATGGGAGCGTAATGATTCGGAACTTCCAGCCGCTCGGGCGGCAGACGTGTGTTTATATGCGACTCGCGGGGCGCGAAATTACGCGTAGCGCGTGCGGCGGACGCTTCAATTTTAGTTACATAATTGCTTTGATCTAGCTGGGACTGTCGTTCTACCCATTTTCTCACACGTTGCTCGTCTTTATCGACTACAGATTCGGTCTTACCGCTAACAGATTGCGCGTCCTGCTGGGCAATCTGTAGCCTTAATTTGGCAGTTTCCGACTGTTTATTAGCAACGGCGAGAGCGGCTTTATGAACCTCGAGTTCCGCTAGTAACAAAGCTAACTTTTCGTCGCACTTTACACTATTCGCACTACGATTTTCGCGCACTTCACTATTAGCGCGGTCGCGGCACTGAGAAACGCAGTCCTTTTCACGGACGGACGTGTTAACTTTACACAATGTCCCCGGAGGACTCCTATCTGGCGTTTTTCCTACTTCGTCTCCCGATATATCCGAATACGCGGGCGCCGGCGCCTGTACCGGCAGCGGCTCGACGATATGGCCGTCGTTATGGTTGCCGCTGGTACCTATGTCCCATGTATTAGTTTCGCCGGAGGTTGTTTTACCAGACGGCGGGGTAATGGCTCTGGCAGGTTGTCCCTTGTGTGAACGAAGAGACATCTTTATTGTATGGTCGGACATCTTTTTTCTTCTTGACGCACGTGGGGTTCTCTAACCTTACCTACCTAATACCTAATGGCTGACACTGCCTAGTGCAGTGAAAGCGGCCCTACATTCACTTTACTTACTTTTGGGCGTTAATCCCTGATGCACTGAATCTCGCGCAAAGGCTAAGTGCAAGTGCCAGAGCGTCCGAGAGCAGTGTGAAGACGTCAACCATGTGACGTTGCAACGAAAGTTGCCAGGACACGAACGTGGAGTATGGCCTCTACACGAGCGGTCCGTCCAGCAAGCTGGTAAATAGCACAGGGCTCTTCCGCGAAAGCGGGCAGGTGTATCAGCGGTTAAGCCGGACACCGTATGAAGATTCTGAGCGAAATTAATCGAGCTCAGCGCATACTTGTTTCTTTCTTCAATTGGCAGCAGTTTTCTGATATCCGGAGCTCGAAGGACCAGCTGTTGTGTGCATACCGGATTACCACGTTGAACCAAGCAGCGCTGACCCGCTGTACCATTTACCAGGTGATGTAGGGAGATGAATAAAAACACTATTTGGAATTGTTAAAACATCTGAGCAGTGTAGTTGCAGGTGTTTCCCAGCGGACGACACCACACACACACACTCGTCGCTCACTTCTACAACAACTCCCGTTGTAGAAGTGAGCGACGAGTGTGCGTGTGTGGTGTCGTCCGCTGCTCCTCTTATGATGGGGGCAGGGGTTGGAGTGCCCGCATTGCTGCTATGACTCCTGTGTCATGTCGCATCCCGCTGCGGTGGGATGGTCGCTCGTCGTCGTTTTGAGGACGACTTGACGTCTGGTGTGGCCGCGGCGGGCCCGATGGCCCTGCCGCAGCGATGGTGTCAGGTGCGGTCCGCGGCGGGCCCGATGGCCCAGTCACGGTGATGTCATCTTCTTCGTGTCTTAGCCCTGGCGTGCCGCGGCGGGCCCGATGGCCCAGCCGCGGTGATGTCATCTGCTTCGACGCGAGTCCCGGCGTGCCGCGGCGGGCCCGATGACCCAGCCGCGGCGGGCCCGGTGGCCCAGCCGCGGTGATGTCATCTGCTTCTAGTCCCGGCGGTGTCCGCGGCGGGCCCGATGGCCCAGCCGCGGTGCTGGCGTCTGCTGCTATCCGAGGTGTAGCAGGGCCCGTGGTAGAGCCCGGGCCCTGCGCTCGGGAGGCCTGATGTAGTGGGGCGCGATGTTCAGGAGGTGTTCGTAGCCAGAGTTGTCCGCGCGGTCAAACATGACCCGCGCGAGTCTGACTACGAACTGCTCCAGGCCCTCCCACTGTAGTTCTTGAGCGACGAGTACGAGTGCTCATCTATTTTATAGGATTTCTAGCGTGCTCGTACTAGTGGCTGGTATGTGCAGAGTATGTCGTTCTTTTATTAGCCAATAATCTTAAACTATTACATGATTGTAGGAGGGTGTAAATATTTATATGGGACATTTCTTCATAAATTAGTACAAAATTCTTATAATCTAGACATTTTGGGTATTACGACATAATATCAATAAAATTAGACACAGATCAGTACTTAAGAACTAGACATGTAAACACAATATTTATACACTTTATTAAATTACAAAAATAATCAAATTGGTATAAATCGAGAAAATGATTAACTTAGATCTAGTTACACAAAAACAACAGTAATTTTAAGCTATCTGCGCTGCGACACCATCCATATATAGACGGAGAGTTAGCCACGTCAGATATGACATAATAATGAGAGCTATACAAAACCCCTCTCGTTAGTTTGTTATACCATGCTTATTTCTAGATCCGGACATATGGCAGCTGTAAAGTGGTGGAGGTCACAGTATGCAAACCACTTCAATAATACAAATCCTAGAGTTCTGGTTTTGATGCAGTATTATGAGAAATTATATAAATAATTAGATATCATTGCCAAAACTTTCTGATCGAGGAAAGTAGTGCCAAACGACGTATGAATTATTTAATAGTTTGGTTTTGCCTACTGTTTTTATTTCCGTAATAATTACGCAATGTTTTTTGTTTTAATGTTAAAATATAGGGCACTGTCCTTTATAAATAAGCCAACTTCGGCAGTTTTTACCTATTTCGGTATTACTTTTTTTTCCAACTGAAAAATCTTCTTCTTTGCCCAGAGGTTGAGTCTCGCGGTGCAGAGGGGTAACACCGCCAGTATTCTGGGGTCTATGCCTGAAGTGGGGTATGTCGCGTCGGTGAGGTGTTTAATATTTACAATTAGTGTATAAATTTAGGCTTTATTTAGATTTTTAAAGTTTAGTTTTTAGTGATTATGTGTTTGTATTTTATAATTGTGGATAATGTAAATAATTTTATTTGACATGAAATAAATGCTAATTAAAAAGTTAGACATAATCTATTAATGGGTTTGGGAGTTTAAACATGTTGTTTATCTTATCTAATGACTCATTAGTGGAAATTTGATAATGAATTTTGTCCACCTGGCTTGTTCTACACGAAACACTGTGCGTATGATCTGCTACGTACGCGATACAAAGATAAGCTCCATGGCACATGTTCATAAAAGTGCTGCTGAGTTCCGAAAAAAATGTAAAAAAAATTAGAATTGGCCGAAAGTACAAAAAAGTACCACTTCCGGTGTAAAAATTGATGGTATTTAAGATTGACGTAAATTTGGGGTCAAATTCGTTACTTTTAAACTAGTCTGCCGGGCATTTCCGACCATTCCGGAACTGGCAGACGTTGCCACAAGTGTTATCTTTGTATCAAATGACGTAAGTAAATACCATCCCATCAAAAACATAAATGTGAAAGGCTGCCAAGTTCGATACTATGGGAATGCTTCGCCTATAAAAGAAGTGAGATCTGAATAAGTACCAAGTTCCATAAAAATACCTCAAATCATAAATAGTTATAGGAATGCACACTTGATTTCCAGCAGTTTTTAAGGTACATTTTGAATAAGTATCACGTTACATAGAAATACCTAAAATTATAATAGTCAGAGAAACGCACACCGGTTTTTTTAGCAGTTTCTTGATAACATTTATTATTTTCAGTACTTTTTAATGATGTTACTTGGCAAGTTTTCACACACCACACACCTTTTCAATGCAATGAATCGACACCTTTGGACTGCAATGTGTCAAGTATATAATTTTCTATTAAAACTTGCCAAGTTACATCATTAAAAAGTACTGAAAATAATAAATGTTATCAGGAAACTGCTAAAAAAACCGGTGTGCGTTTCTCTGACTATTATAATTTTAGGTATTTCTATGTAACGTGATACTTATTCAAAATGTACCTTAAAAACTGCTGGAAATCAAGTGTGCATTCCTATAACTATTTATGATTTGAGGTATTTTTATGGAACTTGGTACTTATTCAGATCTCACTTCTTTTATAGGCGAAGCATTCCCATAGTATCGAACTTGGCAGCCTTTCACATTTATGTTTTTGATGGGATTTCATTTATTTTTGTTAGGTGTAGGTTCTTTATTATTTTTTTATTAATTATCACGGACGGCGCGAGCGCGGCGGACGAGTGTAGGCAGCGACGGAGGGTGCGCGAGGCGGGGAACGGAATTTTTATCTAGTATCACTATACATACATATATCGGGATTTCGGGATCGATCGGGCATCACGAGTACCTATAATCTATGATAAATCCTATTTTACTATTTATTTATAGGTGATTTTTACAAATAAACTGGCTCCCTACACCTATAAAATGTACCTACTTACATATAATTACATACATCAATAACGTAAAGTACGTAACGTAAAATACTGTTTGTAAGTACGCTACCTACATAGATAATTAATAACTTGGTAATACCTACCTACCAGTAGGTATTATAATTGGTGGCCTATTATGTAGCCCTAGAAGTGGACCATCCCATCTCATCTCGTGGCGTATCGGAGGGTGAGATGGGCAGTAGTATATATAATTCCATCTTAGAGTATATATGATTTCCATGTTCTTGAATCTGCGATTTTATTAGTTGTAAAATTAGAAATTATTTAGACTATGCGAGAAAAAATAGTCTTTTCATTTTTGTTTGACTGATTTAGCGCACCTAGTGTACCTAGCAGTGTTGGCCGAACGTTAGTGTGATTGAAAATTAAAAATTGAAGATTGAAACACGTTAGTTAAAATTGAACACTAATAGTTTAGTGCAAATTGATTTCAATTAGAATTGAAATTAATTGTAACTAACGTGTTAATCCTTTGCGAATAACTAATAACTGAAGATATTTAATTTTTAGTCTTTCTTAAAAATTTAAATATTAATTTAATTTTTAGTGTAGTTTGAATTGTAAATAAAATAAATAATAAATAAATATTATAGGACAATCATACACAAATCGACCTAGGCCCACGGTAAGCTCAATAAGGCTTGTGTTATGGGAACTAGACGACGGTATATATAATAGATAAATATGGATAAATACTTAAATACATAGAAAACATCCATAACCCAGGAACAAATATCTGTCATCACACACAAATAAATGCCCTGACCAGGATTCGAACCCGGGACCTCCAGCTTCGTAGGCAGGGTCACTACCGACTAGGCTAGGAGGCCGTTAGAATTCAAACTACACTAAAAATTAAATTAATGTTTAAATTTTTAAGAAAGACAAAAAATTAAATATCTTCAGTTATTAGTTATTCGCAAAGGATTAACACGTTAGTTACAATTAATTTCAATTCTAATTGAAATCAATTTGCACTAAACTATTATGTAGTGTTCAATTTTAACTAACGTGTTTCAATCTTCAATTTTTAATTTTCAATCACACTAACGTTCGGCCAACACTGCTAGGTACACTAGGTGCGCTAAATCAGTCAAACAAAAATGAAAAGACTATTTTTTCTCGCATAGTCTAAATAATTTCTAATTTTACAACTAATAAAATCGCAGATTCAAGAACATGGAAATCATATATACTCTAAGATGGAATTATATATACTACTGCCCATCTCACCCTCCGATACGCCACGGGATGAGATGGGATGGTCCACTTCTAGGGCTACATAATAGGCCACCAATTACAATACCTACTGGTAGGTAGGTATTACCAAGTTATTAATTATCTATGTAGGTAGCGTACTTACAAACAGTATTTTACGTTACGTACTTTACGTTATTGATGTATGTAATTATATGTAAGTAGGTACATTTTATAGGTGTAGGGAGCCAGTTTATTTGTAAAAATCACCTATAAATAAATAGTAAAATAGGATTTATCATAGATTATAGGTACTCGCGATGCCCGATCGATCCCGAAATCCCGATATATGTATGTATAGTGATACTAGATAAAAATTCCGTTCCCCGCCTCGCGCACCCTCCGTCGCTGCCTACACTCGTCCGCCGCGCTCGCGCCGTCCGTGATAATTAATAAAAAATAATAAAGAACCTACACCTAACAAAAATAAATGAAATCCCATCAAAAACATAAATGTGAAAGGCTGCCAAGTTCGATACTATGGGAATGCTTCGCCTATAAAAGAAGTGAGATCTGAATAAGTACCAAGTTCCATAAAAATACCTCAAATCATAAATAGTTATAGGAATGCACACTTGATTTCCAGCAGTTTTTAAGGTACATTTTGAATAAGTATCACGTTACATAGAAATACCTAAAATTATAATAGTCAGAGAAACGCACACCGGTTTTTTTAGCAGTTTCTTGATAACATTTATTATTTTCAGTACTTTTTAATGATGTAACTTGGCAAGTTTTAATAGAAAATTATATACTTGACACATTGCAGTCCAAAGGTGTCGATTCATTGCATTGAAAAGGTGTGTGGTGTGTGAAAACTTGCCAAGTAACATCATTAAAAAGTACTGAAAATAATAAATGTTATCAAGAAACTGCTAAAAAAACCGGTGTGCGTTTCTCTGACTATTATAATTTTAGGTATTTCTATGTAACGTGATACTTATTCAAAATGTACCTTAAAAACTGCTGGAAATCAAGTGTGCATTCCTATAACTATTTATGATTTGAGGTATTTTTATGGAACTTGGTACTTATTCAGATCTCACTTCTTTTATAGGCGAAGCATTCCATAGTATCGAACTTGGCAGCCTTTCACATTTATGTTTTTGATGGGATGGTATTTACTTACGTCATTTGATACAAAGATAACACTTGTGGCAACGTCTGCCAGTTCCGGAATGGTCGGAAATGCCCGGCAGACTAGTTTAAAAGTAACGAATTTGACCCCAAATTTACGTCAATCTTAAATACCATCAATTTTTACACGGAAGTGGTACTTTTTTGTACTTTCGGCCAATTCTAATTTTTTTTACATTTTTTTCGGAACTCAGCAGCACTTTTATGAACATGTGCCATGGAGCTTATCTTTGTATCGCGTACGTAGCAGATCATACGCACAGTGCTTCGTGTAGAACAACAAAATTCATTATCAAATTTCCACTAATGAGTCATTAGATAAGATAAACAACATGTGTAAACTCCCAAACCCATTAATAGATTATGTCTAACTTTTTAATTAGCATTTATTTCATGTCAAATAAAATTGTTTACATTATCCACAATTATAAAATACAAACACATAATCACTAAAAACTAAACTTTAAAAATCTAAATAAAGCCTAAATTTATACACTAAATGTAAATATTAAACACCTCACCGACGCGACATACCCCACTTCAGGCATAGACCCAGACCCCAGAATACTGGCGGTGTTACCCCTCTGCACCGCGAGACTCAACCTCTGGGCAAAGAAGAAGATTTTTCAGTTGGAAAAAAAAGTAATACCGAAATAGGTAAAAACTGCCGAAGTTGGCTTATTTATAAAGGACAGTGCCTATATTTTAACATTAAAACAAAAAACATTGCGTAATTATTACGGAAATAAAAACAGTAGGCAAAACCAAACTATTAAATAATTCATACGTCGTTTGGCACTACTTTCCTTGATCAGAAAGTTTTGGCAATGATATCTAATTATTTATATAATTTCTCATAATACTGCATCAAAACCAGAACTCTAGGATTTGTATTATTGAAGTGGTTTGCATACTGTGACCTCCACCACTTTACAGCTGCCATATGTCCGGATCTAGAAATAAGCATGGTATAACAAACTAACGAGAGGGGTTTTGTATAGCTCTCATTATTATGTCATATCTGACGTGGCTAACTCTCCGTCTATATATGGATGGTGTCGCAGCGCAGATAGCTTAAAATTACTGTTGTTTTTGTGTAACTAGATCTAAGTTAATCATTTTCTCGATTTATACCAATTTGATTATTTTTGTAATTTAATAAAGTGTATAAATATTGTGTTTACATGTCTAGTTCTTAAGTACTGATCTGTGTCTAATTTTATTGATATTATGTCGTAATACCCAAAATGTCTAGATTATAAGAATTTTGTACTAATTTATGAAGAAATGTCCCATATAAATATTTACACCCTCCTACAATCATGTAATAGTTTAAGATTATTGGCTAATAAAAGAACGACATACTCTGCACATACCAGCCACTAGTACGAGCACGCTAGAAATCCTATAAAATAGATGAGCACTCGTACTCGTCGCTCAAGAACTACAGTGGGAGGGCCTGGAGCAGTTCGTAGTCAGACTCGCGCGGGTCATGTTTGACCGCGCGGACAACTCTGGCTACGAACACCTCCAGAACATCGCGCCCCACTACATCAGGCCTCCCGAGCGCAGGGCCCGGGCTCTACCACGGGCCCTGCTACACCTCGGATAGCAGCAGACGCCAGCACCGCGGCTGGGCCATCGGGCCCGCCGCGGACACCGCCGGGACTAGAAGCAGATGACATCACCGCGGCTGGGCCACCGGGCCCGCCGCGGACACCGCCGCCGCGGCTGGGTCATCGGGCCCGCCGCGGCACGCCGGGACTCGCGTCGAAGCAGATGACATCACCGCGGCTGGGCCATCGGGCCCGCCGCGGCACGCCAGGGCTAAGACACGAAGAAGATGACATCACCGTGGCTGGGCCATCGGGCCCGCCGCGGACCGCACCTGACACTGTCGCTGCGGCAGGGCCATCGGGCCCGCCGCGGCCACACCAGACGTCAAGTCGTCCTCAAAACGACGACGAGCGACCATCCCACCGCAGTGGGATGCGACATGACACAGGAGTCATAGCAGCAATGCGGGCACTCCAACCCCTGCCCCCATCATAAGAGGAGCAGCGGACGACACCACACACACACTCGTCGCTCACTTCTACAACGGGAGTTGTTGTAGAAGTGAGCGACGAGTGTGTGTGTGTGGTGTCGTCCGCTGGGAAACACCTGCAACTACACTGCTCAGATGTTTTAACAATTCCAAATAGTGTTTTTATTCATCTCCCTACATGACCTGGTAAATGGTACAACGGGTCAGCGCTGCTTGGTTCAACGTGGTAATCCGGTATGCACACAACAGCTGGTCCTTCGAGCTCCGGATATCAGAAAACTGCTGCCAATTGAAGAAAGAAACAAGTATGCGCTGAGCTCGATTAATTTCGCTCAGAATCTTCATACGGTGTCCGGCTTAACCGCTGATACACCTGCCCGCTTTCGCGGAAGAGCCCTGTGCTATTTACCAGCTTGCTGGACGGACCGCTCGTGTAGAGGCCATACTCCACGTTCGTGTCCTGGCAACTTTCGTTGCAACGTCACATGGTTGACGTCTTCACACTGCTTTCGGACGCTCTGGCACTTGCACTTAGCCTTTGCGCGAGATTCAGTGCATCAGGGATTAACGCCCAAAAGTAAGTAAAGTGAATGTAGGGCCGCTTTCACTGCACTAGGCAGTGTCAGCCATTAGGTATTAGGTAGGTAAGGTTAGAGAACCCCACGTGCGTCAAGAAGAAAGAAGATGTCCGACCATACAATAAAGATGTCTCTTCGTTCACACAAGGGACAACCTGCCAGAGCCATTACCCCGCCGTCTGGTAAAACAACCTCCGGCGAAACTAATACATGGGACATAGGCACCAGCGGCAACCATAACGACGGCCATATCGTCGAGCCGCCGCCGGTACAGGCGCCGGCGCCCGCGTATTCGGATATATCGGGAGACGAAGTAGGAAAAACGCCAGATAGGAGTCCTCCGGGGACATTGTGTAAAGTTAACACGTCCGTCCGTGAAAAGGACTGCGTTTCTCAGTACCGCGACCGCGCTAATAGTGAAGTGCGCGAAAATCGTAGTGCGAATAGTGTAAAGTGCGACGAAAAGTTAGCTTTGTTACTAGCGGAACTCGAGGTTCATAAAGCCGCTCTCGCCGTTGCTAATAAACAGTCGGAAACTGCCAAATTAAGGCTACAGATTGCCCAGCAGGACGCGCAATCTGTTAGCGGTAAGACCGAATCTGTAGTCGATAAAGACGAGCAACGTGTGAGAAAATGGGTAGAACGACAGTCCCAGCTAGATCAAAGCAATTATGTAACTAAAATTGAAGCGTCCGCCGCACGCGCTACGCGTAATTTCGCGCCCCGCGAGTCGCATATAAACACACGTCTGCCGCCCGAGCGGCTGGAAGTTCCGAATCATTACGCTCCCATTATGCATAGGCCCCCAGAATTACCCGCTTTCGATGGTAATATCACCGAATGGATCGCATTCTGTGCCGAATTTGAAGATACCGCGCCGGCCGATGTTTAGTCACGTGAATAACGTCAGTAGGCTTAGGCGCGCGTTAAAAGGCGAGGCGCGTACCGCGGTAAAATCCATAGTATATACCGTCAAGGATCCGTACGAAATAATGGAAGCCTTAGAAAGGCAGTTCGGGGATCCTGAAGAGATCGTGTTGACTGAGCTACATAATGTTAAACGCATGCCGCGCCTAGCCGAAGATAACAGCAATATTGTGTCTTTCGCCGCGCACGTCGCAAATGCAGTAGCGACGATAAAATCATTAAAACAAGAAAAATATCTGTATGCGCCAGAGCTAGTCAACCAGATCGTCGATAAATTAAACCTTATTGTTAGGTACGAATGGGGCAAGTTCAAACAAGCTAATTTGGACTCGCCCGATTTAGTCGCGATCTCAGAATTTCTGTCAGAAATCAGTTCCGCGGTTAAAAGAACGAATCGAAGTAGATATACGAAGTCGCGCGTAAACTCTATATCTTTTGAGCCGGAAAGCAGGTCAGGGCGTCGTGACGCTCCCGCTCCCGCGTTTTCCCGCGATCCTGCGAGCGATTCGGACTCAAATTATAGCTACCAGAGCACTCGCCCGCGAAGCGATGAAGTCGAGCCCGCGCGTCGGAGTATATGTCGCCGACGGTACCTCAAACAAAGCCCCGCGAGGCTATAGAGCCCGCGTATATGGGAACGAAGCCCAAACAACATTCGGTGCCAGCACGGTTTACGTCTCGCAATAAGTGTCATAATCACGAACACAAAGTAGAAGCGTGTACTAAATTTTTGAATGCATCGGTAGCCGAGCGTTGGGATTGGGTTAAAAATGAAAAATTGTGTTACAAGTGTCTGGACGCGTCGCACTATGGTCGCTTCAAGTGCAAATACGTAGCTTGTGGCGTCAAGGGATGCGAAGCTGGGCACCATAAATTGCTACACGGTTTGAACGCAACTGCGCCCGTGGAAAATGGTACAAGGAATATTAACACAATTGCGATCCCGCCTACGTATTTGGGGGAAGTGTCCATAGATGCGACGCGACCGCTAGATACACCACATCAATCGTCGGATCCGACTGTAGCGTTCGTAGGCTACATGGTGCCGCGAACGACGGACGACGAGGTCCTGGCTCCCGTAAATGAGCAGGATATAAATTCAGTAGACGTTAAAAACGGATTCGCCTCCATCTCGGACGTAAGCTTAGTCCAGTATAAAGAGGGTACGTCCCTCAGCGGGGGAGGCGAAAGCGAACGCACAATAGGTTTGCCGCCAGTAGAATCTGTAGAACCCGTCGCGAAAACGGGCACCGAACGCGTCAACAAACCGGTTTGTTCCGTAGATAACGCGCAAAAAAAGTCGGAATACCTACCCGACGTAAGTAGGTTTTCGAAATACACAAGGTTAGTCCGCGCTACGGCCCGAGTTTTGGTTGCCGCCGAGGTTTTCAAAGCCAGATTGTCTGTTAGAAATCCAGAAACAGAAATGAACGACAATCACATAAGTTTGGCAGAAACTTTATTGATCAAACGGAGCCAGAATGAGTCGTATGCCGAAGAAATAAGACTGCTAGAAGTCGGGCGCGCGCTGCCTGAGAAGTCTTCACTACATCGAGTCGACGTGAAATTGGACAGAGATGGCGTGATAGTGACAGACAGAGACGGAACACATATACCCGTCCTGCGTGCGGAAGATGGATTCACAAAATTATTGATCCGCCATTTCCACGAAGTGTCCAACCATGACGATCACGCGACCGTTTTCGACGAGTTGAAGCAAAAGTACTGCATTGTCAGACTGCGCGGTAGCATTCGTTATCTGACGAATAAGTGCCAAAGGTGTCGGACCTGTAACGGGGCCAACCTCACGGTTCCCGTAGGCGACTTACCGCAAGAGAGGCTCATAGCGAATCAACCGCCGCTTACCGCCGCAGCTGAAAAAGACATGCTTAACACAATCGGCCACCGCAGAGAAAAGCGAGGGAACGTACTGTACACACGTCTCATCACACGAGCGATGTACCTAGAGCCCGCCGCCTCCTTATCGGCGCCCTCTACCTCCCTACCGCTACGTAAAATGATATCTCAGAGCCGTGCGCCTACCGTTCTAAATTCAGACGATGCCACGAACCTTTTTGGCACAGAACGGGAGCTATCCGAGGCAATTAACTCTCTGCCCGATAGTCTCAAACATCCCATGACAGAACGGCGCCTGATCCAGAAGAAGATCCCGCCTGACGACCACGTATGGAAGCGCTGGATACGAGAATATCGCCTCAACTTGATGCAGCGATCCAGTTCTCAACATAGGTCTACGAAGCTACACGTAGGCGACATAGCCGCCGGTACTACGCCACGAGTTACATGGTCTAGAGGCGAAATCGCACAACTCTTTCCCGGTCCCGATGACCAATAAGAGTAGCCATTGTATATATATAAACTCACGTAGAAGATGTCCGCCGCCCGGCTTCCAGACTCATCCTCACCTGCTCCACACCAATAGACTGTGCTGACGCTCGTGGGGGAGAACTGTCGCAGATAGCTTAAAATTACTGTTGTTTTTGTGTAACTAGATCTAAGTTAATCATTTTCTCGATTTATACCAATTTGTTTATTTTTGTAATTTAATAAAGTGTATAAATATTGTGTTTACATGTCTAGTTCTTAAGTACTGATCTGTGTCTAATTTTATTGATATTATGTCGTAATACCCAAAATGTCTAGATTATAAGAATTTTGTACTAATTTATGAAGAAATGTCCCATATAAATATCAATTTACACCCTCCTACAATCATGTAATAGTTTAAGATTATTGGCTAATAAAAGAACGACATACTCTGCACATACCAGCCACTAGTACGAGCACGCTAGAAATCCTAAAAATAGATGAGCACTCGTACTCGTCGCTCCAAACGCGAGTGCTACATCACATGGGACAAGCCACCAACAAAAAGGAACACACCGTGGCCGTGTTTCTAGACATAGAGAAAGCTTTCGACAGAGTCTGGCACGACGGTCTAATCTACAAACTTTCTCCACAGCTCCCCGACGCATCGTGAGAACATTGGCATCCTTCCTGACAGACCGACGCTTCCACGTCCAAGTGGAGGGCGCCCACTCCCTTGAACGCCCCATCAGAGCGGGCGTTCCACAAGGGAGCTGCCTGTCACCGGCCTGCAACGCTCGCTACACCGACGACATACCAGTCGTTGGCGACGCCAAGCTCGCCCTCTTCGCGGACGATGCCGCCTACTACACGTCGTCATTCAAGATTGCACACGCAGTCCAGAAGATCCAGCCGACGCTCGACGCCCTTCCTGACTGGCTCTCCAAATGGAGACTATCAGTCAACGTGGGCAAGACCCAAGCCATTATTATTACTAACGCCATTAAACTGCCTCCTCCTCCTTCTCTCTTAGGTCAGCCTCTTGTATGGTCGCCCACAGTGAAATATCTGGGGGTCACCATCGACAAAAGGCTCACGATGACGCGACACGCCGCGGAAACACGCCGCCGAGCCCTGACAGCCCGCACGAAATTATACCCCGTGTTCAACAGTAAGCTCCCTGTACGGACCAAACTCGGACTGTACAAAGCTTACGTTCGAACACGACTTACCTACGCCGCAACTGCATGGTATTCTTTCTGTTGCAGGACAAACAAGGAGAAGCTAAGACGGCAAGAGACGATGGCGCTACGCATCCTCACCAAGGCACCGAAACGCATTAGGAATGCCACCATCGCCGAAGAACTACAGTGGGAGGGCCTGGAGCAGTTCGTAGTCAGACTCGCGCGGGTCATGTTTGACCGCGCGGATAACTCTGGCTACGAACACCTCCAGAACATCGCACCCCACTACATCAGGCCTCCCGAGCGCAAGGCCCGGGCTCTACCACGGGCCCTGCTACACCTCGGATAGCAGCAGACGCCAGCACCGCGGCTGGGCCATCGGGCCCGCCGCGGACACCGCCGCCGCGGCTGGGCCATCGGGCCCGCCGCGGACACCGCCGCCGCGGCCGGGCCATCGGGCCCGCGCGGCTCGCCGGGACTAGAAGCAGATGACATCACCGCGGCTGGGCCACCGGGCCCGCCGCGGACACCGCCGCCGCGGCTGGGTCATCGGGCCCGCCGCGGCACGCCGGGACTCGCGTCGAAGCAGATGACATCACCGCGGCTGGGCCACCGGGCCCGCCGCGGCAAGCCAGGGCTAAGACACGAAGCAGATGACATCACCGCGGCTGGGCCATCGGGCCCGCCGCGGACCGCACCTGACACCATCGCTGCGGCAGGGCCATCGGGCCCGCCGCGGCCACACCAGACGTCAAGTCGTCCTCAAAACGACGACGAGCGACCATCCCACCGCAGTGGGATGCGACATGACACAGGAGTCATAGCAGCAATGCGGGCACTCCAACCCCTGCCCCCATCATAAGAGGAGCAGCGGACGACACCACACACACACACACTCGTCGCTCACTTCTACAACAACTCCCAGCGGGGAAACACCTGCAACTACACTGCTCAGATGTTTTAACAATTCTAAATAGTGTTTTTATTCATCTCCCTACATGACCTGGTAAATGGTACAGCGGGTCAGCGCTGCTTGGTTCAACGTGGTAATCCGGTCTGCACACAACAGATGGTATAGGAAGGATGGAACTCTCTTCTAGGAAAACGGTCGAAAAAGTGTCCAGCGGTAAGCACTAAACAATAGTTCCAAATATCTCCGGGTGGCGCTAAGTATAGTTCAGCATTTGAAATTAATTACCGATATTTAATACTTATATGACTTTCTAAATAAAAATAATATTCAGTGTTTTTCATCTCCACAAATAATTATTTTGGATTTTTTTTTTTTTAAATTTCAACATTAATTTAATCAAATTTAATATCATTGTGGCGCCATCAGTTTATCGCCTTTGGACGGAGACTTTTGTACCATAGAGATTTATATCCTTCTTGTACCAACCATCCATAAGTCTATATGTAGACAGCCACAGGCTAGGAACTTTTTGCAACTCCTAGTCTGAAGCGCCATTTGAACGAAAACAACCTAAAGATACCCAAAATGTAAGGGGAAGTGACATTTGCACTGCAGTGCCATCTAGTAACGAGTAGCGTTACTACACGCTTCGCTTCAATAAGTTCTTAGTCTAATGGCCTGTTTCACAATCTCCAGTTAAAGCATATCTGTCAGATAAATGTTTGCTATCCTTTTCTTTTATACGACTGGATAAAAGGATAGCAATAATTTTAACTGGCAGATAAGTTTATCTGGAGATTGTGAAACAGGCCCTTAGACTGTCTTCCCGCTCTATTAAATATATACTGTCTGGTAGTATACGTACAACCGCATCTTCAATCTTTTATCCATGAACCATAAAGTAAAGGACCGCCATCTTATATAGGGGAAAGGTCGAAAATGTGTCCAGCTGTAAGCGTAAACAATAGTTCCAAATCTCACCGGGTGGGTATAGTTGAGCGTATGAAATGAACTTTTCACACCACCTGCTCGACAATGCCAAATTATATATCATGCAAACCTCACCGAAAGCTAATCATTATAGCCCTTGGCTTTAGCCGGGTTATAATGTTGTACTAAATCTCATTATAACCCGCTGGTAAATAATGTGATTTCACTTCCCATAGTTCTTATTGTTATGTGCTTAAAGTCTAATTTGGTAAAGTCCGCACGGTGCACAGCCCCGCGACGCCAGCCGGGGCCCGCGCCGCCGCGTCGAACTGATTTGAAAATCGAATTTATTTGGAAAATCGTGCTGGCCACCTTTTTTAATAGTACATTACTGCAGAGACCAGTAAGTAAGCTTTCCTGGCTGAGTATTTAGTAGCCGTCCGAGTCGAAGACGAGGACGGCTATAATACGAAGCCAGGAAAGCTGATTACGGTCGAAGCATGTATAGTGCTTTTCTCAAACATGTAAGGAAATAAAATAAAATAAAACACAGGGGTATATGGGTATAAAAATTTATTTTATCATATTAGGTATATCGCTAAAATTAACACAGGGTTATTTACATTACATACAAAATAGTTGCAGAGACAAGTCTTTATATAAACTCAAGAGCAAAAATATTAGGTCACTTTGTATGAGAAATCAGTACAAAGTGACCCGTTACTTTTGCTCTTGAGTGTAGATATATAGTTATTGTATTAGATATATCAGCCCATTATAGTTACTATAATAGTTCATAATTATACTAAACTATTTAAGGGCTCACACACACACAAGAGACTTTTCTCGGCTACTATTTTGCCCTTCATACCTAGGAAGAGTTGTGAAATGTATGGTGCCCCATACATTTCACGACTCTTCTCTTTGTATGCGCATAAAGTGTAGCAAACTGCGACAAAGAGAAATAAATCGCTCTGAAAATAAGTTGATCGTGCATACGCCCCCTAAAAGTTTTAATTATAAATCATTTCAAAAGGTTGGCTGCTATTGTCAGTTTCGATTCAATAGACACTGCAACATGGTACACCGTCATATCTTTCAGCTCAACCTTTAATACAAAATATAATTTAGAAAATCATTATACTAGTTTCTGAACGATATGTCACAACGAGAACGACCCAACGACCCAATGGAAATTGACATTTATAATAACCTTAAATATTTTTTCAACATATCGGAACTCGGACGTCGCAATATTCGTTCGGAATAAGGGAACAAACAAACATAAAGTGGCTACCTATTTACATTAACTGTACAGTACAACATTCATAAAAATGAAATCATGAGGGGACTACCTACAGGTAAGATTGAAATGCAAAGTCTTACTAATACTCACTAAACATTCTTAGTGTCTAAGATATGACCACTTACTTATATTACGTACTTTATCATACATTTAGAATCAATCATAACGTGAAAACTTTGTCAAAGTTATTATTAATTTATGTTGAATGTGATATTGGACATGTTAGGACAGTTACTTATAGATATTTTTATTGTTTTTCCAGGAACAGAAATGTTGGTTTGTTGTATATCTGTTGAAGAACCTGCTTGTGATGGTACAATATGTGCGGTGGACTGCTCGCTATTTCCAACATCTTGATGAGAAGGCGGTGGCTGGGGATTTGATTCATGCAGTGATGGTTGTGGACAATCTGTCAAATTTTGAACCTGGCAATATGTACTTGAAGATGAAGGTTGAACTTGAATGGATGGAGGTTGTTTTACATTTTGCCGAATGAAACCTGGAGGATCTTTGGAGCAGCCTGGTTGTGGATTTTCATACAAAGATTCATAATTCTGATGCGAAGAGTTGTATTGATTTTCTGTGTTTGTGCTACTTCTTAATTTTATGTTTTCTGTAATGTTTTTTGATATTTTGTCCTTGTTTCCTATGGAGTCTTCAATGTAACCTTCTGCAACCTTATCCGACTTCCAGCCACCATGCCTTTTAAGAGCTAGAAGGTCGGCTCCAGAGTCTGCCAGAAGTGTTGCTGAACTACGTCGGAAACTATGTCCAGTATATAAGTGCGGGTCATCTAAATTTAAAAAAGTTGCAATTTTCTTAGGCATTGAAGCTATGGTATGCCGTCCAATTACTTGTTTAGTGCATTTGGAATTCTTGTAATTGAGAAACAATCTATCAGTAATTGTGTCCTTGGGCCGCAAGTCATAATATTTTTGAAAAATATTTTTATATTCATCCCGGACCACAAATGATCTATCTATTTTTGTCTTAGTGTCTCTCAATTGGATTACGATTATATCGCCTTGAAATTCAATGTCTTTGGTAGTAATCATACTTAATTCCAATCCTCTGCATGCTCCTGTTATGCCCAAGATCATGGCTACCTGTAATAGATAATAGTAGATATATATTTCATTACCTAGGCTTTTTTATTAAATGAATTAAGACTTTTTTGTAAATATTCAGTCATAAAATTAATATGTAGAATATGTTATTGGTGTCCTGATTAGTTTTAGTTAAGTTTTTTGTTAGGTAGGTACATTCATTATTATTTATTAAATTATAGTCGGACCAAAACTTTTTTTGTTATTTTTTGTATCTTATTAGTGCAAATGTGGTTTTGCTAGGACACTGGACAGAGCAGTAAATTATCAAGATTATGTAGTTACTTCATTTTTATGCAAGTAGGTATGTAAAATATGATTAAATAGTCAGATTTGCTTACCTTTATAGCAAGATATGTATCATCAGGTGCGCAGTTGAGGAAGGTTTCTATGTTTTCACTGCTAAATATTCTTGCTTTCTTGGCCTTGTACCCAGCTGAATTCCTTTTTAACCAAGCACGTAAGTTTGAAAAACTCTGCATGTCAATATTATGTTTCAGCTGCATTGTAGCCTTCATCATGGAATACATTGCCCATAATGATGATGGCTTTTTCGATTGAGCCATTTCTGTGAAATAGGCCAGGAAAACTGTTTCCGAAAAGCTATGTGCATTTTTATCTGCCCTCCATTTAAGGAAACTTTCGTAACATGTGATATACCTCTCTTTTGATTTAGCTGGCAGCAAATTGTTTAAAGCTAATTGCGCCTCGGCTCGTAGTTCCGGAGGGGTCCCATCAATTTCCATGTCGTTTTCGTCAGAAGTCATTTTATTAAAAATTTTAATACTATCCAAGTATCCAAGCAAGATAAAATTATTCGTTATCGATGAAAGAAAACGATGCAATAAAATATATGTATTTTCCCTCCAATTTTTTTTTTTTTATGTTCGTATTTTTCTTTCAACTTGTTACCGGTTATTCGAGATTAAACTGTCTTTGTCGATTTATTGTAACATATTCGGTTTTAAAATAAAGTTTTTGGTGTGTTAATAATAGTTTTATTTATAAGTATTACTTTTTGTACCTACATAAAAACCGGAAAACACAGAAAAATATTGCTGACCTTTTTTTTCTGGCAGAATGACTCGAGCCTTTGGCATAGTAAGATTGATCAAAAATTTAAAACAACTTCAGTTACTGGCTGAGTGATTTAATGTTGTATGAAAATCCATTACGTACGTCGCGCTGAACCTGCCTTGGAATAGAGTCCCTACTGGTCTCTAATTACTAACGTAACAGGAACATTTCCGAGCATGTTTGAGAAAATACCTAAAACAAATGCCGCAAGTGTCATAAGACGCTTCAGTATACGGAGTAAAACTGCAGGTTCTATAAAAATTGGAGATAAAATTCGAATAAAATGGACTAATGTATCAAGAATCAATTTTTAGGGTTCCGTAGCCAAATGGCAAAAAACAGAACCCTTATGGATTCGTCATGTCTGTCTGTATGTCTGTCCATCCGTATGTCCCAGCCATTTTACTCGGAAACTATACGACGTATCTGAATAAAATTTACACATAAGGTGTATTTTGTATGCCGCTACTTAGTCATGTAGTTAAATTTGAAAAAAAAAAATATTTTTAGGGGGGGGGGGCATACATGTAACAAAATTTTTATTTTTTATTTTTTTTACTAAATATCAACATGTGACACATAAATCGATAGGTCTTTAAAAATAACACTGAGGTTTTTTGACCATTTTGTGATTAAGTGAATATTTTCTGAAATAATCGCTTCGAAAGTCAGAAAAATTGTGCCCCCCCCCCTGTAACTTTTGAACCGTAAGTCCAAAAAATATGAAAAAAATTGAGGAGATGCGCCTTGTCATATACTTTCTACGAAATGTTTTTTGAACATTATCGGTTTAGCCATTTTTGAGTTATTTCCAAAAAACTTCTTCCACAGGCATCAGATACGACCTTTTGGTATTAGTTTGGTTCTTATTCCATTGAAGGTACGGAATCCTGCTATGTGTGGTCCGACACGCACTTGGCCGGTTTTTACTTTTGATTTACTTTAATATAAAACCGTTTCTAGTAGCCTTAGCTATTTTATTGTCTCGCAAGAGGTGAGAAAAGTAGAGTATACTCCTCGGGGATAAAGCTGTTTTTGTCACGGGCGCGCTTGAACCCCTCACTGCACTCAGGACTCAGTCTTAATTCCCTCGCTTCGCTCGGGAATTAACTCATAACCCCCTCGCTGCGCTCGGGAGTAAAATCTGGAGTCCTTGGTTACGTTCAGGATTCAATATTGCGCCCGTGACATAAAACAGTGCTTTATCCCCTTGGTGTACAATCTACTATTATATTGTAAGTGTCTAAATATGTAAATATTTAAGAACTGCATTAAATACGCTTACTTATGATATTTTTTAAATTTGAAATTATCGATATATGACGTTCTAAATAAAATTAATATTCAGAGTATTTTTCTTCTCCGCAAATAATTATTTTATAAATATGTATAGATAAGATAGATAGAAGATAATATGTGGAAAGAAATATGTATGGATTTTTATTTTCTTAATCTCAAAAATCATAATATACATAATAACAAATATCCGTAAAAATATATAAAAAAACCAGGGACCCTCTGCTTCGTAGGCAGGGTCACTACTGACCGGGCTAGAAACGTATGCTCATACTATTTGTGGCGCCATCAGTTTAGCGCCTTTTGACGGACACTTTTGTAACATAGATATTGCTATCCTTACCTTCTACCATCCATACTTTTACCGGCCTCCCCCATAGAAGTAGTTTTTTTTTTAGTTCCAAATTTTTTGGACCCACTGTTCAAAAGTTAAAGGAGGAAACGCCCTTTTTTCAACTTGAAATATTTGTTTTGGAAAACCCTTATTCTTTTTTAAAGACCTATCCAACGACATCTCACAAGATTGGGTTGGAAATTCGCCCCCCCGGGAGATACCCCACCCCAAAAATTTTTTTTCTCGTTGACGAGTAATGACTGAGAGGATAAAGTTAGTGATTGAACTAGATGGCGCTACTAGGTACTAACTAGCGACACCTTTTATGATTTATGCGAAACTTATCAAACCATCGATTATCGCCCTTGGCACCATAGCTTGGCACTACTAGGGTCAACATACAATGTAAACAACTACTATTAGTTAAACAAGTGTTAAGTAACCAAGTGGAAACCTTTCTTATCACAGTTTTTTTTACAAGTTTATAATTTATTGTGGCGATAAAGCGATATATACCATTATTACTATTTATTACCATTTAGAGCAAAGATAAACTAAGTTAGGTTATGTTCATGTTTTTACTAACACTTTTGAGATTACTGTGTTAAATAAAGCTAATTGTGTTACATTAACTATGTCGAATAAGAAAGTAGCTGTTGTGACCGGTGCAAATAAAGGTCTCGGATTTGCTTTAGTGAAAGAATTGTGTGAACAATTTCGCGGCACAGTGTATTTGACCTCGAGAGACTTATCAAGAGGGCGGGAAGCGTGCAAAGCTTTAGAAAATATCGGCCTAAAACCTACTTACCACCAATTAGACGTGACCGACATTAACAGTGTTAAGCAGTTCTATGACTTTATTCAAAAGAAACATAGGAAAATAGACCTTCTTATAAACAACGCAGGAATACTTTTTCTAAAAGACTCTCCAGAACCAAAGATTTCCCAGGCAGAGCAGACTATATTCGTGAATTTCTCTTCTTTGGTCAATTTCACTGAAGATATTCTACCGCTAATTAGCAATGGAGGTGTTATAGTGAATATTTCGAGTTCGTCTGGACATTTGAGCAGGATACCTTCAGAGGAATTGAGGAGGAAAATTAAAAAGGAGGACTTGAGTTTGGACGAATTAAAGGGGTTGATGAAGGAATATTTAGACGCGGTTAAGGAAGGAAGGGAGGAGATGGGTGGTTGGGGTAGCTCTCCGTACGTCGTGTCTAAAGTTGGCGTTAACGCTTACACGTTTATGTTACATCGCAGATTAGTTGATCGAGGTAAGGAATAAATTATGACTAGGTACCTATCAACCCTTAAGTACCATTAAGTTTACAGTCCGTAGTAGGCGGTGAGTAGTGGTGATGGGTAGGTTGTGGTACTTGTGGTCGTAACGTAACCGGTCATTCTATCTATTTTTAAAGTAATAGAGGCGCCTCGAGAGTCTCTCACAGTCTCGAACTCGCGACTCGGGATAACCAGCCCGTCGTTTTATCAATTTTGTTCGAGTCTCTTAGTTTTAACTTCAAGTTTTTTTTACACGTTTTTAACGCTGACTGTACTTTTATGAAGTCATCTACTGTTCAACCAGAAGATTGTAACAAACCTAAACACAATGAGCTTACATTGTTTTGTCATCTGTCATAACCACCTTAAGTCTATATTTGTTTGTTTATTCCTCAAATCAACACTTACAGTCTAGCTACACATGTTAATACCGGACAGATAAAACGAGAGAATATGTTACAAATTACTTAAAACTTACGTACTAAACAATTTTAACAAATCCTAATTAAATAATAATGGAGCTTCGAGCAGAAATGGATTCCAAATAGCAGTTACTAGTGGCAAGAAAACTACTTTCAGTGGTAAAGAATATATCTACGTAGTTTAATGTCGTTGTCTAAAATATCGTTGAGAAGAGCTTGGTTTAGGGGTGAGTGGGACAGAGCACAAGTTTGCGCCGATGGAACTGCAAACAGTTGACGGCGACGTGGCCGGAGCTGAATAATACCCGTCACTGGAGCCACACGCAGTGACACGAGGGCTAACAATGGAGGGTTACAAGTTTGGCCACGTATTATTTGAAAGAAATATCTTATTAGATACATATTTCTCCTGACCTCAAGGGAAGTGTAGTTTACCATCCCGAGTATATATAGAGTAGGGTACAAGTGAGGGTAGTACCCATAGAGCTTTCGGAAGAGAAAGCGAAGAAAGATTTTCTGTATCCTCTCTAGCATTAAAGTATACTGTTGTTCATGGGGACTCCAGATTAATGTGTTACTTTCGAGTCGGCTTCGAACATATTATATATTATCATACCAGCTCGATGGAACCAGAATATTGTATCATCGTCCTAGTTACATAGGTATTATATAAGTAAATTGAAGCTCAATCGGTATCAGGAACTGGTTTAAATCTGGCTTCCAAGATTTTACCTAAAAAACAGACTAACTGACAAACACTGAGTTAAAACGGGACTTAACCGCATATATAATTTTAAAATTACCTTCGTCGTTCGAGTATTGCGTGTCGACCGAGTGCACAACCCTAGTGTGCAAAACGTTCAAATTGATAATCAAGACCAAGTGCGGGTCGTTCGAAAAACTCGCGCGGCTAGGAAATATTGCTGTCAACTGGAGCCTGGAGTCACTCTTTCTTCGGGACCACGGGGACAATGTTGTCCTCGAAACATCGAAGGTAATTTTAAAATCACTAGTAGTCCGCCTCGAACCCAGAACTCGCGATTTCCTTGCAAACGAGTTGAACAATATAACGAGACCCTAATGATGATTTTTCCGCGCCTTCTCGCTCCATGCAGGACCCCTAGGTCGATCCTGCTCATATATGAACTCTCAAATAAAATATATCTCTGCATTGCAGAGTCTGCAACAACCAAGAAAAACTTCATGAAGATCAGAAAAGTGTTAGGCTCAACTGTACAATATGTGACATCGAGTTCAGGCTTCATATTTTTTTTGTTGCTTCTACTCGCCAAAAGACAACTCCTCATCAAATTTTAAGTTGCGGAAACGCTTGGTTTGCGAGATAAAAATTATCAAAGTTCCATATAAAATCCCGATTTTACACCGCCATGACACAATATTTTGCGTTTCGTTAAACGTGTTGAGAAAAACTAAAACGTGATGATTTGTTTTATGTTCAGTTTTTACATAAATACAGTTTTTTCGACTTATTTGTATACAATAATAGTTACATGATATTTATTCAATGATTCTTTTAATTTATAAGCATTATTTTGTGTAAATTTGTTGATTAATAATTATCAAAAATGGTACGATTTTACTAAAACGCGTAAAACAAAACACAAATAGAATTGGCGGGGTCTGCGGGCGGGGGATACGACATGACACTTTGTAAGAACTTTTTAAGTTAGTTCAAAGTAGTTTCAGACAGACTCTAAGGCAGGTCGGTGTAGGTACGACGACGAGCGAAGCGAGGAGGAGTGTCAGGTAGAACTGCGACCCTACAGCGCGCGAGCCGAGCGAGCGAAGCGAGCGTGCCGCGGCAGCGGCCGGCGAAGCGCCAGAACCTAACACTATCACACTCCCCCCCTCTCCTCTGCAAAATATTGTGTCATGGCGGTGTAAAATCGGGATTTTATATGGAACTTTGATTATTTTTTATCTCGCAAACCAAGCGTTTCCGCAACTTAAAATTTGGTGAGGAGTTGTCTTTTGGAGAGTAGAAGCTACAAAAAAATATGAAGCCTGAACTCGATGTCACATATTGTACAGTCCTTCCCTTGCTTCGCTTACGCTCCGCTCGTTCGATAAACGCGGTTAAGTCCTGTTACTACAAATAGGTATGTGTACAAAACCGTGACAGTTTAAAGCGTGTACCGAGTTAAATAAAAGCTTCTAAAAATGTGATTTCATCAGCAAACGGTTCTGCAGGGTCCCAAATTAATTCAATCTATTTTCCCAGGGATATCAGTAAACTGCGTCCACCCAGGCTACGTGCAATCCGACATGACCCACGGCGCTGGCAACATCTCCCCCACAGACGCAGCGAAGTTACCCATACAGCTGGCACTCCGCCCTCCAGGCAGCGGTCTCTTTGTATGGCACAACGGTAGTGCCGTGGAGTGGGATGGTAGGGATCCTAGGGAGTCTATAGATGGCATTCACTCGTAACCTGGCGTATACAAAATTCATCAAAGCTTCGAGTGCATATCACCATAAATTGAATTTTCCCTTGCACCTTTGTAGTTTTGTACATACCTGTTTGGCTCCATGGTACCATGGTTGACTGGTAGAGATTGCGATGTGGCATTATGTCCGCCATTGGTACAACATCGATTTTTGTATTTTTTGCAATAAGTAAGGTTTAAATAAATAAATATAATTCTTAATAAGAAAGTACCTAGCAATTTTATTTAACACTTTCGCAGTTATTTTGTATACGATTTACCTATAGGCTGCGTTTCCACCAGAGATGTGCGAGGTAGCTGATGCGTGGATGCGCAGCGATGGCGTGTCGCCTCCGACAAATGCCGTGTAATAACTGATAGTTTAAGTTTAGTACCTCGCAACACATTCCTCGCTCACATCCTTCCCTTGTTTTGTATGTACAAAAACCTGCTGCGCTGAGCTGTTTCCACTAGAGCTGTGCTGAGCGAGAATAGGCAAATGAAGCGTTTCTATTGGTTCATGACAAACACATTCCTCGACGACGACCTAAACGACTCAACAAATGTCCCGTAGCCCGACCGGATGACACACGACACGTCCGGTCGACGTAGTTAGACCTGACGATAGGTTTTAAGTAGAACCATGTGTCCGGGCTCTGGTATTTAGTATGAGACATGCGCCTTCAGGTGACCTGATTCGGTATACGTCAAGCTGACACTTGTCCTTGACTGAGAGCGAATGAATGGTTGAAATCTGAGAGCACGGTAGTGTCCCCGCCAAGGTGAGGAACACAAACAACAAAGGCGCGTCCGTACCATTATATAGGGTGGGGCCTGTAACTAAAGCAAAAAATTAAAACGTAGATTCTAGTCCTCAAACTAGACAACTTTTGTGTAGCAACTTTTTAAAATCATAATGTTTTTAGATTGTTATTTTTTCAAACAAAGTAAATAGTATTTTCAATGTACTTAAAACTCCGTCTAATTGACATCGCCTGTCAGTCAAGTCACTCTACAGACATAATCAATTTCATAGTACCTACATTGCGTGTTCGAATTAACTTTAAAATGTAATAAAATCCAAACCGCAAGTTTTTTTTCAAAGTCCTCAAACAAACGTTGCGTAGTTTGAGGAGAAGAATGTACATTTTAATTTTTTGCTTTAGTTACAGGCCCCACCGTGTATATGTAGACGGAGAACTAGCCCCGGAAAATGTGACACAAAAACGAGAGCCACGAAACACCTCTATTTAGTTTGCTAGACTATCTTTGTTTCTTGATCCGGGCATCTGTCAGCTGTTCATCGGTGGAAGTCAGAGAATGGGTCATTAATTTCCTAGAATTCTGGGTTTCACGCAATATCTTCTAAATATATAAAAGAAGAAACTGACTGACTGACTGACATATCAACGCACAGCCCAAGCCGCTGGTTCTAGAGATTCCAAATTTTGCACGTAGGTTCCTTATAAGGTCTAGGGATGCATTAAGAAAGGATTTTTCAAAATTCACCCCCTAAGGGGGTAAAATGGGGGTTCAAAGTTTGTATGGCGAATCAATATTTGTTAGACTATTTTATTCGAAACTTCACAAGGAGTATTCCTAACGATAAACGAGTAAACAAGTGTTTCAGGTTTTTTTGAAAATTCAACCCCTAAAGGGGCAAATGTGGTCACAAAGTCTGAAAATCAACATGAGTATCGTATCCTTATAGCATAAAATTTTATTAGTATCTACTATTTAAGTTACAATACATGTTACGTAAATTAAATTTACATATAAAACACTAGTAAAAACTAAACTAAACTAAAAACTACTCAAAGAGCCCCCCTCGAGCTGTACCAGGCGCGAAGGTGCCCATCACACTGGCAGCGTTGCCACGTTGGATGGCGATGGACAACCTTTGCGCCAGGTAAGAACCCGCGCGTACATCACACCCCCTTTCGGCAATACGTCGCCCTAGATCCTTAACAAAGGCTATTGCCTCAGACCCCCAACACCCTGTCGTCTCGAAAGCAAGTGGTACAAATAAATATTTGCCAGCAAGGCATGAATATTTGTCGTGTTTTCTGACTGCGGCAATTTCTGCAGCGGCACCAGCCGTCTGTATCGTTCGGGGGAGGTGGGACGCGGCGAAGGTGCTGACGCACGTGGCGTCCCATAAAAGGCATTTTCCCCTCTCCCAAGGCACTAAGGTTAACCCATCCGGTCTTTTCCCATCTGTGCGACTGAGGCCGGGGGGTTCTAATACACAGGGAATATTTGCAGATACTAAGGCCCTCCGGACGATGTCATTGAGTGCGTGGTGTCTAGGAAATCTGCCTGAGCAGCGACAGCAACTCAACGCGTGATGACCATTGGCTTCCACCATGGAGCCGCAGATGCATTGATGAGATGCACAAACATCGCAGCCCAGGCGGAGAGCTACTGCCACACGCATTGAATCGCTATCGAGAAGGGTTCCTAAGTAAGGTGCAGGCAGAGCTTGTAACCAAGCACCAGCTTCAGCTCTTGACACCGACCTGAGTCTAGCCAAATCCACACCTGTTGCAGCATCCATTAGACATGCCAGCTCCTTTCTGGCCCCGGCCTCGTCCCATGATTTTTGTACTTGCGGGATTTCTGGTAAGGACGTATCTGGATAGTGGGTTTTCCACTTTGCAAGGGCATTACTGAGATAAGGAATGGTAACCTGGTCTCCATTGGATTTTAAAATTTTAGATACCAAGCTACTAACCCCATATGCCGACGCAAGAAATGCTGGTAGGCCTACGTCAGCCGCGCGTCTTAAACCCAACCCTCCGTGCCGAATGGGTAACGAGGCTTGGCTCCACTGACCGTCTGAAAGGGACACATTTAGGATAATTTCTGTTGTATCTCTTAAAGTTTCATCGAAAGTAGATACCTCATCAGGATACAACCATGTTGGTGTTGTTCTTAAAAGATAAGTAATTTTTGGAACTGCGAAACACATTCGAAGCAGAGTCAGGGCGACATGGGCACCGATGTTAGAGAGACGCTGTCGAGCGAGCAGAAGAAGTCGCCTTCTCGTCTCTAAAGCATCTGGGATAGCGTCTGGGAATATTGGAGAACCGAGAAGATAAAATGTGCTGCGCGATAGTTCTTTTAGGCCTGGAAGCAAAGTCCTGAATGATGACAACGTATTAGACGAAGAAGTGGGTCCGCAGCAGAAAAATTCACATTTCGTCGCCTTCACCTCTAGTCCTAACTCCTTGAGACGCGGAAGTAGAACAGTCAAGTCTTGCTTTATGATATCTGGATTTCCACCCAAGGTCCCGTCATCCAAATACCATAAATTCAGAGGTGACTTCAAAGACGGTATTATTTTCTGAATGGCGAGACTGAAGGTGAGTGGTCCAAGTGGATCCCCCTGCTGCGCACCCACCTGTGAAAGAATCAGGGAGTTATTGTAATAAAGGTTGGAAGGTGAGTGATAAACTTGATACAGAAAAGGATACAATGACGGTATGTGTTCTTTGGCTTCGCCTAAAAGAACATCTCTCTCTATGGTATTGAAGGCATTTTTAACATCCAATTTGATGATAACACAGTTCGAGTTCCCTGGATCTGCTGCGAACGTGCGCGTGGCATGAATAGCGGCTTCACACCCTCTTTGTGTGCCAAAACCTAACTGATGAGGTTGAAGGTACCCAGCCATCCGTTCCCTAACGGCACGGCATCCCAGCTTGGCTACCAAACGGCGAAAGGTGCTACCTACAGCAATTGGCCGTATACCCCCCTCTTTTTTAGTCAACGCGCACAAAGACGCTCCATAGATATACGGACAGACTTCTGGGTTTAGTTGCCCACTGAGTAAAAAGTTACAGAGTTTAACGAGACATTCTAACAAACGTTGTCCGTTATCGCCAGCGGAGCTCGCAGTCAACTCTTTTAAATGAGCCGGTCTAATTCCATCCAAACCAGAAGCTGACCCATTGTGGAACATCCCTAGCGCTTGAACTACTTGAGTCGGTTAAGGGCGTTGCCAGGTAGTTGAGTGACTTGCGGGCCCTGTGGACAGGTGTTGTTACGGTCAGTCTGGCTGGTGCTGGGAGCCATCCGAGGGGCCGAAGGCTGGTGACGCTGGCGAGCTACATCTTTGTGAAGGTGTCCAATGTGTATTTTAAGTCCGTGTGACGTGAATCTGCGAGACGAACCAGGGCAATGGGAGCAAGTCAAAGTATGGGAAGAGGAACTCATATTAAAACTTAAATCAAAATAAACATAAAACTAATATAACTTAAAATGGTATGTACAAACTGTTAAAAATTAAAAATTATAATAAACAAATAAAGCCGCACGATTGTAGTGTGGGGTGCGGTCCTACGGGGTTCCGAGATACCTTGGTATGGTATAAGCGTGGGTATAGTTTCTTCAATAAAAACAGTGTTACTGCACGCACTTTTACAACAAACAAATAAAGCAGAACGATTGTCGGGTGCAGGGTGCGGTCTTCTGAGGTTGCGAGAGACCTTGGTATTAAACGTCAGTATAGTATCTTCAATAACAAGAACACCGTTACTGCACGCACATTTACAACAGGCATACGCACGTGCTTTCACAATTGTTGAAACAATTTAGGTCGAAATATGCGAATAAGATGTATATTGTTGATTTTTTCACTTGGATGACAATGTCAGTTGTCAAGGCGGCTAAGCGTGTCCCAGGCGGGCCCCGCAGGTCTGCGCTGCGGTCTCCGCAGAGAAGAGTTTTAGTACCGCTTGTCTATTGCGGCCGGATTTATGTAAATCGTCAAACGGTGTTATTTATTTAATTTTTTTGAGAAAATTATACGCGGAACCAATAAATCACAGTTGTTGTTCCGTTGCCATGGTTTTGTTTAAGTACTATAAGTATCCTTATTGAGTACTTATAGTACAGTCGAGGACAAAGAGATGTATACACTTTTGGACCTTATTGCGTTGTAATAAGGTCCAAAAGTGTATACATCTCTTTGTCCTCGACTGTACGCGGGCGAAGCCGCTGGAAAAATATAGGCCCTGCCCTCTATAAATCACTCCATTATGTATTTAAAATTAGAGAACATAGACAGTTTTTTTACATACTATTTATTCCTGGCAGTCACCGTCTGACCTCCACCAATGAATAGCCGCAGATATACGTATTTAGTAATTAGTGGAGTACGGGAACGCCTTTTTAACCTATAAAAATTACATAAATCACAAGTCCGATTTTATTTTGTGACCTGTTAGAATACGTTAAGTACTAATAATTAAAAATATTTTCTAACGATTGTTAGCATTGCGCTAGGTATAATACATGTATTTGTTTGCTACACATAGAAAAGATTACGTAAGTTATATTTTTCTCCGCCAGGCTATCGCTTTTTACTATTGCAACATAACTTCACATTTTATAACGGTTTTGTCAAGAGCATATGTCGTCTTAGCCATTTGTAATTCGTTTCGAATTCAAGGTCACTTATATTTTGACAAATTGTTTTCGATTATGCTCACATAATCTATTGACCAAACTGTTATAAAATGACAGATGATGTTGAAATAGTTTAATGCAATAGTATGGTAAAGGAAAATATATCTTGTATAATATTTTCTTGTTTTTATTAACAAATACCTATATAATACCTAACGCGACGTCAAAAACTGTTAGAAATTTTTTTTTACTATAAGTAATCATATTTTACATTATCTAACTAAAAAAGAAAATCGCACTTGTGAGTTATGGAAGCTCAAAACTGTTCGCGTACTGTATAGATGAATTATCGAGATCATGGAATTGCATTTGTAGTGGTTGTACCGTTTGCAACAAAAGGAGAATAATTTTCTCAACTCAAATGGCTCCCTATCCGTCACCGCCGTAACTCTCACATACTTTCTTTACTCTTTTCTATACTTTTTAACCCTGCAACTCCCCGCTACCTCAAAGAGCGTTTCTCTTATCTTAATTCTATTAGATCCTCTCAAAAATTGCTCCTAAAAGTGCCATCTTCATCTTCCAAATTTTATAATTGCTCATTTACGTTCCAGGCCGTTCGTTTGTGGAATTCTCTCCCTCTCAACATAAAACGCGCGCAGTCTATCGGTAGCTTTAAATCGCAACTTAAGGAATACTATTTATCTCTTCCTTAGGTTTTTAAGTTGACACTGTTGTTTCTTACTGTGTGTATTATATATGTATATATGTACGTATATGTATGTTTATTTTGTAATTATTTAAGTATGTACATTCATATGAATGTGCTGTGTTATCTATTTCGTCTCTTTTGTGTCTATGCACCACCTACTGCTTATTGTTTTTCTCTAGTCTCCACTACCCAAAGATTGTCTGGAAGAAATCGCTCATTAGCGATAAGACCGCCTGTTGTTACCTCTACCTAAATTTATCTAATTGTAAAATTTGTGCTTGTAACTGTATGAGGTGTGCAATAAAGAGTATTTATTATTATACTCTTTATTCATTTTTATTCTTAGGATTAGGTTTTTTACAATATTTTTACAATTGTATTATTATTATTCTCTATATTCATTTTTCTTCTTAGGATTAGGTTTTTTACAATATTTATATAACTAAAAGTAAAATATAAAAATACATCTAAAACATACAAAAATAATAAAAACATTATAAAAAACCTATCCTAGGGTGCCGCCGGCAACGGAGCAAGGCCCAGGCTGCCGGTGGTCAGGGCCGCAGAGAGAGGAACCTTCGGACTATGCGCGCCGTGTCCAGGATAACCGCCTTCTGGATCTGACCCTTGATCCAACCACAACCCCGTAGCGAAAGTCTCTCTAGGTGTTGGTCGAGATTCTTCGCTATGAGACCGTTCGCAGAAACAACTATCGGCACAATGATCGCCGAATCAACCTCCCACATGGCGGTTACCTCGTGAGCCAAGTCTAGGTACTTGCTGGACTTGTCCTTCTCGGCCTTCACGAGGTTCTCGTCACATGGGACGGTGATGTCGACGAGCATGGCCCGGCGTTGCGGTCGATCTATTACCACGATATCAGGCTTATTGGCTACAATAGTCCTGTCCGTGATAATAGATCGATCCCAATAGAGCGTGGCACGACCATTTTCGAGAACTGGCGCAGGTGTGTACTTGTAGTACGGCACTTCGTAGTCCACAAGACCGTATAGGAGAGCAAGCTGCTGGTGTATAATCCTGGCTACGAGGTTATGTCTGTGCAAGTACTCGCCGTTAGCAAGATGAGAACAGCCGGAGATGATATGCCTGAGTGACTCTCCGGGACGGCGGCATGCCCGACAAATGTCGACCGTACCGTCCTTCAGGATATATTTCCGGTAGTTATTCGTCATGATAACTTCGTCCGCAATTGCACAGGCAAAACCTTCGGTTTCTCCGAAGAGGTCCCCGAATCGTAACCAGTTCACCGACGCGAGCAGGTCTACGTCGGGTCCCGTGAGGGCCCTGTAGAACCGCCCGTGTAGCTCCTTGCTCTCCCATACCGCCCTGCGATCCTCGGTGCTTAGCACCACAGGTTTGCGCCAGTTCTCGTTTACCAAGGAGAGCGGCGTGAGACCCTTATCTACTGCCACCACATCACGATGCATCCCACACTCGTTGTTAAGGAAATAGTTCCTGAGATTGTACACCTCACGGTTGTGGAGATTTTTGGCGTTTAAAAAGCCGCGACCTCCACACTTCCGTGGGATGTACAATCTCATAACAGACGAGCGTGGGTGAAGCATACGGTGTGTGGTGAGCAATAGACGGACTCTCCGATCCAGGGCATCCCGCTCGGTCTGTGTCCACCTTAGTATGCCAAAGGAGTATGTGAGTAGGGGCATTACCCAGGCATTGAAGGCGCGCACCTTGTTGCCACCTGACAGAAGACTATTAAGTACTTTTGTCAGCCGACCGAAGAAGCGCTCCTTCAACGACTGTTTAATACCCACATCCTCAATGCCCAAAGACTGTGACATACCAAGGTATTTGTAGGTTTCTGATTCAGAGATAGATCTGAACGTCATTGTCTCAGAAAGCTGTAGATTTGTTGAATTTACTACTTTCCCCCGCTGTACATGCATAACCGCACATTTATCAACACCAAACTCCATCTTGATGGAACTACTGAACACTTCAGTGGTCTTCAGTAGTTCCAACAAGTCTTGGTTATTTGGTGCAAATAATTTGAGATCGTCCATGTACAGAAGGTGAGATATGACTTCACCCTCTCTCCGAAGCCGGCAACCTAGCCCCGAATCCTTCAGCAGATTGCTGAGTGGATTTAGAGCTAGGCAGAACCACAGGGGACTCAGACTGTCGCCTTGAAATATTCCTCGCTCGATCCTTATAAAGTCCTGCGGGCCAGGGGGGTCATCCCCGCCTCCTGGTTGACGAAGGACTGTGGTCCACTGCCTCATACACGCGCCAAGGAAGGATCTTAAAGCTGCATCAATTTTATACAGCTCTAAGATCCTCTTCAGCCATGAATGAGGCACCGAATCGTAGGCCTTCTTGTAGTCAATCCAAGCGGCCGAGAGGGCCCCCCTATTCCGCCGGACTCGTTGGCAAATGGTCATGTCTATGAGGAGGAGCTCTTTAGTACCGCGGGACCCAACCCTACATCCATTTTGAGCGGAGACCAAAATATTGTTTGAGACCATGTGCGCGTTTATTTTTGCTCTCAAAATGGATGTAAGGAGCTTGTAAAGTGTAGGCAAGCACGTGATGGGTCGGTAGTTCTTCGCTTCCGTGGTACTACCGGACTTATAGAGCAGGAAGGTTACACCAGTTGTTAACGAAGGCGGGAGGGAGCCAAGATCGAGAGCTTGTTGAAATTGCGTTGCCAGCCGCGAGTGCGAGCATCGAAACCATTTTAGCCAGAAGTTGTGCAATCCATCCGGGCCAGGACTTTTCCAGTTCTGGGCCGTACGGATTGCACAACTTACGTCATCGGGGCTGATGGTGATAGCCCCCATAGGTTCGATGGACTCGCACTCACGCTCGACAACGCGCATCCACTCGCCCTCCGTGTGTTCAACGGGCGCTGACCAGATGCTACGCCAGAAGTCAGTCATGGCAGTAGCATCCGGCAGTCGCACGTCGGACACACGGGGGTCGGTTTCCTCCCACCTTCGGTATACCTTCCTTTGGTCACTTTGGAAAAGACGATTCTGCTTGAATCGATCCACACGCTCTCTGTAGCGGCGAATACGGCTTGCCCATGCATAAACTTTCTGCTTCAGAAAGTCGATGCGCTCTGTGACGTTGGCCATGTAGTCGCGGGGCTCGGTCTCCGTCCCCGCGAACGCCTGGTGCACAAAGCGCATTACTCGGGGGCGGTTGTTGCCTCCCCTGAAGCAGATCAGCTTTGCAATGAGAGTCCTAAATGAGTTGATACGGCGCTCGATCCGCACCTGCCATGCGGGGACACCCCCGGCGGTCCTAGGTGCACGTTCAGCGTCCGGAAACTTGACTCGAGCAACACGGCACGCCGCGATGGCTCCGCAGTACATGATCGAGTGCGTATCATCTAAGTCTTTACTAGTCCGCAGGAATGGATCTAGCAAATCATTTAGGGCACTCATTAACGCTAGATTGCGTCTATTCATAGGCAAGCGTGGTAATCGTGGCCTAGAGATGTTTGAGGAGCGATACTGCGTAATTGCCTCTTCCAAAGTCCTCCTCAATTGCTCATTGGCTGTACTACTCACACTCAGATTCGCGATCTCCTCATCGACACTGGGATCAACCCGCGGCGCCCCCGATGCCAGGTAGGGTGCGGGCATCGGATCCGGCGACGTGGCGGGCGGATCCCGCGCCGAGGTGGTGGTCGCGCGAGCAGAGAGAGCCTGCAGGCGAAGCCGATCAAGTGTCGCGTCATCCAACCGCTTTAGCCGCTGAATGACGCGCACCTGATCCGATAATCGTTGCGCAGTCGTGTCATTGGTTGGTTCATTTATTATTATTATTTCCTTTATTTATCTTTTTACTTAGTTTAGGGTTTTTACAATATTTTTATAAAAGTAAAATATAAAAATACATCTAAAACATATGAAAACAATAAAAGCATTATAAAAAACCTAAACTAGGGTGCCGCCGGCAACGGAGCAGGGCCCAGGCTGCCGGTGGTTAGGGCCGCAGAGTGAGGAACCTTCGGACTATGCGCGCCGTGTCCAAGATTACCGCCTTCTGAATCTGACCCTTGATCCAACCACAACCTCGTAGCGAAAGTCTCTCAAGATGTTGGTCGAGACTCTTCGCTACGAGACCGTTCGCAGAGACAACTATCGGCACAATGATCGCCGAATCAACCTCCCACATGGCGGTTACCTCGTGAGCCAAGTCTAGGTACTTGCTGGACTTGTCCTTCTCGGCCTTCACGAGGTTGTCGTCACATGGGACGGTGATGTCGACGAGCATGGCCCGGCGTTGCGATCGATCTATTACCACGATATCAGGCTTATTGGCTACTATAGTCCTGTCCGTGATAATAGATCGATCCCAATAGAGCGTGGCACGACCATTTTCGAGAACTGGCGCAGGTGTGTACTTGTAGTACGGCACTTCGTGGTCCACAAGACCGTATAGGAGAGCAAGCTGCTGGTGTATAATCCTGGCTACGAGGTTATGTCTGTGCAAGTACTCGCCGTTAGCAAGATGAGAGCAACCGGAGATGATATGCCTGAGTGACTCTCCGGGACGGCGGCATGCCCGACAAATGTCGACCGTACCGTCCTTCAGGATATACCTCCGGTAGTTATTCGTCATGATAACTTCGTCCGCAATTGCACAGGCAAAACCTTCGGTTTCTCCGAAGAGGTCCCCGAATCGTAACCAGTTCACCGACGCGAGTAGGTCTACGTCGGGTCCCGTGAGGGCCCTGTAGAACCGCCCGTGTAGCTCCTTGCTCTTCCATACCGCCCTGCGATCCTCGGTGCTTAGCACCACAGGTTTGCGCCAGTTCTTGTTTGCCAAGGAGAGCGGCGTGAGACCCTTATCTACTGCCACCACATCACGATGCATCCCACACTCGTTGTTAAGGAAATAATTCCTGAGATCGTACACCTCACGGTTGTGGAGATTTTTGGCGTTTAAAAAGCCGCGACCTCCACACTTCCGTGGGATGTACAATCTCATAACAGACGAGCGTGGGTGAAGCATACGGTGTGTGGTGAGCAATAGACGGACTCTCCGATCCAGGGCATCCAGCTCGGTCTGTGTCCACCTTAGTATGCCAAAGGAGTATGTGAGTAGGGGCATTACCCAGGCATTGAAGGCGCGCACCTTGTTGCCACCTGACAAAAGACTATTAAGTACTTTTGTCAGCCGACTAAAGAAGCGCTCCTTCAACGCCCGTTTAATACCCACATCCTCAACACCCAAAGACTGTGACATACCAAGGTATTTGTAGGTTTCTGATTCAGAGATAGATCTGAACGTCATTGTCTCAGAAAGCTGTAGATTTGTTGAATTTACTACTTTCCCCCGCTGTACATGCATAACCGCACATTTATCAACACCAAATTCCATCTTGATGGAACTACTGAACACTTCAGTGGTGTTCAGTAGTTCCAACAGATCTCGGTTATTTGGTGCAAACAATTTAAGATCGTCCATGTACAGAAGGTGAGATATGACTTCACCCTCTCTCCGAAGCCGGCAACCTAGCCCCGAATCCTTCAGCAGATTGCTGAGCGGATTTAGAGCTAGGCAGAACCACAGGGGACTCAGACTGTCGCCCTGAAATATTCCTCGCTCGATCCTTATAAAGTCCTGCGGACCAGGGGGGGTCATCCCCGCCTCCTGGTTGACGAAGGACTGTGGTCCACCGCCTCATACACGCGCCAAGGAAGGATCTTAAAGCTGTATCAATTTTATACAGCTCTAAGATCCTCTCCAGCCATGAATGAGGCACCGAATCATAGGCCTTCTTGTAGTCAATCCAAGCGGCCGAGAGGGTCCCCCCATTCCGCCGGACTCGTTGGCAAATGGTCATGTCTATGAGGAGGAGCTCTTTAGTACCACGGGACCCCACCCTACATCCATTTTGAGCCGAGGCCAAAATGTTATTTGCGACCATGTGCGCGTTTATTTTTGCTCTCAAAATGGATGTAAGGAGCTTGTAAAGTGTAGGTAAGCACGTGATGGGTCGGTAGTTTTTCGCTTCCGTGGTACTACCGGACTTATAGAGCAGAAAGGTTACACCAGTTGTTAAGGAAGGCGGGAGGGAGCCAAGTTCGATGGCTTGTTGAAATTGCGTTGCCAGACGCGAGTGCGAGCATCGAAACCATTTTAGCCAGAAGTTGTGCAATCCATCCGGGCCGGGACTTTTCCAGTTCTGGGCCGTACGGATTGCACAACTTACGTCATCGGGGCTGATGGTGATAGCCCCCATAGGTTCGATGGACTCGCACTCACGTTCGACAACACTCATCCACTCGCCCTCCGTGTGTTCAACCGGCGCCGACCAGATGCTACGCCAGAAATCAGTCATGGCAGTAGCATCCGGCAGTCGCACGTCGGACACACGGGGGTCGGTTTCCTCCCACCTTCGGTATACCTTCCTTTGGTCACTTTGGAAAAGACGATTCTGCTTGAATCGGTCCACACGCTCTCTGTAGCGGCGAATACGGCTTGCCCATGCATAAACTTTCTGCTTCAGAAAGTCGATGCGCTCTATGACATTGGCCATGTAGTCGCGGGGCTCGATATTCGTCCCCGCGAACGCCTGGTGCACAAAGCGCATTACTCGGGGGCGGTTATTGCCCCCCCTGAAGCAGATCAGCTTTGCAATGAGAGTCCTAAATGAGTTAATACGACGCTCGATCCGTACTTGCCATGCGGGGACACCCCCGGTGGTCCTAGGTGCACGTTCAGCGTCCGGAAACTTGACTCGAGCAACACGGCACGCCGCGATGGCTCCGCAGTACATGATCGAGTGCGTATCATCTAAGTCTTTACTAGTCCGCAGGAGTGGATCTAGCAAATCATTCAGGGCTCCCATTAACGCTAGATTGCGTCTATTCATAGGCAAGCGTGGTAATCGTGGCCTAGGGGTATTTGTGGAGCAATACTGCGTAATTGCCTCTTCCAAAGTCCTCCTCAGTTGCTCATTGGCTGTAGTACTCACACTCTGATTCGCGATCTCCTCCTCATCGGCATTGAGATCAACCCGCGGCGCCCCCGATGCCAGGTCGGGTGCGGGTATCGGATCCGGCGACGTGGCGGGCGGATCCCGCGCCGAGGTGGTGGCCGCGCGAACAGAGAGAGCCTCCAGGCGAAGCCGATCAAGTGTCGCGTCATTCAACCGCTTTAGCCGCTGAATGACGCGCACCTGATCCGATAGGCGTTGCGCAGTCGTGTCAATAGTTGGTTCAAGAGCCTGAAACAGAGGAAGTATCCGGTCACGATACGCGCACAGATTAGTTCCCCCCTCTGTAGCCCCATAATAGGCGCGCATGACGTTCTCGTTCATGGAAGGAGTCCATTTCATGCGACGCACTATACCACCGGCAGCGGGGGCCCTGGGCGGGACAGGATGTCCCGCAAGCCCCAAGCGTGCCGACAGCGGTGGCCGTCCTCGTCGCGCTGGTGGTCGTCGCGGCGGCGGCGGCGGCCCGCACTCGTCGCTCGACTCGCTGGTCTCGGGCGCTGTAGCAAATTTGTCGCCCGATGAGGATGGCGAGGAGACGGACGAGGCGGGCGTAGATGGTGGGCGTGCGCTTGTAGTCTCGGCTTCTTTTTGACGTGCTTTGCTTCTTGTAATCATCCGTGTAGTGTATTTTTATATCCGCGTATCTTTTTCGTGTCACATGTTGTGACAGCCCGTATCGTATCCGTTGGGGTCATTTTTAGTGACGAAAAGGTAGAAAATATCACACTTACGAGAAAGAATACGTCTAAAATACATAATTACAAAAAAATAGAAGCAAAATTTGTATAAAACACGTCTGACGCTGACAGCCGTCAAATTAATTATTATTATTATTATTTCTCTTAATTTAATAAACCTTTGGACCCGGGGTATGTCCTTAAACTACGTCCGGACTTGGGTATGTCCTTAAACTATGCCAAAAAGAGAGGTATGGGCACTGCGAATGGCATCTCGCTTAGTGTGGTAGGGCACGTTCAGCGAATGTCATCTCGCTCAAATCTGGAGCAGAGCCCGACTGGGGAAGTACCTCCACCTTACAGAAAACCACAGCCAAATAGCACTAGACCCTACTCATAGTGTTGTGTTCCCGCTGGTGAGTAAGGTTGCCAAAGAGCTCAAAGAGGACCCAGTGTGTTGACGATGAGGGACCCTCTTGTTCCTTTAGCCGTCAACACAGTGAATCCTCCTTTTTGTAAAGGGTCGGGAACGCGCATGTGACTCCTGTGGAGTTACAGGCGTCCATAGGTTACGGTAGCTGCTTACCATCAGGCAGGCCGTATGCTTGTTTGCCACCGTCGTAGTATAAAAAAAAAAAAAAATAATAATAAAATTACATACCCTTAAGAAATGGAATAAGTAGTAGTCCTCTGTTTTTTGCTTTTAGTCGCTATCATGTTCTTCACCTAAGCTGTCACAAGTATTGATAATAAGATTGTTTGAAATTCGATCCATTTCCCCTTCCTGCCATCGATATTTATTTTCTTCACTTTCGACATGGCGACAAATATTTTCCCAGTCCTCAGCAGTAATAGTATTCATTCGTTCAGTTGCTAAACTCATAATGCCTTGCATGTTTAATGAAACGTTTCTTTTCGCTACATATCCTTTTACCCTGGACCAAATATTTTCGATCGGATTGAATGTCGGGTGATACGGTGGCAATCGTAAAACGGAGTGGCCATGTTCTTTTAAAATTGCATCTATGTGGTACTCACGAAACCGCTCTTTATTTTGTTTAATGATTTATCATACAAACTGGTTTTGTACATCAACGGGCTATAGGAAATGTTGTGTTCTGTCAACCAATCCATCATTTCTTGTTTATGAGAATTTGACGTTGGAGCACGATTCAAAAGTTTGTTGTGATAGGACGCATTATCTACGATCCTACGCTCTTCGGTTTAAGGTTCGGTATTAATTTTTCTTTTTACCATTTTTCGTAGTTGACAAAGTTCATCTGGTCATGGTAATCTCCCGTTTTTTGGTTTGCCTTAAACATTAACAAAGCGTTGGGAATAAAACTATCTTTTCCTCCTGCGTGCACTATTATTAACCGCTGGCCTGTACTGATTTGTTTTTTTACTCCAAATTCTGTTCCATCGGTCCAAGCCTCTCCGGACACATGTGAAGTGTGGATGTAGGTTTCATCAGTATAAACTAGTGGTTTATCTTCAGACCGATATTCCGCAATTTTGGTAAGGTAATTTATTCTTAGCAGTCGTATGTTGTCTTTCCATTAATATTTTTCGGTTGTCGTCGGTCTTTTTCCATTTAAATCCTAATTTTTGTATTTGTTTTCGTAAGGTGGTGTTGTGACAATAAAATATTGAGTATTGTCTATGACCTGAGGTCTTTAGTTTATAGGCGTTTGGTTTTTGTTTTGAGAAGCTTCACCGCTATGAATATGAGTGGTTCATCTATCTATACATATAATAAAGCTGAAGAGGGTCGAAAGTCTGTACATGGAAGATAATCGAAAAAAAGTTGGCTGGGGATACTTAGAATCGATAACAGAACACGTTCCAACAATTTTTAGAATTTTTGTCTGTTTATCTGTTTGTCTGTTTATTTGACCGCGCATCACGTGAAAACGGCTGAACGGATTTTGATGAAATTTTGTATAGAGATAGTTTGAGTCCCGGGGAAGGATAATATATAGTTTTAATCCCGAAAATCAACCCTGGTGGGGGTGAAAATGGGGTTGAAAGTTTGTACGGAGAATTTTTAACTGCTGATACGATTTAGATAGAAATGAGTATGGAGATAATTTGAGTCTCGAGAAACGTCATAGGATAGTTTTCAAACCCTTGTGGGGGTGAAAAGGGGGTTGGAAGTTGGTATGAGGATTTTTTTACCGCTGAACTGACTTTGATGAAAATTGGTATAGAGATAGTATGGGTCTCGAGAAAGGACAAAGGATAGTTTCATCTTCAAAAAAGCCCCCCCCCCCCCCCCCCCCATTTTACTTTAGAATCTTAGGTCCAAAAATCTATCTTATACATATAATAAAGCTGAAGAGGATCGAAAGTCTGTACATGGAATATATTCGAAAAAAAGTTGGCTGGGGATACTTAGAGTCGATAACAGAACACGTTCCAACAATTTTTAGAATTTTTGTCTGTTTATCCTGTTTGGCTGTTTATTTGACCGCGCATCACGTGAAAACAGCTGAACGGATTTTAATGAAATTTTGTATAGAGATGTGAGAATGAGTGTATAGTGACAGTGAGAAGTGACAAAGTGACAAAGTGAAAAAAGTAAAAAAAGTCGAGAACCTGAAAGAAAAAAATGTCGAAAATGTCAAAAATGTCAAAAATGTAAAAAATGACAAAGTTTCAAAAAATTCAAAAAATTTCCAAAATTTCTAAAATTTCCAAAATTTCGAAAATTTCAAAAATTTCAAAAATTTCAATAATCTCAAAAATCTCAAAAATCACAAATATCTCAAAAATCTCAAAAAAAATAAAAATTTCAAAAATTTCACAAATTTCAAAAATTACAAAAAATATCAAAATAACAAAAATATCAAAAATTACAAATATTTCAATTAAAAAGAATACAAAAAAAAATAAAAATACAAAAATTAGGAAAAAGTCAAAAATGAAATAAAATTAAATAACATAACTTCGTTCCAACCGAAACGCACTCAGGTATTTTTTTTTCTCTGACGTTCATTAGCGCATTGTAATTTGCTTACATTGAAGAATAAATATTTTGATCTACAACAATATCATAAATCCTCTATTCCGCGTTCAGAAACCGTATGTAATTACCACCATTAATGCAATCAGTAACGTAACATCAGTGTATTATCTGTGACAGTGTGTTAAAAACGTATGAAAATTCATTACCTACGGTAACGTAATGAAAATTCGCCCTCCTCCCCGACCGCCGGCACAATAAGGTTGGTCATGGCGGTCATTCTAACGGTTTCCGAACACGTCACTTAGGATTTTTTTAATATGTGTGTAGATAAAGCAGTGTATGCTTCTATTAGGGTACACATAAAATGGGGGGTGAATTTTTTTTTCGCTCCAACTCTATCGTGTTGGGTATTATTGAATAGGTCTTTCAAAAAGAATAGAGGTCTTTTAATACATTTTTTGGACGAAACTGATAGTTTCGTAAATATTAGATTTGAAAGTTCAATCAAAAAAGGGCGTCTCTTCCATCTAACTTTAGAACCGTGGGTCCAAACAGGGCGGCAACTACGAAACTCTACACTGAGCATCGCCCGACATGCTCTTGGCCGGTTTTTTTGCATTGTTATCCCAGAAATCACCCCTTAAAGATTACTAATTCCAATTCAAGAAAATCCCCAGCCAGGTTATACGTAGCCTATAAAAATTAAACGCTTAAAAGGGGGGGGGGGCAGCCACTACACTCACTACAGATTGAGTTAAATTTGCATGAGTCACCCCCCCCCCCCCCCAAGTACACCTCAAATAGAAAAAAACGTTACTGACCCCCTCAAAAAATCATTTCTGCATTTGTGACCCCCCCCCCCCCCAAATTTCAACCGCACCTGTTCTTACCTTTCATGCTTAGACTGATGTGACGGGAGGATCGATTTGGATGATATTTGCCGTGGACATGGACGTATAAATACAAAAGTGGTCCTGTATCGTCCGATATACACCTACTATTCTATGTCGTTTAAATCATGTCAATAAAAATTAATAGGATAAATCCATCTGTCAACTTTAGTTCAAGTTCCGCCTCCAGGGTAGCGGGAGAGAAATTAGGGGTGAATTAGCCGCTTACTGACACAGACCGAATTCCACGCGGGCGGATCCGCGGGCACAGCTAGTATTCAATATACCCTTCCTAACATCACTCTCACATAATAAAGTTTATACACAATATAAAGTTTATGGACAGTGACAAGAAGTGTGAGAACTGTGTGCTGAACAAAATAAGTAGGTTACCCTATACAACAAACGCGAATATAGCTAGTGATGTACTGGGGGTGGTACATGCCGATGTTGCGGGACCAATGGAGGTGGCATCTGTGGGAGGGGCTAGATATTTTCTTCTCTTAAAAGATGATTTATCAAACTACAGGGTGGTGTACTTTCTAAAACATAAATCAGAAGTACCAGAGAAAATCAAACATTACATTCTAACCTCTGAAAGATTCACCTCCAAGAAATTGAAAATATTGAAGTCAGACAATGGTAAAGAGTTTCTTAATCGAGAAGTAAAGGACCTGCTGGAAGCCAAAGGTATCATACATCAAACCACGGTTCCTTACACACCCGAACAAAACTCCCGAGCTGAACGCGAGATGAGAACTCTGGTAGAGGCAGCACGTTCAATGATTAGTGACTTCGGTAAGGAACTTTGGGCAGAAGCAATCAATATGGCAGTCTATGTTATGAACCGGACTGGTAAAAGTCGGGTGGAAGGAAAAACGCCTTATGAGTTGTGGGAAGGTAAAGAGTTTCATGTGAGAAGCTTGAAGATGATATTTGGCAGTGAGGTGGTAGTTCATATCCCGAAACAGAAGAGGCTGAAATGGGACCCAAAAGGAAAAAAAGGTATATTTGTGGGCTATGAGAGCTCAAAAGGATACAGAATTTATTACCCTGAGGAAAAGTTTGTTGACATACGGAGAGATGTAGTTACCCTATCAGACAAAGCCTGTGTTCCTGCCATAAATATAGAAAGGGAAGAGAAAGAAGTGGTAATTCTTCTGGATAAAGATGCTAAAGATCATTGGAGTGATCAAAGTACCTGTCAACCAGACATACAACATGTGTCAGAAATGCAAAATAGAAAAGAACTTGATGATAATGAAGAAGCAGAAGAGTTGGTGCCATCTGTCCGCACTTCGTCTGAATACCAGACTGCAGATGAGGCTGTCATGCCCGAACCTGACAATCAAGCCGACATAGTACAGCGTCAAGTACCTGAAGAAAATGTACAGATAAATCAATTTACCAGGTCAGGCAGGCATGTGAAAAAGCCTCAGAGGTTTGACGATATGGCTTTGGTAGTTGAACAAGAGAGTGAGCCGAAGACTTACAGTGAAGCCATGAGGTCAAAGGATAAGGACAAGTGGGAAGTAGCCATCAAAGCAGAGCTTGCACAAATGAAAGATTATAATACGTGGACTGAGGTCCAAAGTATACTAGAGTCTGCAAGTACTGTAAGTTCTAAATGGTGTATTTAAGAAGAAAGATGATGGTACTTTTAAGGCCAGGTTAGTAGCAAGAGGTTTTGAGCAGGATTGTAATGATGACTATAATGTATATGCCCCTGTAGCTAGGCTTAATACCTTCCGTATATTTGTTTCAGTTGCTACAACAATGAACTTACAAATCAATCAGATGGATGTATGTGGAGCATTTCTTAACGCTAACTTGGATGAGGAGTTGTACTTAAAGTTGCCTGAAGGTTGTAATGCAAGGTTTGGTAAACTGAATAAATCCCTGTATGGGCTCAAAGGAGCACCCAGATATTGGAATGAAACATTTAGTAATCTTATAAAGTCTAAAGGTTTTATACAGTCTGAAAAGGATTATTGTTTGTTTTCAAAGTGTAATGAAAAGTCTAGAACATGGTTATTGTTGTATGTAGATGATATCCTTTTCTTTAGTAGCTATCAAAATGAAACTGATAATCTTAGAAACATGTTAAGCAAATCTTTTAAAATGAAAGATATGGGTAAGATCAGGAAGTATTTAGGGTTTGAAGTGTGTCAGGACCTTGAGAAACAGTGTACTACTTTGTCTCAGAAAGAATACTTAAATAAAGTGTTATCAAACTATGGAATGAGTGACTGTAAGCCTCTGTCTTTACCGATTGATAAAAATTTTGATTTTAGTGTACTTAAAAGAGAGTCTTCTGAAAGTGTTTGTGTGGAAAGCAAATGCAGAACTTTGATTGGAAGCTTGGCTTATTTAGCCGCTGGCACAAGGCCAGATATTTCTGCAGTTGTAGCTATACTAAGCAGATATCAAAGTTGCGCATCAGTGTTATTGTATAAGTTACTGTGTAACATACTAAGATATTTGTCTGGCACGAGAGAACTTTGCTTGAAGTATGAATGTAGTGGAAATGTAGTGGGGTATGTTGACAGTGATTGGGGAGGAAGTGATGATCGAAGATCAACTACAGGCTGTTGTTTCAAACTGTGGGGTTGTACTGTTATGTGGTTTACAAAGAAACAGCAATCTGTTAGTCTCTCTTCGACTGAAGCGGAATTTTGTGCTTTGAGTCACGCAACCAGTGAGGCTTGTTGGCTAAAAGATATATTAGCTGTGTTTAATGTTCCTGTAGGACCGATTGTACTGTATGAAGACAATCAGTCAGCAATAAAGATGGCTCATATGACAAGGTGGTTCACTAGAGTAAAACACTTGGACATTAAACAAAGCCTTGTTAAGGAAAAAATATCTAATGGTATTGTGATGTTAAAATACATTAGCACCACTGAGCAAATTGCTGACATATTTACAAAAGCCTTAGGTGGGGTTCTGTTTAGAAAGTTTAGGCAATTATTAATTGACTAGCTGTGCCCGCGGCTCCGCCCGCGTGGAATTCGGTCTTTGTCAGTAAGCGCCCCTTCACCCCTAATTTCTCTCCCGCTACCCTGGAGGCGAAACTTGAAGTAAAGTTGACAGATGGATACGCTAGAGGACAGTAGTCCTAATAAAATATTTTACAATTATCACTAAATGAAACTACACTCAAAAATGAATACTTTTTTATATCCTATTAATTTTTTTTGGCATGATTTAAACGACATAGAGTAGTAGGTGTATATCGGACGATACAGGATCACTTTTGTATTTATACGTTCAAATGTCCACGGCAAATATCATCCAAATCGATCCTCCCGTCAAATCAGTCTAAGTATGAAAGGTAAGAAGTCGGAGAAGGCGCGGTTGAAATTGAGGCGGAGGGGGGGTCACAAATGCAGAAATAGATTTTTTTCTATTTGAGGTGCACTTGGAGGGGGGGGGGTCCATGACCCATGCAAATTTAACTCAATCGAGTGTAGTGGCAACCCCCCCCCCCCCTTTACACGTTGAATTTTTATATAGGCTACGTATAACCTGGCTGGGGAGTTTCTTGAATTGGAATTATATAGTAATCGTTAAGGGGTGATTTCCGGGATAACAATGCAAAAAAAACCGGCCAAGAGCATGTCGGGCGATGCTCAGTGTAGAGTTTCGTAGATGCCGCCCTGTTACAAAACATCCGTTCAAAAGGTCGTTTATTAAGGGATAGTTGGCGGCGCTTACGTTATTTTACTATCCGGCACTTCCTTTCACTATGCGTTTTTGACTGATAATCCAAAAACGGCTGAACCGATTTTATTCAATATAGTTTTTATTGAAAGTTCTTATCAGGCCTCACCAAATTTCAGCTTTCTAGTACGAACGGTAACTGAGCTAGACCGCGGACAGACGGGCGGACATGACGAAACTATTAGGGTTCCTAGTTGACTACGGAACCCTAAAAAGAGATAAATAGTAGTTTATGTAACTGTTAACCGTAATAAGCCCTAATTATGTACAGAAGCATACATATTTTTACCTACACACATATTAAAAATTCATTGAAACCATTCGAATGACCGCCATTACACCGCCATGACCAACCTTATTGCGCCGGTGGTCGCGGGGGGAGGGTTGGGGGGTGCTGGCGGTAAGGGGGGGATGGATTTTCATTACGTTACCGTAGGTAATGAATTTTCATACGTTTTTACCACACTGTCACAGATAATACACTGATGTTACGTTACTGGTTGCAATAATGGTGGTAATTACATACGGTTCCGAACGCGGAATAGAGGATTTATGATATTGGTGTAGATCAAGATATTTATTCTTCAATATAAGCACATTACAATGCACTAATTAACGTCAAAGAAAAATTAAATACTTACGCGAGTGTCGTGGAACACTCGGTTGGAACGAAGTTATGTTATTTTATTTTATTTTTGACGTTTTCGTAAATTTTGTGGTTTTATTTTTTTTTGTATTTTTTTTTTAATTTTGGAAATTTTGGAATATTTAGAAATTTTGAAATTTTGCCCTTTTTTTGACATTTTCAACATTTTTTACTTTTAGGTTCTCGACTTTTTTACTTTTATCACTTTGTCACTTCTCACTTTCACTTTTCACTACACTTCACTTCACTTTATTCTATTTTATATATTTTTTATTTCATTCCATTTGACATGTTTCTCAATCGTATGGGTCGCGTTTTCGTGACGTGACGCTTTTTCGTGACGGTCACGTGACTTTTTTTCGCTTAGCCCCCCATCCGCGAACCGTGCGATAAGGAACTTCGTTCCAAAACTACCACCGGTTCTAACCCTACACCTCTGGCCCAAGAAGTATTATGAACGAAAAGAAACTCGACGGGACTTATTTTTTTCAAGACAGTAATACATTATTAGATCTTAAAGATACAAAATAATGCGTAGTTCTTCAAGAAGACACATCAAAACAGCTTGAGATACATATAATGTACCTATTGTTTAATTATAAAGAAAAATAAATCCTAATCTGACTGCGAATCTGAAAACGTTTGATATGTTTTCCTAACTAAACGGTGTCCTGTTATGTTAGATGATCTTATTCTTATTCTTTTAGTACTCGAACCTGCAATAACCCTTTGACATTCATGACATTTTCAAATGTTTCTTAAGAGCGGGTAAAGGTAGATTTAAAGCATCCACGGGTAACATGTTATAAATATGAACACCTTGACCAAAAAATTACAAATTATTTAAATACCAAATTTCATCTAAATACGTACAGCGGTTATTTGTTGTTTCTTCCCCATGTAAACTTCCACCCCTTTTGCATCCGCTTAAGGGATAATTTCCGAGATAAAACTATTTTATTTCCTTTTCCAGAGCTCAAATTATCTCCATACCAAATTTTATCTAAATCGATTCTGCGGTTAATAATTCTCTATACAAATTTCCAACTCCCTTTTCACCCCTTTAGGGTTGATTTTTGGGGTGAAAACTATCCTTTGTCCTTTCTTGAGACCCATACTATACGAAATTTAATCTTTATAAGTTCAGCGGTAAAAAATCCTCATACCAACTTCCAACCCCCTTTTCACCCCCACAAGGGTTTATTTTCGGGATATTATTCTGTAGTTTCTCGGGACTCAAATTATCTCCATACTAATTCCTATTAAAAATTATCCATACAAACTTTCAACCCCCTTTTCACTCCCTCCAGGGTTGATTTTCGGGATGAAAACTATTCTTTGTCCTTTCCCGGGACTCAAACTATCTTTACACAAAATTTCATCAAAATCCGTTTAGCCGTTTTCACGTGATGCGCGGTCAAATAAACAGACAAATAGATAAACAGACAGACAAAAAATCTAAAAATTGTTGGAACGTGTTCTGTTATCGATTCTAATTAAGTATCCCCAGCCAACTTTTTTCCGTATATATTTCATGAACAGACTTTCGACCCCCTTCAGCTTTATTATACGTGTAGATAGATGTTTTTAATGAAAGTACCTTTCAGGCTTCACTTCCATAATTTTTTTCAAATTTTTTGGACCTACGGTTCTTTCTAAAGTAAGATTGGGGGGGGGGGCTTTTTGAAGATGAAACTATCCTTTGTCCTAATTCGGCGCTACCCTGGAGGCGGAACGGATTTTCGGAGTGAAAACTATCATTTTGAGACCCATACTATACCAAATTTCATCTTTATCAGTTCAGCGGTTAAAAATCGTCATACCAACTTTCAAAACCCCCTTTTCGGCGTGAAAGGGTTTATTTTCGGGATGAAACTATTCTGTCGTTTCTCGGGACTCAAATTATCTGCATACTAATTTCTATTAAAAAATCTCCATACAAACTTTCAACCCCCTTTTCACCCCCTCCAGGGTTGATTTTCGGGATGAAAACTATTCTTTGTCCTTTTACGGGACTCAAACTATCTCTACACAAAATTTCATCAAAATCCGTTCAGCCGTTTTCACGTGATAGATAGTTTTTATTGAAAGTACCTTTCAGGCTTCACTTCCATTATTTTTTTCAAATTTTTTGGACCTACGGTTCTAAAGTAAGGTTGGGGGGGGGGGGGTTCAAGATGAAACTATCCTTTGTCCTTTCTCGAGACCCATACTATCTCTATACCAATTTTCATCTAACTCTGTTCAGCGGTAAAAAAATCCTCATACTAACTTCCAACCCCCTTTTCACCCCCACAAGGGTTTGAAAACTATCCTATGACGTTTCTCGAGACTCAAATTATCTCCATACTCATTTCTATCTAAATCGTTTCAGCGGTTAAAAATTCTCCATACAAACTTTCAACCCCATTTTCACCCCCACCAGGGTTGATTTTCGGGATTAAAACTATATATTATCCTTTCCCGGGACTCAAACTATCGCTGTACAAAATTTCATCAAAATCCGTTCGGCCGTTTTCACGTGATGCGCGGTCAAATAAACAGACAAACAGATAAACAGACAAACAGATTAACAGACAAAAATTCTAAAAATTGTTGGAACGTGTTCTGTTATCGATTCTAAGTATCCCCAGCCAACTTTTTTTCGATTATCTTCCATGTACAGACTTTCGACCCTCTTCAGCTTTATTATATGTAGGGTACTTGTGCTAGTTTTCGTCCACTTATCGATTTTGCCAGCTTTGTGATGCAAAAAGAACATCTTAAAGTACCCTTACTTAAATGTATTATATTTCATTGTATAGCTTATATAGTCTAGTTTATGTTAATATTACGCGATAATTATCCATACTTGCGAGATTTTGTATAAAAAAACCGGCCAAGTGCGAGTCGGACTCGCGCACCGAGGGTTCCGTACAAACCTATAACAAGCAAAAGTTGTAGTATGTTTATTAGTAATTTCAATTTAATACCTCTACGCGTTTACGAGGAAAAAGGTAGTAGGCTTAAAATAAAATAAAAATATTTTATAATTTAAAATGTACCCTATTTGCAGATGATGTCTCCCTCCTTTTTGATTGTAACAGTAATGATGATTTCAATTTAAAGCTAACACAAACCTTAAATCAAATTCATCAGTGGATGGCCGACCACAACCTTAAAATTTAAAAAAAATATTTCTTGTATGATTTTACTAAAAATGTCTACGTAATTTTTCCTTTGTCTGTGCTATATGAAATTTCTTCGTGCCAAGTTTCAAGTTTCTGAGTTTACGGGAAGTACCCTTTAGGTTTAGAGTTTCTTGCGAGTACTCAGTTTCAAAATACGCGACTTAAATTGCTATTTCTTTTGATTGCGTTGACATAAAAGTTTGGTTTTGCTACATCTAAAAGGTCCTATAGCCCTGAGTATTTGACATGACATGAATTTAAAGTTAATACCTCCACGTGTTTACGAGGAAAAAGGTAGTAAGTTAAAAATTTAAAAATATATTTTTGTATGATTTTACTAAAAATTTCTACTTTTTGTAATTTTTCCATTGTCTATGCTATATGGCGTTGCTTCGTGCCAAATTTCAAGTTACTGAGTTCACGGGAAGTACCCCGTAGGTTTTGCGAGTGCCGAAAAACTCTAAAATTTGCAGCATAAACGACTGTATCTTTTGATTGCGTTGGCTTTTAAGTTTGATTTTTTCACAGCTCCAAGGGACAATAGACTTGAGTATTTGATATAAATTTCAGCTTGATACCTCCACGCGTTCCTGAGAAAAATGGTCTTGACAGACAGACAGACAGACAGACAGACAGACAGACAGACAGACAGACGGACAACAAAGTGATCCTATAAGGGTTCCGTTTTTTCCTTTCGAGGTACGGAACCCTAAAAATATTATTTGAAAAAGTGGGGTATTCGTTAGTTTTCGTCTATAAATGTCAGTTTTCCGTCCTGGGCTCTGCTAGTTTTCGTCCACTGAGTAGGGTGATTATTTCTGAAAATATCCACTTAATCAAAAAATGATAAAACAAACCTCAATGTTATTTTTAAAGTCCTATCGATTGATGTGCAACATGATGATTTTTGGTAAAAAAAAATTGTTACATGTATGGAAAACCCCTTGTGGCTCCCCCCTAAAAAAAATCTTTTCAGCAATTTTACTACAATACTAAGTAGGGATATACAAAATACACCTTCTGTTATAATTTCATGAATATTAGTTATAGTCTCCAAATAAAAAATGGCCATGGCATACGGACGAACTACGGACATGACGAAACTATATAAGGTTTCCGTTTTTGCCATTTTGGCTACGGAATCCTAAAAACTAATGATAGTAAGGATTAACACCGTGTTTCTTTATTTCCGTTAATATTAGCATACAGTTAGGTATAGGTATCGCCACGAGAGTTGAGGTGAATGGTTACACACACTGCTACATAAAGTACTAATAGCAAAAAAGGTAGCGAATGAACGAATGAGTGAATGAAATTTAAATGCACGATCGAATTATATATTTTAGAAAAATAGGTAAAACAAACAGCCAGAAAATAAAAATATGCTTTAATAGTTTTACTAGTCACTTGACATATCTTCTTCCGATTCATTTAGATGTATTTCAAGGGTATGGTTTTCGGACAAACTATCAATCTTAGGTTCCATTGACCTGTATCTTTCTTCTTGTTCTTGAGTTTTTCTGAAAATACTGTGAAATGTCTCTTGATTAAGTGCTTCAATTTCTTCTTCTAATTTTCTCATGACGCTGTTAAATGTGAACTCAGTATTACTGGCCGCTACTCTTCCTTTTATGATTCCCCAACAAAGTTCAATGGGATTGAGATCGGGATGGTACGGTGGCAGACGTAATACCGAGTGCCCATGTTCTTCCAGCATTTTATCCAGAACGTATTTCTTATGTCGTGGCTTAATATCATATAAAACGGGCTTCGTGTTCTTTTCAGGGTATGTTATATTCTGCTTATTGAGCCAGGCCAACATTTCTGCTTTGTTTGAGTTTTTCGTTGGACACTGTTCATACTGTACATTATGATAAGAAGCATTATCTACAACTAAAACTGAATTAGGTTCTAGATTTGGCAAAAGTTTCTCCGTGACCCATTTTCTGTAATTGGCAGAGTTCATAGACCCATGATAATCGCCAGTTTTTTTATTTGACTTGAACGTGATTAGTGCGTTCGATAAAAAAACATTTTTAGTACATGCATGCACAATAATACAACGTTGACCTTTAGATATGGGCACTTTACATCCTTTATTTGTTTTATCAGTCCAAGCCTTTGCTGTTGAATGCGAGCTATCAATGTAGGATTCATCGGTGTACACGATAGGACGCCCCTGCTTATTATATTCCTCTAACTTGTTTAGATATAGCGTCCGTTTTAATCTAATGTCATGATTTTCAATAAGACACTGTCGGTTAGATTGCGATTTATTCCAGCGAAAACCTAACTTACGTACAATTCTCCTTAATGAACGTTCCGATCCTGCGAAGTTCATGTCACGTTTTAAAACATCGTGATTTTTTTTTATTGTGGGTAATGTTTTGTGTACTAAATGGAAGTCATATATGCATCTTCTTATGACATCGTAATCGAATTTATCTAAATTGGTTTTTGGTGATAATCTTGGTCGCTTCAGTCCCGGTGTCGTGAACGTGGTTGGTTGAGGTAATGACGGAGTAGATTGTTCAGTTGATGATGGGCTGTTTGCTCTTGCAGTTTCCTTACACACTCCAGTTACGATTCGTTGAATGCTTGACTTTGATACACCAGTTACTTCTGCCGTAACATCATATAATTCTGTCATTGATAAATGTTGGCCGTTATTTTTTAAGTTATACCTAAAATGAGAGAATACTCTGAATATAATTTCCCGACTTTGACCATTTAATGTTTTCCCACGACCCATCGTTTCGCTAAAAAAGAACTTGTTTCCGTAGTTATTTAAATGACCACCCGTTTTCTTACTCGTGGAAAATGCAAATGTCAATATATATGACAACGATAAAACAAGTGCCACATAATGCAATAGATAATTGTCTGAAGAGGTTTGATAACGAAATGACGAAGTAATGAAAATGTATGTAAAAACAACATGACATAATTTGGAGTTTTGTGTAGATCAGAAGTGGTCATGTGTGGATCTCGATATGCTACCTAAGGACTCATTCACTTTTATCAGTGACGCGCATGGGTGTAGGCGCTGGCTGGACCATTGCGTGGTTACTGAGGCTGCCAGACAGTCGGTCGCAGGGGTGTCCGTGTTAAGGAATAGTTACTGGTCGGACCATTTGCCGCTGTTAATATGGTGTGACCTAGGGCGCATTCAACCATCGATACCGACGTCCAGTAATGATGATGGTTTAAGTAAGATAAAATGGGGGGAAAGAGATAATGCACAAATAGAAAATATTATGAATATTGTAATTTAGAACTTGAGAAAATTGACATTCCGCTAGAATTAAATACCTGTGCCCATTATTTTTGTGATTGTAAAGACCATAAATTATTTCTGAATAAAATGTATAATGATATTGTGAGCGTACTAAGCACTGGTGCTAGGATTAGCTATGTAGAACCTAAACGTAAAAATCGAAATTATGTAACGGGTTGGAATAAGCATGTAGGGGAGGCTCACAGGAAGGCAAGGGATTGTTTTTTGTACTGGATCTCTTGCGGAAAACCGAATGGGGGGCCTATTTACAACAGTATGTGTGCATCGCGCCGACTTTTTAAATCAAAATTAAAATTTTGTCAAGAAAATGCACAACAAATTAAATTAGATATAATTGCGGAACATCATACGAAAAAAGATTTTGGCAAGTTTTGGAAAGCAACAAGCAAATTAAATCCAAAGTCCGGCCAACCTGTGAGTGTCGATGGCCTGCATGCCCCAGCTGACATAGCCAACGCCTTCAAAAGTAATTTTAAAGTGGAGTCGCCTCTTGGGCCTACTTCGCCAGTGCTCGGAGCGAGGAGTCAAAATGAGGGGATTTCTGTTAAATTCTCCACTAAGGAAGTGTCAGCTGTTATTAAAAACATGGTGAGAGGCAAGTCCCCTGGTTTTGACGGTTTGAGTGTAGAGCACATTAAACACGCGGGGAGTCACTTACCGAGGGTGTTGGCTGTGTTCTACAATCTTTGTGTTAGTCATAGTTACCTACCGGATGAGTTAATGTACACAGTAGTTGTTCCGATAGTCAAAAACAAAACCGGAGATGCATCAGATATTAATAATTATAGGCCCATCTCCCTGGCTAATATTATAGCTAAAATACTGGACGCTCTGCTTGACCAACAGCTGGATAAGCACCTAAGTATACATGATGCTCAATTTGGGTTCAGGCCTGGCCTCTCAACTGAGAGTGCTATCCTCTGTCTCAAGCGCACCGTCCAGTATTATACGTCTAGAAAAACGCCAGTTTTTGCATGCTTCCTCGACTTATCTAAGGCCTTCGACCTAGTGTCTTATAAAGTTCTGTGGCAGAAAGTTGAGGAGGTAGCCGGGCTGCCGCCAGAGGTAACCTGTCTTCTTAAATACTGGTACCATAGCCAGAAAAACTGTGTGAGATGGGCTGGTGTTCTCTCGGAGGAGTACAGGTTGGAATGCGGGGTGAGGCAAGGGGGGCTTACGTCTCCCCGGCTTTTCAACCTGTACATCAACGGTTTGATAGAGGAGTTGAGCGGTACCAATGTCGGATGTTCGGTTGATGGAGTTTGCATGAACAACATCAGCTATGCAGACGACATGGTGCTGCTCACACCATCTGTCGGCGCATTGCAAAACTTACTTAGTATCTGTGAGAGGTATGCAGTGGACCATGGGCTCAGATACAATGCTAAGAAGAGTGAATTCCTAATCTTCAAGGCTGGTGCTAAGACATACGAGGTTGTGCCACCAATTGCTCTATGTGGCACTTTCTTAAGCAGAGTTCAGCACTTCAAGTATCTGGGCCACTGGGTCACTGAAGACCTCTCCGATAATATGGATATGGAGAGGGAGAGGAGGGCGCTATCCGTTCGCTGCAACATGTTGGCTCGGAGATTTGCGGGGTGTACTAGAGAAGTAAAGCTAACGCTATTTAGGGCATATTGCCAGTGCTTTTACACCTGCAATCTCTGGGTCAATTATACGCAGCGGACGTATAGCGCACTCCGAGTGCAATATAATAACGCTTTTAGAGCATTGCTAGGGCTTAATTGGAGGTGCAGTGCTTCGGGCATGTTTACGGAGGCAGGAATCGATGGTTTCCATGCGATTATGAGGAAGCGCTGCGCCTCATTAATGGAAAGGATGCGGGGGAGCCCTAGCGGTCTTCTAAGGGTGTTTGCCGACAGATGGGATTCGCCCATGTTAAAAAAATGGATCGGTTTACATTCCACTTTGGTAAATTTTAATTGGTGATGTGTTTTTTGATTATTATTTGAATGAAATTAAATTAAATTAATGTATTATTATTTTTTTCCAATTATTATTTAATAATCTAATTTACTCAATTTGACATTTTTATTTATTTACTCCATTTGACATTTTTATAAAATTTACTCATATTGACATATCAAATCAAATTAATTTTCATTGTTATTATTTTATTTTATTGTTATCATACATACCTCAACTAATGATCTGAAAACGAATCAAATATATTATTTTTGTAACTTAAAAAAGATGAATGCTCATCCGGTTATGTCTCGGTGCTGTGTTTTGTACATATGTTTATTCCTATGACTTGTATTTATTAACATTAGTTCTATAAGTAACTTTTATGTTTTTGTTTCAATTACTAACACTTTTATGGGCTTTGCCTGAAATAAATGATTTGAAATTGAAATTGAAATAATCCGCCGGTCTCTTGCCACCATCAATGTGCCTGCTCTTCTTGAGCCGTCTGGTATGGTCAGAGATGATGGTAAGAGACCTGATGGGGTGTCTTTAGTTCCTTGGAGCATGGGACGGATGTTGGTGTGGGATGCTACCTGTGTAGACACACTGGCTCCGTCCCACCTCCAACGAACTACTGTAAAAGCGGGTGCAGCGGCGGAAAACGCCGAAAATCTAAAGCGTAATAAATATAAAGGACTCGGCAGAGAGTACCATTTTGTACCCTTTGGTGTCGAAACTCTAGGTCCATGGGGTCCCAGCGCGCACAAGTTCTTTATTGAAATCGCTAAGCGTCTGGTTGACATAACTGCGAAGCTGGTGACCGAAGAGCTGGCGGCTTCCTCGCACAACGTATCAGCATTGCGATACAGCGAGGAAATGCCGCCAGCATCCTCGGTACAATGCCTCAAGGGCCTGTTTTAGATTTAAACTAAGTAGCTTTTATTTTAATGTAAATAATGTAATATTTTCTTGGTTAATAACACTTGATTGTGTAATTAAAACAACAAAATACATAAATACTTTTAAAGTAAAAAATAATTTACGATTAATATATTTATCTGTCCTTTACCTATTCATTCAGATAAATATTCATTTAAATAAAACTATTTTAATTGGACAATGTTGCGTATATTATCAGTTAGTACGTAGGTATGAAATATATAATTACTAGCTTCTGCCCGCGACTCCGTCCGCGTAGAAGTCGTTTATTCGCTGTTCCTGAGGGAATAGTGTAGCCTATGTGTTATTCTGATGTATAAGCTACATTATTGTAAAGTTTCATTAAAATCGTTCTAGCCGTTTAGACGTGAAGAGGTAACAAACATACACACTCACAAACTTTCGCCTTTATAATATTAGTAGGATTATGATCTGTTTTAATTCAATCGGATATTTTTGTCTAAAAAAATAATTGTAACGAAATAAATTGGAAAAATCTTTAGTCAATCTTGCAGTTTGCTATTTTGCTATCGGTACGAAAAAAGAACACTAATTTCAAAACCTCGCTATCATTGCATGCAATGTTGAATGTGTGCGTGGCCTCAACTCTCGTGCCGATACCTATACGATTAAGGAAACGAAATGGCGTAGTTAGTTTTTATAAATTTGTTTTTTCCATACAAGTATGTATTGTTAAATCGATCACGGTTTCGCGCTCTCAACACGCCCTCATTGCGCGCGCGTAAACACGGCGCGGCCGCGCGCGATGCGGGCGTGACTCGCTCTTCCTTCCGAAGCCAAGATTATTTTTTCGAAGAGAAGATATTTTTTTCTATATCCATAATCACAATCACAGTATATTGCTACGCTCGCACGACGCACCGCGCTGCCTAACGTCCGACTGATGTGACCCAGCGCGGCGCAGCGTGCCGCCGCGCAGCGCTACGCCCGCGCCGCGTGGACGCGGGAGGCCGCGTGGACGCGGGAGGCCGCGTGGCGCGGGGCGCGATAGAAGCGGGGCGCGGCGCCGGCGGGACGCAGTCTGTTTGACGTCGCTAACCTGTTAACATGTGCCGCGGTCGCGCCGCGCGACCGTGGCGCTGCGCCACGCTTGCTGTTTTACCAAGGCTTAATGCAATTGACACGACTAGCGTAGTCAACCGCGCATTGGATCGTTCATTATTGGGTCGTTCCTTAGAGAATTCAACCCGGAGTAGCCATGTCTGCCGTTTTCTTTACAAAGCAAGTCTGCCGATTTTTGCGGGGGAGGGGAACGTCAAGTGTATTCTGTGGCTATTCGTACGTAACGTACAAATAGGTGTAAGCATGACCACTGGTCATGTTTTCGGCAAAGGGGGAACGCCTGTCAATGGCGACTCCGGTTGGTTGAATTCTCTAAGCGTCGTGCATTACCCGGAAAGGTTTCCGATTGGTTCCGATCAGATCCGAAGGTTATGCGACTATTAAAAAAGTAGCTTTTTTCATAGTAATCAGATCAAAACACGAGACTTCCTTTTTTCGGATATTTGTTCAAATATTTAACAGCGCATGTTTTTGTTTGTTTGTTTTCGTGTGGTTTTAATTGCCGGTAAATAGATAAAGGTGATGTGATAGTGCTTAGTGAAAATAACGGATAATATTCACTGTGAAAGATGTACGGGTGTGTGTACGTGTGTGTGTGTGTGTGTACGGACGATGGCAATGGCACGATCACAAAGCTTTCTTTTGAAGTGAAATAAGCAGAGCACGCCATAGTATGGAGGTTATAATTGTTATTCTACTACCATTTGGTCATTCTAATGTTAATTATAGTTTTGTCTTCTCACAAATAACTCGTATATTAACGATAACAATGCAACAGAAGAGCTAGTTTTAGTCTTTGCTCAAGTCATTTAAATGTTTTATTCATTACATTTATTTACGTAACATTATATGAGGAATGGACAGAAACTAAAGTGTGTAGGTAATCAAATATAATATTACCATACTACTATATACTATAATATTACGTATTAATTAAGTATTTTGAAGTAAAATAACCATTACAAATATTTACCTAGCTGTCTGGATTTCCGGGATCAGGTGGTCGCAAAACTGAAATTTATACCAAATTGCTCTGCTAGTTTTGGTCCACAAAGTTTATATATTAATTATATTCTAAAACTTTAATCTCCACTTAAAATATTGTACAATTAACTTTAAAATAGATAATTCATGCCAAACATATTTAGTGCACTGCCTAAATCATTAATAAAACTCATCATAAACTTTTCCCGCCACAAGTTTTTTTCTTCATTGTGATGACATTTGCTAGGGCCGAATTCGAGGCGGCTATTAATGTTTTATTTTTAAAGGCACTATTTGTCAAATTACTTTTTTATAATGGTAGAATTGTTTCTTAGATATTATATGGATCGCAACAAGACCAAACTTCCGCAGGAAAATTCATTTACGTTCAAGTTTTCCCCATATATTTGTAGCAGAACCGTCAGGTGGACGGAAACTGACCATGGACGAGAAACTAGCACAATCACCCTATAGATGCTCAGGTACCTAAAGAGTTAGTTGCATAATGTTTGATTATGTAAAATGTTTTAGGTGTTCATAAATGTTAAAAGATGTTGAAATGTTTGTTGGTTACGTTATGTAGAATGTTTAGTTGCTGCTCAATGTGTTAAATTGCAAAGTTGAAGTGTTGGTTAAGTTATGTAGAATGTTTAGTTACTGCTCAATGTGTTTGCAAATAATTTGCAGATGTGATTATTAGTTTGATGTTTAAATGTCATAGGTGTCATAGACATTTACTGTTAGTGTTACTAGAGTCAAAAAAATATTTTATTGAGGGGTGGTGTTGTGACAATAAAATATTGAGTATTGTCTATGACCTGAGGTCTTTAGTTTATAGGCGTTTGGTTTTTGTTTTGAGAAGCTTCACCGCTATGAATATGAGTGGTTCATAGCAGTTATATATATTAATGTATTAAACAGAGTCATTTAATATTTTCCACGTCTTTTAATCATAAACCTATAACAGGTGGAAATGCCAAATTTGTAATCTATATCGGATTTTAACACAGAGTGGAGTGCCTTTAAGGTTGGAAATTGCTTATGGGACAGATGAAAATTGTATATATAGTCTGGCAAACCATTTCTGTCAGTAGAAACGCGCGGCAAATTCAAAATACGTACATGTGGCAACCCTTTGTGATGAGACACCGTATTTCATGACGAACATTTCAATTCACATTGAATTTGTTTCTAGTGCATTTCACTCTCTCATCTTAAGCGCGAGTGAGATAGAACTCCTGCAACGTTCCCAATTAAATTTAAATTCATTTTTAAGGCATATGTCAATTGCCTCAAGCAGATTATCTGTTGCAGATGATGACAGATCAGACGAAATATATCCGTCTCCTTTTTACACACCGTAAATGTCACCTAATGAAAGGGGCGGAAATACCAACTAAAATTGAAAACATAAAATTTGATGATCATTGCTGCTTTTTTCACTGATTCTTAGTGTTGTCATACTTTTGTTCGCTGTACATTGCCACTGCATTCGTTGGCTGGCCAGACTATAGTTCTCCGGATGACTTCCTGATCAAAATCGTCTACTGCTGATGACGGACAAGTACGTAACTTTTTATTTCTCGGGGAGGTGAATTTCTTTGTTGTTGCGAATTTCTCACTATTGCTCTCAGATACAATGTTATAAACAGTAGAGAGACAACACCTGTAGCTTTTTCAACTAACTAGGCAGCGGTGTAAGGGGAATTTAAATTTTTCTTCAGTTCAAGTTCAAAATATTTATAACAGTTAATAGTAGATTGTACACCAAGGGGATAAAGCACTGTTTTATGTCACGGGCGCAATATTGAATCCTGAACGTAACGAAGGACTCCAGATTTTACTCCCGAGCGCAGCGAGGGGGTTATGAGTTTATTCCCGAGCGAAGCGAGGGAATTAAGACTGAGTCCTGAGTGCAGTGAGGGGTTCAAGCGCGCCCGTGACAAAAACAGCTTTATCCCCGAGGAGTATACTCTACTTTTCTCACCTCTTGCGAGACAATAAAATAGCTAAGGCTACTAGAAACGGATTTTTATTAAAGTAAATCAAAAGTAAAAACCGGCCAAGTGCGTGTCGGACCACACATAGCAGGATTCCGTACCTTCAATGGAATAAGAACCAAACTAATACCAAAAGGTCGTATCTGATGACTATGGAAAAAGTTTTTTGGAGATAACTCAAAAATGGCTAAACCAATATGTTCAAAAAAATTTTCTTAGAAAGTATATGATAAGGCGCATCTCCTCAATTTTTTTCATATTTTTTGGACTTACGGTTCAAAAGTTACAGGGGGGGGGCACAATTTTTCTGACTTTCGAATCGATTATTTCAGAAAATATTCACTTAATCACAAAATGGTCAAAAAACCTCAGTGTTATTTTTAAAGACCTATCGATTAAATGTGTCACATGTTGATATTTAGTCAAAAATATAAAAAATAAAAATTTTGTTATATGTATGGAGCGCCCCCCCCTAAAAATTTTTTTTTTTCAAATTTAACTACATAACTGAGTAGCGGCATACAAAATATACCTTATGTGTAAATTTTATTCAGATACGTCGTATAGTTTCCGAGTAAAATGGCTGTGACATACGGACGGACAGACATACAGACAGACATGACGAATCAATAAGGGTTCCGTTTTTTGCCATTTGGCTACGGAACCCTAAAAATTGATTCTTGATACATTAGTCCATTTTATTCTAATTTTATCTTCTATTTTTATAGAACCTGCAGTTTTACTCCGTATACTGCAGCGTCTTATGACACTCGCGGCATTTGTTTTAAGTATTTAAAATTGAGGTGGCCAGCACGATTTTCCGAATAAATTCGATTTTCAAATCAGCTCGACGCGGCGGCGCGGGCCCCGGCTGGCGTCGCGGGGCTATGCACCGTGCGGACTTTACGAAATTAGACTTTAAGCACATAACAATAAGAGCTATGGGAAGTGAATTCACATTATTAACCAGCGGGTTATAATGAGATTTAGTACAACATTATAACCCGGCTAAAGCCAAGGGCTATAATGATTTGCTTTCGGTGAGGTTTGCATGATATATAATTTGGCATTGTCGAGCAGGTGGTGTGAAAAAATAATTTGCTTACTTTGACTCTCAATCAAGGCCTAGTAACTTCTTAACAAAAGTGTGTCCTTCTTAAATTGCATATGTTTGCGTGCGGTTTATAACAATTATTACCAGTATTTAAAACATGTGTTTAAAAATATAGCAACATTTAGAACCGACTTTAAACGATATTATACTTTGCAATTTCTCGGGCCTAATCAGTTTTGCACCCTGCCTTGCTTCACTCCCTCGACTCCCTAAGTTTCCTATCATTTATTACATCTCTCTAACTGACATATCGGGCCCGAGAAATTGTAAAGTATAGTTCTGTTGTTGTCTATGCTGTCTATGGATTATGCTGTCAATCACAGCTAAATTCAAAATAAATATGTCATGAAAAAAAAATAGTTGCGTTTTGGCTTTTGCTTTAGTTATAGTGTATGTACTTGAAATGTATTTGGTTAAATATATTGTATATAGTCTGGCCAGCCAACGAACGCAGTAGCAATGTACAGCGAACAAAAGTATAACAACACTAAGAATCAGTGAAAAAAGCAGCGATGATCATCAAATTTTATGTTTTTAATTTTATTTGGTATTTCCACCCCTTTCATTAGGTGACATTTACGGTGTGTAAAAAGGAGACGGATATATTTCGTCTGTTCTGTCATCAACTGCAACAGATAAGTTGAGTCAATTGACATATGCCTTAAAAATTAATTTAAATTTAATTGGGAACGTTGCAGGAGTTCTATCTCACTCGCGCTTAAGATGAGAGAGTGAAATGCACTAGAAACAAATTCAATGTGAATTGAAATGTTCGTCATGAAATAAGGTGTCTCATCACAAAGGGTTGCCACATGTACGTATTTTGAATTTGCCGCGTGTTTCTACTGACAGAAATGATTTGCCAGACTATAGGTAATAGCATAGCCTAATTATACAGGTCATTTAAATTTTTGACAGCTCGTCCGAAAAGACCTCACCTACGTCACATAATGATGCCATTCGTTGACATCTTTAATTCAGTCAGGGAGTTTTATTAATACACTATTAATGTTCAAAAATGTTAGCGTGCCGTTACTAAGTTTATTTTGTGTTTTTAATAATTTAATACGTAAAATAAGTTTCATATAATTTTAGGTAATTCAATATAATACTTTTAGTTAGCAATTCATTTACGACATGTAATTTAATGAGGACTTTTTTTAACATTGTGGCAATACAACTATTTGGCGAGTACTTGGCGAGTATTACATTGACAGACGGCCATATTATATTATCTCCATTGTGGCAATACAACTATTTGGCGAGTACTTGGCGAGTATTACATTGACAGACGGCCATATTATATTATCTCTGTTTCTTTTAAACTTATCACGTCGTTTCATTTTTGTCTGAGATTCCCAAATATTTGATAGATAATAATGTATAAAATAATAGTTGCTCGTAATAAATATTGGTATAGTGTAACTGCGTGTAAAACTTCATACCAACGCACTAAATGTGGAATTACGCTAAAATATTTTATAAGTTACGTTTTAATTGTAATGGAATTACATTGTAATCTTTAGTAACATATTTATGAGTTTAATTTCTTTATCAATCGACTAAGCCGTTTAGTAGAAATCAATACGCAAATTTAACAGTATAACGGCATGTCGTTAACTTTGTATAACGGGGAAACTATAAGTAATAGGAATAAATCAAACGTTGGTAATATTGTACTTACATAGAATAATGATATATTTTTGGATTGACCCATTAATGAAGAATATCTAATAGCGCAGAATTTAGCTATTCATAGACAAAAGCGGAAATTTGTCTATGGTAGGCTGAATTTTTGTATGGAGGCCATAGACAAATTTCCGCTACCATAGCCCAATTTCCGCTGTTGTGTGATGCCCCTTAAAAACTATAACAGTTTATGGCCGGCCATGAATTCCGTCATAGGGACACCATAAGTAGATAATATTGAACAACACAACACAGAACTTTTTTTTAAACATGGAATTTTACATTTTTAATATCAGAAATCACATACAGTCTTGTTTAGTCTGAAATGATAAATATGATAATACACAACCCTTACCAATCTTAACCAGAGAGTACTAACATATACTCGGGACCTCTGATTTAGACGTGAAGGTCTAAAAATTTTACGGAACTCCAAAACTAAAAATATTCATCGTGGGGCACTCTACTAATATTAAAAAATTCACAACTTTTTCTCGATGCGCACATTTTTTTTACTTTTGTACTGAGCACCATTCTACTCTTTCGGGAGATTAATAAATGAGCATAGACATATAAAATAAGAAGACGTAGCGCCGTGAAGACAAAACTGTGACTCCACAATAAGCCGAGTTCAGACGTGTTTACGCGCGACACGCACACATATACAACTCGTGGACGAGCGGTGATTGGTTCAAACGTCAAAAGTGAGTGTGTGTGCACGAGATCGCGGCTCATTATGGAATCACAGTTTTATCTTCGTGGGATTCCGTCTTCTTATTTTATATGTCTATGTAAATGAGTATGATTTAACCGCTCACCAAATAAATATAAAGTCGATGAACTAATTAATAAGATAAGAACTAGGTAACGAAAATAATAAATCTGACACCACAATTGTTTCACCAACTAAATTATTAGCCTGAGAAAAGGAGTGTTTTTGGTGGCAGGATTGATCCTTAATACTGAACGGTATGTTTGGATCTACTGCGAGGTCTGCGAAAAAGGATCTTAATTTATCACAATTATGAGAAACATCAATATAAATGCGATTTCCGAAAAATAGGCAAGACTGAAGTGTACTAGAAAAACTTTAATAAGCAAACAGCATTAAATATTGTTTTATGTTCCTTGTTCCTAAAAAGTATTTGATATTTAACATATTTTTAATGCGAAACGTGACGTGGCCAAAAGTGACCTTGACGACGGCTTGTCAAAGAGTAGCTTAGAATTTTTGTGATTTCAACTCCTGTTACTCAATGTACTTATACTTGGTTACAACTATCTTCCGTTTTGGAACCCTCTAGTTTTGTCTATGGTACCGTTTATGTTTGTTTTTTTCTTTACGGTATCGTTTAGATATACCTACCCAGTAATTACTTAATAGTATAATGTCCAATAATTACCTCTATAAAATAATTTCCCTATTTTTAAAGTTTGAGAACCGTTTCATTTCCTGATGACGTCAGTGTGGTCACTGACGTCACGAGGTGTCAAAAATTTAAATGACCTGTATAATTAGGCTATGGGTAATAGTACATTACTGCAGAGACCAGTAAGTAAGCTTTCCTGGCTGAGTATTTAGTAGCCGTCCGAGTCGAAGACGAGGACGGCTACAATACGAAGCCAGGTAAGCTGATTACGGTCGAAGCATGTATAGTGCTTTTCTCAAACATGTAAGGAAATAAAATTACTTGTTTAGTGCTTCAGTTACTGGCTGAGTGATTTAATGTTGTATGAAAATCCTTTACGTACGTCGCGCTGAACCTGCCTTGGAATAGAGTCCCTACTGGTCTCTAATTACTAACGTAACAGGAACATTTCCGAGCATGTTTGAGAAATATTAATTGAAATTAGGAAAAATAGCGGTACTACCACTTTGCCTATGCCCGGGGAGTAGCAAAGGGAGAAGCAGCAATGAAAATTACATGAAAATTATTTATTTTACTTAAGTTTCATTATTTTCTACAACGTTAACCACAAATATTTACGGTAAGAAATATATTTCATGCATTTTTAGCATAATATATTATTATTACCTATTCCGGGAAATTTTACTTATTTACATAACATTTATATTATTATCTTAATCATAAACTACGCGCACATAATTATAGAGGATACCTTTATCACCAGCCACAACAGTAAATAAATTGTTACCTCAAAGTGAGGGATACCTGCAGTAGTGATACCGAAAGAAGGGAAGGCAAGGTAGGGAAAGGTAAAAAGGGAACTAGTAAGCATGTATACTAGCAGAATATCTTATGTATGCAGTAACGCGTTGTACTTAACACATTTGGCAGAGACAAGTAAACAAGAGACGAGCAAGCAGAGGATAACGACGTAAAAGGATATCAACATTAAATATATATTATATGTTTCTGTTGTGCAGGATAATAAGAAGATTCAAGGATGCATTAAGTGAAGCAATGCCACCTGGGCAGTAACTATAGCTGGGCTGCAACTTCAGGGAACTTGTCTGCGTGATGAACGGCTGAACGCAACATGCGTCCATAGTGTCCCTACACCTCTCCAGTACCATTTTTCACTGTAGAAAACCAAAAAATGAATATACTTAATATATACCTACATGTATTCATTTTCATTCTTGAAGTCCTATAGTTCAATTAAGCCTAGGAACGAATAGAGCATTTCTATGAATGTAGGTAGTTTCTAATAATCATATGTTTTATGCCAATTGTATGTTTTTCGACGCAGTAAACCAGTTCTTTTAATACGTAAAAATAAATAGATAAAATTGCCTACATATAAGTTATACATTTAGTTTTGGTTTTTCTAATGTGGATCCTTTTGAATTCTTGTTATACCAAAAATGTGCCTACTTGCTTTATTACTTTTTGCATAAAATATAACTTAACTATTTTATTACAAAAATAGCACACAATTGGTACAATTAAAAAATATTTTTGAGTAATGCTAAAATAAATAATAAATTCCCAATAAACCTAAAAAAAAACCAAAAAGAATACCCGTACCGGGATTCGAACCCAGGACATCCGCTTCACAGACGGGACCAACGAGGCCAAACTGGTTGTCAAATAAGTTACTGCGATCTACACGGGAGCGCTGTAGTATAAACGAACTTTAGTGACGGGACATTTTTTTTGTATGTAGTTACCGTTCTTCTCTTAGTGAGTACCTTAGGTCACTACGAAAGTTTTGAGATACAAAAAAACTACTAAAGCTATTGAAATATTTTTTATTACAGGTTCTCAAAATACTCTCCGTTAGCTTCTATGCAGCGGTTCATCCGCCTAAACCATGATTTGTAGCATTCCCGGTAATCTTCTTTAGGAAGGTCTTCTACGGCCTGAAAGTAGGCATTCCGAGCATCCTCAGGACTATTGAATCGCGTGTCACGAAGTCCGAGTTTGATTTTCGGGAAGAGAAAGAAATCGCAAGGAGATAAATCGGGGCTATATGGAGGATGACACAACTCTTCGATATCCGTACGCTTCAAACAGTCTTTGGTGAGAATGGCCTTGTGTGGCGACGCATTGTCATGCTCATGATGCAGAAATAGCCCCCTCAAACCAGATTTAGGTCGTTTTTCAGTCAAATTTTTAAACACAGCCGGTAAGCACACTTCAGTATATCACTGAGCATTCAGTCTTTTGGTCATCCAAAGAAATTGTAGCTACATGACCACTTGCGCAAAAAAATGTGGTCACCATTTTTTTTCCGACACTTCGCCCGCGTTTCACCTTTGTTGGAGGTTCATCGTCAGGAAACACCCAAACTGTCGATTGCCGCTTAGTTGGTGGATCGTATTGGTAAATCCAACTCTCATCTCAAGTAATAATATTAAAGATGGTCCGTCCCTCACCCTGGTTAAATTTTTTGAGCATATATTTGCACCAGGTGACGCGAGCTCCTTTTTGTTCTTCATTCAATGCGTGAGGCACCCATCGTGAACATAGTTTCCTGACACCAAGGCGGTTGTGTAAAATATCATTAATGCCCGGCGATGAAATCTTCAGAACCTCTTCTATTTGTTTACAAGTCACTTTTGGATCTTCCTTTATAATTTTTTTTACAGCTAAGATGTTTTCTTCTGTAACTTGCGGACCCGGGGTATGTCCTTAAACTACGTCCGGACCTGGGTATGTCCTTAAACTACGCCAAAAAGAGAGGTATGGGCACTGCGAATGGCATCTCGTTAAGTGTGGTAGGGCACGTTCAGCGAATGTCATCGCTCAAATCTGGAGCAGAGCCCGACTGGGGAAGTACCTCCACCTTACAGAAAACCACAGCCAAATAGCACTAGACCCTACTCATAGTGTTGTGTTCCTGCTGGTGAGTAAGGTTGCCAAAGAGCTCAAAGAGGACCCAGTGTGTTGACGATGAGGGACCTTCTTGTTCCTTTAGTCGTCAACACAGTGAATCCTCCTTTTTGTAAAGGGTCGGCAACGCGCATGTGACGCCTTTGGAGTTGCAGGCGTCCATAGGTTACGGTAGCTGCTTACCATCAGGCGGGCCGTATGCTTGTTTGCCACCGTCGTGGTATAAAAAAAAAAAAAAAAAAAAAACTGAAGTATCTGGACGACCACTTCTTTCATCGTCATTCAAGGAATTCAATCCACGTTTGAATTGGGTAAACCATCTGAAAACTGTTGCTCGCGACGGTGCACAGTCCCCAAATGCTGAAACTAAACGCTCTCTGCACTCACTTTCATTCAACCCAAACTTATAGTCGTACAAAATCATCGCACGGAAATGTTCTCGCGAAAAATCCATGGTTGACGAAAAATTACCGCGGAATTGAATTATAAAATAACCGTATTTTTTTTAATTTGGAAATGATTCCTCAAATGGTTGTCTATGTTTGAATGCTAAACAAATAATCTTTAAAAAAAAGTATAAACCAGTGCCGTTCCTTTTTTAAATTTCTAGTATCTCAAAACTTTCGTAGTGCCCCACGTATTACATTCTTTGCTCTCAATCGGACCAAAATTACTCACTGCCATATTTTTTTTAAATTATGTAACTTACACTTAGTCGTACGGGCTGACACAAAATTATTCTGATAATTGTGAGAATACAATAAAATCAGACGTAAAAATATATGCACAACGTAAATAATATTCACAATTTGACACTGACATTATTTTGGTATTTGATTCTTCAATATATAACAAACCTCTTTTTATGCTGATAGTACGAGAAAATAGAAAATTCAAATATAGAATGCCTGTAAACATACAATACTACTACATATGCAATTCCATGCTCTCGTTAATTTATCTATACTAAATATAATATGGATAGAATTACAGTCTAACTAGAGGGGTTTCGTTGCTCTCGTTATTGTGGCTTAGTCTAATAGAAGAGGTTCTTGATTTTGTAAAATTAAGTTAGAAAATTTTCAGTTACCCTAGTAGTTTTCAATAATATTCCACACAACGAAACGTCATGTCACATGATAGGCTCAGACATGACTCATGCATGTGTCTCATATTTCGCAGCCTCCATTGCAACTTTGGCTGTTAGGAACCCGCTAGGCGTGTTCAGTTCATATAAAAGCAATGACACGTAGTTTCAGTGACCGCGAGGAAAGAAAAAAAATAAAAATAAAATTGTCAGGCAACCGCAACTCGCGATAAAAAAAAATTTTTGCACCTATCTATTTCCGCTCCAGTCCAAGTTGGGTCAGTTCGGATTGCACAGGGCGGTTCCTCATCACTTCAGGAGCTTAATTCCCTCCCTATCTTTTTCAGCGCGAGTGAACCTCATCACTTCAGGAGCTTAATTCCCTCCCTATCTTTTTCAGCGCGAGTGAAAGAGAAACACTGTGTTACGAGTAGTATGGGAGCTCATTGCAAATTTTGCAAAATGATGAATTAAAAAAAAACTACGCATTAATTGAGATATATAAAACAACGAAGTTTTTAGTATTAGTGCGGTGGAATTTTGTCCTTAGTTACAGTCAAGAAACTAAAGACATACGACTGTTTAAAGCAAATTTTAAGATGTAACTTTGGAATTATTTTCTATCGAGCCGATTTCGTCCAATCGTGTATCGGAATCAACGAAGTTCTTCCAAATATAACGAATAATAACATATATTTTTTCTCAAAAATGGTATGTAATGTTGCCATAATATCCCTAAAATGTATCCAGAAAGTGAACTCTACCGGAGTAGTCATGCGCAAAATGTGTCACTTAAAAGAAAAGATTGATATGCATCTTTCGTTCGCTGTGAAGTATATCACTCTTTTAGTTCACTAGTTCAATTTAGTTCAGTAGCTCTAGAGGTGCATCTTACTGTCGAGTGAAACGGAATATCGCTCTAGTGGTATGTGTGAGTAGACCAACATCTTTCGGTCGCTTTCGGCCGCGTTCGGTTCTATTCGAGGCCATGACGACGAGATGTGGTGCGGTGTCCGTCCATTCCATTTCACTCACTCTCGCTCGGAGCGAGTGAGTAGGTAGGTAAACGATTTTATGAACTGATATACTGAAGTATTGAACTATAAGAATCCGAACTGGGTGCGTAGCCAACGTGCCAATCGCTAACGCTCCGTAGCGTATCGTAGCTACCTCGCTTTATCACTCTCCCATATTAGTGCGATAGTGACGGTGGCGTTCCGTTCGCTACGGAGCGTTTGCGATTGACACGTTGGCTACGCACCCTGAACTAGTGAACGAAAGAGTGACACCAAGTGAAGTACTTCATTTGAATCACTCATTCGCGAACTACTCATGTCTATACCGGAGACATATTCACAACTATCCAGTAAGAAGCGATTTTAAATTTGGAATCTCCTACTGTCCAGTAAGTAAGTATGTCATTTACCTACTGGACAGTAGGTCATCCTCTTTAGATCTGCTTAGAAAAAAAAACATAGTACCAGACACAGATTAGAGTGTAGCCATATAACATGGTTATAGGAGGGAGGCTCCAAATATATATCTATCTCTCTTTTCGGTATGTCATTTTATGAGATAGATATATTTTTGGAGCCTTAAACAGCCATTTTATAGTCTGTGACACTTAACGCGACGCAGAAAAAGTATGCACGTTGCGTTTTGTTCTTAGTAATGTTGTAGAAGTATAGTGGGATTTTATGTTTGTATTTAGTAATTTCAGTTTATAAATCATGTTGGATTAAAACTTTCCATTCTAAAATTAACATGGAGTTTCAAAAACAATAATTTACATTTTTTTACTAAAACATTCATGTAAGTAATGTAAAAATAGAACAATGTTCCAAACTAAACGCAAACTTTTTAGTAAAAAAAAAACAACGACTGGCGGGATTTCACATTCAATTGCGACAATTGTGTTTTATTTTACCGCGTGAACATAAATAATCCCAAAAAATGAGTTCAAGCGAATCCGATTCGGAAATAGATGGCACTCCTCCTGATTTAAAAGCTGAGGCCGAATTAGCAAAAAACAATTTACTTCCTCCAAAATCCAAGGAGCGATATATGAAAACTTATGAAAAATTTATGAAGTGGAAGTCAGAAAAACAAGCCAACAGTTGGTCTGAAAATGTATTCTTGGCATATTTCAGCTTTCTTCGCCAAACAATGCAGCCGACAAGTTTATGGGCTGTGTATTCTATCTATGCTTCGATGTGTAGTGCAAAATAAACACGATGTAAACATTAAGAATTATTCCAATTTAATCACTTGGTTGAAAAGACAATCGACTGGCTACAAAGGAAAAAAATCGAGTGTATTTACCAGCCAAAACATACAGAAGTTTTTAAATGAAGCACCCGATGATGTTTATCTAGCAGCGAAGGTAATATTTATTTTATTTACTTATTTCATTTAAATTGTTGTGATGTAAGTTGTCTGTTAGTCGGTTGCAATAATATAATTATGCTATTAAATCTGGTTCCAATTAACAGATACTTATTTTTATATTCTCGATTTAAAACAGTTTTTTTTTGTTTTTAGGTTATTACTATAATGGGAGTTAATGGCGCCTGCCGAAGTATAGAGCTCTGTAATATTAAAAACAGTGACGTGGAATACCATAATGAAATAATTTTGGTAAAAGTACGAGAAACAAAAACAAAAATTGATCGCTCTTTTGTTATACACAAGGAGTCAGCTCATATTGTAAGGAAATACCATGACCTGCGCCCTGAAAATACGAAAAGCGATCGTTTTTTTATCAATTATAGAAGCGGGACATGCTTGCGGCAAAACATCGGTCGTCATAAGATTGCCGCAATGCCTAAACAAATAGCAGAATATTTGAATTTACCAAATCCAGAGAGCTATACTGGCCATTGTTTCCGGAGGTCGTCTGCTACCCTTCTGGCTGACTCTGGAGCCAATCTCACGACAATAAAACGACACGGGGGGTGGAAATCGGACCGAGTTGCAGAAGGATATATAGAAGAGTCATTAGAAAATAAAAGTGAAATTACAAGCAATATAAATAAAAAAATTAAATTGAATACTCAAAAAACACCATCTTTCACCTCCCCGCAGCCGTCTACATCGCGTCAACAGCCGCTAAGCCTGACTCCGCAGCCATCTACCTCTCGCCAAGAACCGACCACTATTCCCCTGACCGTAACATCATCGCAACCATCCACCTTCCCAAACAACCAAATTAATGTTTCACAGACATTTACTGTCAGCCAAGAGTCCATTAATCCAGATGTACAAGAAACAAACATAAATGCCCCCGGTAAATCGATAAAAATATCTATCAGTAATTGCCCGTATATGAATGTAACCTTCAATATTAATTAAACGAATTTGTTGTTAAACTTTCTTTCATTTTTGAGAAAAGCACTATACAAGCCTCAACCAGTAAGAAAGCCATCCTGGCCTCGTATATAACCGGACCTCACCTGCGGTTCGGTCCGGTTAACTCATCCTTGGCCAGGAAGGCTTACTTACTGGATTCTGCAGTAATGTACTATTTTTAGTTTCTCAAAATAAGAAGTTATAGCTAAAACACTGTTTGAGTAAAGTCAATTTGTAGGTCATCGGGTGTTGTCAGCCTCTTAAATACCGCAAGCCATCCGATTGCCTCGCGGTCACTGAAAGTACGCGTCATTGCTCTGAATAATAGGCTTTTGGGAGCTTGGCACTGCCCGCTGCTGCTTGGCCCGTTAAGTCTAACGGGTCACTGGCTGCTGTTGTGTAGTGTACGTTAATGATATTTGCCACGTACACTTACAAACAATAAAAATTGGTATTTTTAAAATAAAAATAATGCATGCTTACCAATTTTTAATGATTGTCAGTGTTATACAAATATCAAAACGTGTAGTCTAGTGAAAGGTGTAATCATTAAAAGAATTAATGAATTCTCGTTCGATTTAATGTTATTTTCATGGAGTATGGCTCAATAAGGTACAAATGGAACAGCGAGTAATTGGCATCTCATTTTAATATAGAAAATATAATCTGTCATAACATAACAGAGATATGATTTCAGTAAATTTATTGCGTATACTTGCGAAGAAATATGATAAAATAAAATCGGGGACAAAGAAAAATCATCATCAAATAAAACAAATATGTTAATTTATTTTACAAATTCCTTCGTTATCATATTTCTCTCGTTAAAATATCCTCTCTTAATACAAAGATTTATCGTTCACATCACCAAAGGAATAATATATAAAATATCGGATTGCACGTTAGTTGGCGTCGATGCACTCGGCGGGATGCTGCGGCGGCTTGGCGGGCGAGAAGCCGGGCGGCAGCGGGATGTTGCCCAGCGGCGCCGGCGCCGGGGCCCAGCCCAGCTTGCCCCAGCCGAGCCGCGCCGGCGCCGGCTGCACGCCCAGCGCCCCGAACCGCGCCCACAGCTCCTGCTGCCCGTGCTGGCCCGCCTGGCCCGCCTGGCCCGCCTGGCCCGCCTGGCCCGCCTGGCCCAGCGGCGGCGGCGGCTTGCCGAAGTTCACCGACGTCGACATGATCGCCGGGTCCATCTGCGTCCAGTCTGAGAACGAGGCACTGGTGTTGTTGAAACCTACAATGATGATAATATTATAAAATATAATTTTAAACAAAAAAGAACCGACTTCACTAAGCATCCACCTTTCCAACACCAAATGCTCAATCTGCTGTCAAAAATACTCAAATCACCATAGTTGAAAAGTTCCCTCGATTTCTCCAGGATCCCATCATCAGATCCTGACATGGTTACAATGGGACCAACTGTGAAGTATACGCTTTCAAACCAGAGAGTTCTAAACCAGGAGAGGCCCTGAGTATCATTTCCCCTCTGTCAAAAGTATTGGCGGAAAATCTAGTACATCTATAAAAACTATTTCAATAATCGATGCCACGCCATTTTCGTCATCGCTGTCGATGGATAACAAGCTCCGTGAAAATGCCCTTATGCGCTGTTTTTGGATGTAAACAATGTTATATTTCGTCTAGTTTACAAAAAGATTAAATACCATTTCAGATGTAAGTACAGTTTTACTTTATTTACCATTACTTTCGTAATAAAAGATTTAACCTAAATCGAAAATCAAGCTTCGTTTACAGAATCGATTCAAAGACAATCGTTTTCTTTCTGACGGGCAGTAACTATTTGACGTTTGACACTTCTCCATATTTAATGCGCTTAAGGATTGCTGTCTTCTATATTTTGTTTGAAAATACAATCAAAAATGATCCTTGGCTTTTTTGTTTGACATTTCCAAAGACTGCATCCAATAATGAACCATATGTTAACACGTGTACAGTCGACTATCTATTGCTCCATTTAGTGTTATGAAGTATAAAAATAATATGTCAAATATGTTTGGTGTTTTCAAGTCAAAGGTACATCTTTGTCGGTTGTCAATAAAGCGTTGCTGCAATAAAAAATCATTTAGAAATAAACTGTATTAACAACCGACAATGATGTACCTTTGACTAGAAAACTTCACATGCGTGCTACCTCGCCCCCCTCAGATTTTGGCAGACTTTTTTGTTTGGAAAGATGAGGCGAAGCGTACTCCATTTATAGAGCTTTATGTTTCAAACAAAAAAATAGCAAAGAAACCAAAGATCCCGACGAATTGATAGATAACCTCCTCCTTCGAAATCTTGAAGTCGGTTGATAACGGTTACAGTCACGTCACTTTAGTCACTTCGCGCAACATGTTCACCCTCACCCATCATCATTGTTGAGATTACCCTCAACAAGCTCTGTCAGAACGCGCGACACGCGCGGCACGCCGAGCGGGACGCAGGCCGACAGTCGGCAACGCGACGTGTAACAGTGCGCTACAGGCCGGTTCAAATAACAGTCTTAGTGCTTGAAGATGAAGATCTAAGCTCTCCTAAACATGTCGCGCGAAGTGACTAAATTGACATGAGTGTAACCGTATATATTTTTTTATATAAATATTGATTAAAAAAAGTTATAGTTTTTTTTACCTCAATTTGTTACAAATTACTTAGTAGGTATATTATTCAAACTTTACCCGCAAAGACCACACTATTTAAAAAAAAATAACAAAAAATCCTACTATGAAGGGAATAAAAAACCAATCTCGAACGACTGAACCAATTTGACGACGTATCTTCATCAACATACAGGATGATTGGAAATTCGCCGTATTCCTTGAAAGGGATTAATCTATAGCTCATTTGCAATGACTTAAGTCCAGTCAACTAGGGGTCAAAACTCATTGGTTTTCAAGTTATTCAAGTTTTTTTTTTTAAATAGCCGCCTTTCAACCTAAAACTGTCAATTTTGAATAAACTACTTTAATTTGGTGCCAAAATAGTAGTTTTCGATACAAGTGCGAGAAGTATGTCAATTCGCACGAGTACCGAGGTTACTTGACCCGAGCCGAGAGGCGAGGGTCAAGACTCGGGACGAGTGAAAATGACACTTCCACACGTGTGTCGAACGGGATCCCTTTGTTTCCCATAAACTTATTGTTTCGAATTTCGATATTCAGAAATTGATATCCATATAATTTATGGGCATAAACATCAATAGTCATAATTTTTGTAAAGCATAACATTTCATAGTTCTAATAATAAAGATCTATAATATTAAACACTATAATCGCAAAAGGCATAAATTAGATGAGTATAACATTCGAAGGTCTATCAATAATTATTCAGAAATATTTTAAGGCATATATTTTATCGGACTAATAGTCGTTAATCATATCGTTTTAATGTCATCCCTTTGTTTCCCATGAACTTATTCTTTCGAATTTCGACAGTCATAAAATGATATCCATTACGATTTATGGACATAAACATCATTAGTCATAATTTGCCATAAGTGGGTTTGGTTAGGTTAGAACTGCGACCCCCAAGAAAACGAACTTTTGTCAGAAGTGGGTTAGGTTAGGTTAGAACTGCGACCCCCAAGAAAACGAACTGTTGCCAGAAGTGGGTTAGGTTAGGTTAGAACTGCGACCCCCAAGAAAACGAACTGTTGCCAGAAGTGGGTTAGGTTAGGTTAGAACTGCGACCCCCAAGAAAACGAACTGTTGTCAGAAGTGCGTTAGGTTAGGTTAGAACTGCGACCCTCAAGAAAACGATTCTGATTATCTTATCTGACGATCTTATTATCTTATGATGGCTAACGTTATGGACTATAAAAAATCGGAACTTAAAATTTGTGAAAACCAATATAGACCCCTAGTTATCATTATAATTCTGCGATTAAAGAACTTAAAACAATTATTATAAGCAAGTTTATTGCCTTCAACATTATGTAATAGATACCATTTGGACTTAGAATATTATGAGTTGATTTTATGACTAACAATAATGATGACCTGCAAAAATCGGACCAGCTATTTAGTTTGTTAAATTTTATGACTATTGACAATATGACTAATAAAAATTATGATGGAAAACGTTATGGACTGAAAAAAAAGGAAGTAAAAAATTATGGGAACCGATAGAGACCCGTGTCGAACAACGTTTTTTAATACAATTGCGAAAAAACTACAATGAAATAAAATTACATTTATATTCTGTCAGTGTACGAAAGACAGCTTCATTCAATCGCGCGTTGTTCAAGTAATACTATTGGGTCTCGCATAATACTCCTTTATGCCCAATCGCGCGTAGTTCAGGTGGGTCATTTAGAAGCGGGACTCGCATAATACTCAATTATTTAAAAAGTATCAATCAGATTACTTTTTAGCACTAGTGCATAAAATGAAACTCTACGCACGATTTGCAGCTACATAAACTAAACTTTTTGAGCAATTGTATTAATAATTGACGAATCATCCTTCGATTTATCATTTGATTAATTGATCATCGATTCAAAGTTTGAACACTAGTATCAATACCAATCAAATTCGTATGGATGAAGATTATCATCGATCGATATATCAAACGTCGATTAATCTCGATTGTCCAAAACAAGCCATTAATCGATCATCACTCATCTAAAGTGTGGCAATTAATCTACCCACTTGAAACTGAACAAGACCTCCCTCAGCAGTCAGTACCCACAGGGAAGGAGCCAGAAGCACCACCTCTGGATACACCAGTTGAATACTTGGATCTGGATGCAGCTCCAAATCCAGCGGATGATGTGCAGCCACCACCAACCACTCCGATACCCGACCATGGCAACGAGGTAGACTGACGAATCATCCTTCGATTTATCATTTGATTAATTGATCATCGATTCAAAGTTTGAAAACTAGTATCAATACCAATCAAATTCGTATGGATGAAGATTATCATCGATCGATATATCAAACGTCGATTAATCTCGATTGTCCAAAACAAGCCATTAATCGATCATCACTCATCTAAAGTGTGGCAATTAATGAAAAATTATAATTATCCATTAAGGCTGGCCTTAATAAGAACAGTACTTACTCCATACATAGCAAAACTACTTAATAAATAATAAGTCGTGTGGGGGGTACAGGCGCGGATACAGGCAAATACTACGGACCGCAAGACTTTTTGTGAAGGAAAGTGCCCCCCCTGAACGAAATCCTAGATCCGCGCCTGGAGGGGTATGGTTAAACTTATTCTTATAGTTATAAACACTTAAATCATAATACGAATTAAGCTATAATCTTATTAAAAGTGACTTTTAGCAAAGCTCGCTTAAAACTAATTTATAAGTACGTATTTAGTCTTGTATGCAGTGAAGACTGTAATTATCTTTGGTACAGTAGTGTATAGCTACCTGTATGCATGGGGTGTTGCGGCTGCGCGTGCGCCGGCAGCGCGAAGCCGGGCGGCGGCAGGCGCGAGCGGCGCACCAGCTCCATGTTATCACTGCAACAACGACATACGCATGCGCATTAGCCACCGAAGAATACACCGATAGAAGTCGTAATACAGACTACACAGACTACTCATTAAGCTTTTGGGGTCACCACAGATAAGCGCAATTTTATTCGTTAATTTCTACGATTCGAACAGCACATTCAATAGTATTCTAAATCATTTTGTAGTATAACAATCCAGGTTAGTCCCTATAACTTGATTCTTGTGGATATTTTTAATTCACATGAGTAATGATCAAAAACGTTAACTCAAATGAATATGCGGTTGCGCACTCAAACTAAATTAGTACGGGAGCGCTGATGTGTGCTGACCTCGCGTTGTACTTAAGACCTATCTAGTGGTTTAGGTTATCTGTGCCCCACATCAAAGGTTACAGTGCTTGAGATTTGACGTCTAACATTTTATTATAGCCAATCAGAACTCTGATTTTATTTCATTAAAAAAACTACAAAACAAAAAAAATGATTACTCGTGGCCATTAAATAACAGGCTTGATTAGAAATTACTTTAATTACATGTTGCTAGTAACTACTGCCAAAGGCCGATAGTTCACCATTATTGGATAGTGGTTGCAAAGTAAATCTTCAACTTTTGGTGGGCGGAATGTTTATTATAGGCCCGTCATGTCATATCTAACAACAGAAATTGCTAAAATCGCAAGCTAACGGCTAGTTCTAATTTTTTTATATATTTTTAGGACCACTACCAGTATCGTATATCCAAGTTTGCAGCTTCGAAAGAACTGTGCTAACTTTGCAATACTCGAAAAACAGCGAAATTTTCGCATTTTTTGGTATTCTCATTATGCAGTAAACAACTATTTGAGACGTTTTTAAGACAACTATTTTTTTTTACAATTTGAGACCAGAACCAAACCTCTTAACAATAATCTTTTAGACCTTCTGATTCCAGAACCTCAGGTCAATCCAGCTCATATAAAAACTAATTATATTTATCTCTGCTACAACCCCACCAAATTCCATACAGATCAGAAAAAATATTACTAAAGTTATCGCGGAACAAACATCAAAAACCGGCCAAGTGCGTGTCGGACCACGCATAGGAGGGTTCCGTACCTTCAATGTAATAAGAAGCAAACTAATACCAAAAGGTCGTATCTGATGCCTATGGAAGAAGTTTTTTGGAGATAACTCAAAAATGGCTGAACCGATAATGTTCAAAATAATTTTCGTAGAAAGTATATGATAAGGCACATCGCCTCAAATTATTTCATATTTTTTGGACTTACGGTTCAAAAGTTACAGGGGGGAGGACACAATTTTTCTGACTTTCGAAGCGATTATTTCAGAAAATATTCACTTAATCACAAAATGGTCAAAGAAACCTCAATGTTATTTTTAAAGACCTATCGATTGATGTGTTACATGTTGATATTTGGTTAAAAACATTTTTTTAAATTTAGTTACATCTATGGAGCGCCCCCCTAAAAATATTTTTTTTTTCAAATTTAACTCCATAACTAAGTAGCGGCATACAAAATAAACCTTATGTGTAAATTTTATTCAGATACGTCGTATAGTTTCCGAGTAAAATGGCTGTGACATACGGACGGACAGACAGACAGACAGACAGACATGACGAATCCATAAGGGTTCCGTTTTTTGCCATTCGGCTAAGGAACCCTAAAAAGCCATCGAAATGCACGAACGTCCCAATAGCCAGCTGACAGTTCTGTTGTGTCCGAAATTCTGTAAGAACTTCGCTTCGCTGCGCATTCAAAAAATAACAATTTCCGAAGGGAAGAGTGTGCCACTTCGCTCATCATCCTTGTTGGAATGAGCCCCTGTTCGGTCTTTTTCCATCCCCATTAAGTGGCATTTTCCCAACCCCAATCATTTCTGAACATGGTGGTAAGTTCGGTAAGCGTGCAATGTTGCACCATCTTCCGTTGGAGGCAATCGGGCGAGGTTAACTTCAGCAAACGATCCAGGTGTTTTCAACCGACTTGAAGATTTCGAAGGAGGTTATCAATTGTCGGGATCTTTGTTTTTGCTTTTTTTATGTATGTTCACAGATTATTCGAAGACGGCTGGACCGATTTGAAAAATTCTTTTTTTTTTAAGAGTTCACAGTTGTAACCAGGTCAGGCTTGGTAGGCTGAATAAGGTTGGAGGAACATTTCAGCTCTGCTGGGGTGATAAGTTGAAAGTTTTTCTGTTTTTACTCCACAATTTGTTTTTCCCATGCCAGAAAAAGGCAGAGGTGATGTTGCACCTAGTGAAGTTACAGGGCCAAGCCGGCTTTATGATAGCGATATATTATCGAAATTCCATGGCTAGATAAAACTGATATTTTCACAACATGACAATTTCAAAACGTTTGACGTGACATCAGGGCACCACGATGATTAGCTCCACCCCCTTTGGCACCACAGTTTTGGTGCAGGTTTCGAGCGGTGATAACTTATTATTCTTCCAAGATAAATATACATAATGACATAAACGACATAAGATTGTCAATTTTTAGAGGTGACTGATGACTAGGCCTGGTTGCCATATGAAAACGAAAATTGTTAGTTCCCTTTTCTACCACGATACTTTTCAATCTGGACACTAACAGTGAAAGGAATAAGCAATACTCATCCTTTTAGTAGCGAGGGTACTAGCGTAAGGAAGAGACACAGTGATTTTATCTGTCTATGAAGCTTGAAGTAAAATAGTCCCGAGCCAAACTATAATATGCATACTTGGAGAAACATTCCGCCCACCAAAATAATTCGAATGTCGTTACAACACTCACTCGCTTGTGTTTTGCAACATTCCGTCCACCAAAATAATTCGGATGTCGTTACAACACTCACTCGCTTGTGTTTTGCAACATTCCGTCCACCAAAATAATTCGGATGTCGTTACAACACTCACTCGCTTCTGTTTTGCAACATTCCGTCCACCAAAATAATTCGGATGTCGTTACAACACTCACTCGCTTCTGTTTTGCAACATTCCGTCCACCAAAATAATTCGGATGTCGTTACAACACTCACTCGCTTCTGTTTTGCAACATTCCGTCCACCAAAATAATTCGAATGTCGTTACAACACTCACCCGCTTGTGTTTTGCAACATTCCGTCCACGAACATAATTCGGATGTCGTTACAACACTCACCCACTTGTGTTCTGCATCATTTCCGTCTCCATCATCTCTGCTAGAGCCTTCTGTGTCTCCTTGAAGGGGTCGAAGTCAAGGTCATCGTCCCCGTCGCCTGCTGCCCGCGGTGCCTCGCTGCCCATTCGCATATTGTTCATCCTGATAGCGACAAAAAGTTATATCAAGTTAAAATCGACTTCGAATTTTAGCTTTCAGTACAAGACAGGTTAGTGTTTTGTAATTTGAAAGATCTCGTTCATTGTGAACTTTCTTTAAAATGTTTAGGTTTAACCAATTACTCCGTACTTTAAAATCGTAGCCATAAGGGATGTAACGTCGTATTCGCATTCGTGTCCGTGAAGAACTTGTCTATGATCCCCACCAGGTGGCGTTAGCTCCGCCACCAACACATTATCATTCTGTAGTTACCTCTGCTTATGTTTGTCCATCACCTGCCGGGGATGGTCGGGAGCGAGGGCCGGCAACAATCTGCTGCGCCTTGTAGAAGTCCGTGAGAACTTGTCTATGTTCCCCACCAGGTGGCGCTAGCTCCGCCACCAACACATTATCATCCCGTACTTACTTCTGCTTTTGCTCGTCCATCAACTGCCGGGGATGGTCGGGAGCGCGCGCCAGCAACATCCGCATCTGCTGCGCCTTGTAGAAGTCTATGAAGAATGTGTCTATGTTCCCCACCAGGTGGCGCTAGCTCCGCAACCAACACATTATCATTCTGTAGTTAACTCTGCTTGTGTTCGTCCATAACCTGCCGGGGATGGTCGGGAGCGCGCGCCAGCAACATCCGCATCTGCTGCGCCTTGTGGAAGTCCGTGAAGAACTTGTCTATGTTCCCCACCAGGTGGCGCTAGCTCCGCTACCAACACATTATCATTCCGTACTTACCTTTGCTTGTGTTCGTCCATAACCTGCCGGGGATGGTCGGGAGCGCGCGCCAGCAACATCCGCATCTGCTGCGCCTTGTGGAAGTCCGTGAAGAACTTGTCTATGTTCCCCACCAGGTGGCGCTAGCTCCGCTACCAACACATTATCATTCCGTACTTACCTTTGCTTGTGTTCGTCCATAACCTGCCGGGGATGGTCGGGAGCGCGCGCCAGCAACATCCGCATCTGCTGCGCCTTATGGAAGTCCGTGAAGAACTTGTCTATGTTCCCCACCAGGAGGCGCTAGCTCCGCTACCAACACATTATCATTCCGTACTTACCTTTGCTTGTGTTCGTCCATAACCTGCCGGGGATGGTCGGGAGCGCGCGCCAGCAACATCCGCATCTGCTGCGCCTTGTGGAAGTCCGTGAAGAACTTGTCTATGTTCCCCACCAGGAGGCGCTAGCTCCGCTACCAACACATTATCATTCCGTACTTACCTCTGCTTGTGTTCGTCCATAACCTGCCGGGGATGGTCGGGAGCGCGCGCCAGCAACATCCGCATCTGCTGCGCCTTGTGGAAGTCCGTGAAGAACTTGTCTATGTTCCCCACCAGGTGGCGCTAGCTCCGCTACCAACACATTATCATTCCGTACTTACCTTTGCTTGTGTTCGTCCATAACCTGCCGGGGATGGTCGGGAGCGCGCGCCAGCAACATCCGCATCTGCTGCGCCTTGTGGAAGTCCGTGAAGAACTTGTCTATGTTCCCCACCAGGTGGCGCTAGCTCCGCTACCAACACATTATCATTCCGTACTTACCTCTGCTTGTGTTCGTCCATAACCTGCCGGGGATGGTCGGGAGCGCGCGCCAGCAACATCCGCATCTGCTGCGCCTTGTGGAAGTCCGTGAAGAACTTGTCTATGTTCCCCACCAGGTGGCGCTAGCTCCGCTACCAACACATTATCATTCCGTACTTACCTCTGCTTGTGTTCGTCCATAACCTGCCGGGGATGGTCGGGAGCGCGCGCCAGCAACATCCGCATCTGCTGCGCCTTGTGGAAGTCCGTGAAGAACTTGTCTATGTTCCCCACCAGGTGGCGCTAGCTCCGCTACCAACACATTATCATTCCGTACTTACCTCTGCTTGTGTTCGTCCATAACCTGCCGGGGATGGTCGGGAGCGCGCGCCAGCAACATCCGCATCTGCTGCGCCTTGTGGAAGTCTGTGAAGAATTTGTCCATGTTCTCCGCCACGTAGCGCCCTTCACTCTGCCAACATAAATACATGTTTTAATAGACTTCCAGTTTCGTCCATAGAACTCGATTCATACCGGCTTAACCAATTTTCAGTCTGCTGAGCTCTTTTCCTACTATTCGCAACAAAAAGAGAACGCAAATTACTAATAACTTGTGGCTTGAATTACACAGATACACGCTTTAAATGTATATAACACATCCTTTCATTACAGTTGGGGGTTTGAAATAAAAATCCAAAAGAGAAATCGTCACATTCGACCGCAGATACGGTCGGACCGCATTCTATAATAAACTCGCATGCTGGATAGATAGTCTAAAACTTTTTTTGTAGACAAATCAACACTGTTGCCTTTAATTAAGGTTGAATGTGCTAACCATAAACAATGGGGTAGTTTATAATAAAAAGAGGATAACAAAACAAAACTCCACGCAAGAAGATAACAAAACAAAACTCACCGAAGACTGTGGAGCTTCAAAACCGTTAGGCACGGGGCCAGCATGTTGGTTGTGAATTACATAATGCATGCTATTCTGCAAGTTCTGCATACTGTTCTGCAAGCTATTCTGCATAGTGTTCTGCAAGCTATTCTGCATACTGTTCTGTAAGTTATTCATACTGTTCTGGAGGCTATTCTGCATGGTGTTCTGAAGGCTATTCTGCATGGTGTTGTGAAGGCTATTCTGCATGGTGTTCTGAAGGCCATTCTGCATGGTGTTATGAAGGCCATTCTGCATGGTGTTCTGAAGGCTATTCTGCATGGTGTTCTGAAGGCTATTCTGCATGGTGTTTTGAAGGCTATTCTGCATGGTATTCTGAAGACTATTTTGCATGTTGTTTTGCATGCTGTTCTGGAGGCTATTCTGCATGTTGTTCTGCATGCTATTCTGCATGTTGTTTTGCATGTTCTGCATATTGTTTTGCATGTTCTGCATGTTATTCTGTTGGGCCGGTGATGCGTGTTCTACGCGCATACCGAATGGAAGCATATTGGGATTTGGATGATAATTAGCACCTGAAATAAAATAGTCAATTATAAACCAAGTAAATAACATATCTTCGAAGTGTTAGTATTTTAATGTAAGAAACAGTACTACTAGACAAAACTAGACGTACTTTTTAGTACAAATATCGCCACTAATGTTATATCATTTTATAACTAGTGCATACGTCAATTGAAAACAAAAATGAGGCAGTGTTATTTAGAATAAAAATAATTAGACTGCATAACTTTGTCAATTAACTGTCACGGCAAATCACGGGATTTTACACTATGGACAAATACCGGGATCTCGGTATTTAAATACAAAAAAATCCAGGGATTGGGAGCCCTGATTAACTGGAAAATGGAATTCACAAAAACTCACTGGGAAGTGAATAAATTAACGTTTATGAGAATATGGCCAGAGAAAACTAGATTTTTTTTGTGCAATTATTTGTGTAAATGTACACTATTTTTTCAATCCCAATCTTTATGAAGTAATTTTCTCTAATATAACAGTGTGCACATTAATTATTAGAAACACCTACCTAATAATTCACTATTGGAGTCAAGTCCTATATTCCCCTGCATATAGTGCTTGGGATCCATATGTTGTCTCGCCAGCATCTCGTTCTGTCTCATCAGCATCTCGCTGCGACTGCGTTCCCTAAGCAACAGCTCCTTTTCCATCATCCCTTGGCTAATTTGACTATGCCTATCATTACCTATATAACTCATGGTATCTCTGTCTATAAGTCCGTATCCGTTAACTAGTTGACTCTTGATTGGTAGATTCATATGGTTATCTACTAAGCCGGCGAGCATTTCTCTCTGTTTATGAAGCATTATTTCATTATTAACATCGTTTAGTAGATTGTGTGTGTCGTCTTCTAATAAGCTGTGGTCGCTGTTGTGTAGTAAATCGTGGTTTTCTAGGAGGCTGTGTCTATCTGATTCTAGCTCATCTAAGTCGTTTGTTAGATAGTTTTGTGTGTCGTTTTCGAAGACTGAGCTATGTGTGATGCTTGGTTTTGGTTCGTGTTCTATTTCTGGTTCCGTTTCTTGGACTTGAATACTATGTTTTTTGTTTTTCGCTTCGGTTTTGCTCTTCTTGGTTTGCCCGTTTGTGCTGTCTTTGTGGGTCCGGTTCGTTTTGGAATCGCTGTGTTCTTTGCTTTTCGTTTGAGCGGGTTGCATTTGTGTGGGACTGGAAGATTCTGATGTGCCGTTTTCTTGTGACTTAACTGAAATTAAGCGATTATTATTAGTCTGTAAGGTTAACGCGAACTACTTTCTCTTAACCCTAAAATTGGCAAATAAAAGTGTTATTGTTTAATTTATGCCTTCTAACATTAAATCTTACAAAAAAAACAGAAGAAATTAGAAAAAAAAAATTGTGTGGATTTTAAAAACGACTGCCAAGTTTAGAGTTCAATTACATTAATAGTTTAAAACATTACTTCGGGGAATTCCCGTTTTTTCAATAGAATTTACAGTTTTTCTTCGTATTTGTATTTTAATTGTATTTCTTACAGCTTTACCTGGAACAAATGGTAAGTATCCCATTGACAAATGTATAAAGAAATAATACTAAACTCGAAATAAAAATTAAATAATAAATATTTCTCTAGGGTTCACAATCCGGATTCAAATTGCAGGAAAAAGCCGTTGGATTGGATCCGAATCCCGGGTAACACTAAACTATTTAAACTGACCAGAAATATATGATCATTGCAAGAGGGCGCTACTATTCTCATTAGGCAACAGTTCAGTATAATCTAAATTCACATCAAACCATCGCTTTGATGTGCATTCAAATTGTTTTTGGTACACAGGTCAGTATTTTTTGGTATGCGGAATAATATTTCCGTTTCAAATCTAGCCCCGCACTCACCCTGAGCTTGTGGTTTGGGACTGGACTGTTTGTAGACGGGGCTGTCGGAGGGCGGCGACGAGCCGAGACTGGGCCACGCCTCCTTACCGTTTCCATTCACCCCGTTACTATTGCTCGCGTCTATGCCATTGCTACCATTTACTGATTCTCTCTTTGATCTGAAATTTAATAATTTGTATTAGATTGGTGACGATTAGACGGCTATAAGATAAGGGTAACCTTTTGACAAGGATGATATAGACATGGATGGACAATATCCATACAAAATCGCGTTCTCTTTTCAGGTTAAAGCACTAGCGTCATCTATCGGTCACACCAGACACTAAATCCTAGTTTCTAATACTTTGTTCGTCGCTTAACGCTGACAGAAGACTCCACAGATGGTGCTATGGCACTGTGTACCGAAAACAGACGTATAGCCTGAACGCGATTTTGTATAGGCATTGTCAATCCATGTCTTAATCATCCTTGATGCCTATACAAAATCGCGTTCCTCGAACCTTCAGGCTATACGTCTGTTTTCGGTACGAAGTGCCACAGCGCCATCTGTGGAGTCTGAAGTAGAGTTATTCTGTCAGCGTTAAGCGACGAACAAAGTATTAGAAACAAGGATTTAGTGTCTGGTGTGACCGACAGATGACGCTAGTGCTTTAACCTGAAATAAAGGAACGCGATTTTGTATGGATATTGTCCATCCATGTCTATATCATCCTTGCCTTTTGAGTGGCAAAGGCGCCAAATCACGTCAACGGAAAGCTGTTACCCAGACGCCACGACGTCATCTGCCGCTTTACAGTGTCATGGCGTTTGGGACATAGTTTTCGATCGACGAGCTGGGCGGTCAAAAAGTAAAAAGATGGCTCAGAAAAATATCAATAGATATTTCCTTTAACAGTTAGAAAAACTATACAGGGTGTCACCTGAGACGTGATCAGTTATATGTTTTTCTAACTCAATAAACAACTACCAATTGATTGCCCTGAGTCCTACTAAAATCAGACATTTTTATTATTATTTTTATTTTTTGTCATTTATTTTTCTTTCAAAAGTGATAATATTAGTGTAAAACAGTTAAGGTATTTTTTTTATTAAATACGATTTTTTCTCGAATAAATGACACAATGTTATTTATTAACGACAGTTCCATTTCAAAGAGTTAATTCAATTTACTTATTTAAATATCCAATATGTAGTTTCAATATCCCGAAAACCCCGTTAAATAAACAATAAATTACAAAAACATGTAAAAAAAAAGAAAAAAAATCTGATTTTAGTAAAAGTCGGGGCATTCAACTGCTAGATGTCTCACATATTTTTGCGGCCTTCATGTAGGAATATACCATTCCCGGTGACTGTATAGGTACTTTGTGATATTTTATAATAAAAGAAATATGTAAATAAATAAATATCATAGGACAATCTTACACAAATCAACCTAGGCCCACAGTAAGCTCAATAAGGCTTGTGTTATGGGTACTAGACGACGATATATATAATAGATAAATATGGATAAATACTTAGAAAACATCCATAACTCAGGGACCTCCTGCTTCATAGGCAGGGTCACTACCGACTGGGTTAAGAGGCCGTTAAACAAAAAAGAAAAGAATTTAAAAGTACTTACTTAGATGAACTGACTACGTTTATATGAGACGATGTGACCACTGTTGTCGGTATGAAGTTCGATGGATTACCTGTGAAAAACAAAATATTTATTAAAACTCAACTTTTTATGTTCTAAAGTTGCAAATATTCTATAGCCGAATGTGGTTTTAAGGTGTGGGGAAGAAAGAGTAAAAGACAAAGAAAAATATAAAAGATTTCTGAATATAAATGTTTAAAAGATTCTTACCTTCTTTAGAACTATTCTTTTCTGCATTCGTACTAGAGTTACCTATGAAAAAAAAAATTGGTTGTTTGTAAAGTAGGTTTACGATCGAGATGTTTACGTGATAACGTCTAACCGCTCGTGAGGATTCCGCGTGACAAGTTTCACGGAATGACTGGCAGCGCTCGAGATGAGACGGGAGATCGGTCCGTCTCTCTCTCGTTATACCTGCGATCGCGCTCGTGAGGTTTTGGTGTGACACAAGTTTCTGAACATGTCACCCGACTAAAACGATTTTAAAGACGTTATCACGTCAAAAATAAAGTAGTTATAGACTAAAACTCGATAAAGCATGTGTTTGATTCGAGTAATATAATAAAAATATTTAGAGCAATGACGCGAAGTTGCAGTGTCCGCGAGGCAACCGGGTGGCTCGCGGTATTTGAGCTCTTAACTTTTTGTGGAACCGCCCTATGCAACCCGAACTAATAGTGGAAGATGTACGCAAAAAAAAACCCGCAAATCGATGTACAGTTTAGCCGTTTGACACACGCATACTAGAGGTCAAAACAAAAAATTTTACCCGCAGTTTTAAGGCAAATCTAAAAATATACCACATCGGTACACTTCGGCCTTTTTAGGGTTCCGTAGCCAAATGGCAAAAAACGGAACCCTTATAGATTCGTCATGTCTGTCTATCTGTTTGTCTGTCCGTCCGTCCGTATATCAGTCACAGCCATTTTACTCGGAAACTATACGACGTATCTGAATAAAGTTTACACATAAGGTGTATTTTGTATGCCACTACTTAGATATGTAGATTAAATTTAAAAAAATATATATTTTTAGGGATGGCGCTCCATACATGTAATTAAACCAAAATTCATAACATACCAAGTTTGGGCTCCTCCAGATACGATATTTCAGATTTTTTTTCTTACAATATACCACAAATTATACGTGATATCCTCATATCTAACCCCAAGAAAGCAATTTTCAAAAAAAAAAAAATAATATTACAAAGTGGCACAGTTCTACTTCAGTAACTATTTTACGAGTTTTATGGAACTGTATTGCAGATACGGTACATATTAATCATAAAATGATACGTAATATCGATATATCCAACGGGGAATACCTCTTTAACCCTTTAACTGCGCCTTTTCATCAGTTGGTATAGTTGGTCCATCAAAAATCCACCAATATACACTGCGATCATCTTTAGTTTACGATTGACACATGATTTTTATACATTTGATTTTCTACCTTGTTGTCCTGATCAAAAGTCAACATTACAAGATTTACAAGCATGACACTATTTGGTGCAGTGTTTTAAATAGGTATCGACTTTATTTTGTTCGCGATAAGGTAGAATTTCAAACGGATAAAAACTATCTGTCAAGTTTTAACTAGCTTTAATCAAAGTGTACCACTGTATATTGTACAAAAAAAATATGACTCGGCACTCCCCTCCTAAGGGATTTTTTTAAGAACTGCGGGTCAAAAAAATTGTTTTGTCGTATAGTATGCGTGTGCCAAATCGCTGCCGCAATATTACAGGGTTCCATGTTTCACTTTTATCGAATTGAAATTTGAACAGTGTCATAGTGACACTAAGTCTAAATTTAACTATCCTGAAAATGTGACATAGAACCCTGTAATATTTGGCTAGCGAAATTACTAAACTGTACATCGGTTTGCGGTTTTTCTTAAGAATAGCATGAAAAATATTTAATTGAATCTGTTGCCCGTAATAATTTTTTATAGATATTGCGGTTTGAAAACGTAAAATTTTAGGCATTTTTTATACATCAAATGTATTTTCGAAACTTCAGTTCGATTACTTATGTCCTAACAAGAAAAAAAATGTATGACAACTAAACGCATTTTTTTTGTGCCTAAAATTACAAAAATCTTACAAAAACTTGTTCCTTCCAAACAGTTTTCTGCAACTTTGTGAACGGTGACGTCACAATCCGCACACTTTTTGTATGGGGCGTTTTGACGCGCGGCGCAGACGCCTAACGTATTTTCACATTTTTGACGTTTCAGGGCTATCATAGATAGTAGGTTTATTAGAGACATTTGAATCTACAGGGAAATAGAATCGAATGACGTCTTCCAAAAAAATCATGCATATTCCTAATTGGGCTCGTACGCTGTCCACTATAACCAAAGGCTTGCCGGCGAGCCCTTCGGTTGCCTCTTGGACACTATAAACTATAAACTACGCGCCATTACTGGTAGAATGGTTTATCATCGTTAATTATCCTAGTCGAACCTGCGGTGTGCTTGTCGTCAGGCTTGTTCCCTAGCTGCAGCAGCTGATTGTGCAACTTGCGCTCATACACCTGATGCAGGCCCGCGTGCATTTCCTCCTTCGTGAACGACGCCTTAGGATCACCTGGGAATTAGACAAACAGTCTAATGTTACCAAACATATACACCGTGGGCCCATATAACTAGACAGATTTTAACAGTGTGTTCCTGATCATATTTAGATCATGTTCTATAAACTTTTTTGGAATACGCCTAGTTTCAGAGTTACTACCAATTTTAAAAAAATACACTTTTTATTATAACTCATCACAAAACGCCTTTCTAATGGCGTTGTTGCCACTATTGGACATAGTTTACACGTCCTTATTGACAGATTTCAAAGTGAGAAGGAAAACTTTGCAGAAACTAAATTTTTACAAAAAAAATGTACTAATTTGTTTTTAGGCGATAATTTTACTAATAACATTTGCTTTTCATGGGCAATAAACATTCAAAAAATGGAAAAAAAAAAAACGAAAAAAATTTTTTTTATTGTCGAAATTAACCTAAAGTCACATAACATTTTTTCCTTCTTTTGGTCTTAGAAATTCGTGGTTAAGATCTGTCGGGTTATTCCAGCCCACGGTGTATATAACAGATATATGGACCATTCCACTTTTCGTTGTACATACGTTTTTGACACTTATTCTTTTGGGAAAGTAAAATATGTATGTGTAAAATTCATTATATTTGGAAGAACTTTGTTAATTCCAATACACGATTGGACGAAGTCGGCTCGATAGAAAATAATTCCAAAGTTACATCTTAAAATTAGCTTCAAACAGTTGTATGTCTTTAGTTTCTTGACTTATATGTCTGTAATTACTAATTACGGGCCAAAATTCCACCACACTAATACTAAAAACTTCATTATTTTATATTTCTCAATTATTGCGTAGTTTTTTTTAATTCACCATTTTGCAAAATTTGCAATGAGCTCCCATACTAATCGTAACACGGTGTTTTTCTTTCACTCGTGCTGAGAAAGATAGGGATGGAATTTAGCTGTTGCCATCCCTTTAAATAAGTTTTATAGTTTATGTTTACGATTCAAGTCGGTTTTGAGGTCAATTAAACTTCAAATATACACAGACTTCTTGTATAATCAAGCGGAACAGGTTTAGCTTTCTCTCAAACCAACCAGTTTTGCCTAGACACCTCTCAGTCACTGGACTAGTTTTGTACAGGTCAAGGGACGTAATTAACCTATGATATATATATAAAGCCTGACCAGAAATATATGATTATTGTCAAGAGGGCGCTATTATTCTCATTTATATGGCAACGGTACAGTTCTCTATGGTATGGTGACTTCTTGATTTGTTTACCTTGACTTGTTACTTGATTTTTTCGATGTTAATTTGAAAATGTTTCACAGCGAAAAAGTTTCATTTCCCGAGCGTATTACTTACAGCAGTTTATTAAATATATACACTATCTACAATGTTCCGCTCTTGACTATGGATAATTTTGGGAATTTTCTGTCGTTTATTATTTAATATTCAACACTTTATTATCATTTATGTAAACCGCCTCAATGACAGTGAGTGCAAGAAATTAGTTCCAATGAAATTCCGCAACATGGCGCATGATCATATATTTCTGGTCAGGCTTTATATATATATATATAACAATAACGAATAAGATTATATCTGGTGTGATGAGGGTTTTTGCGATCGAGTTTTTACTAGATGGCAGCACCGTGGCGAAAGGTATTTTTGACATCAGCTGTCAAAATTCGCCAATCAAAAAAATATGATAAAACATGATTGGTGGATTATGACAGCTATACCTATCGCCACGGTGCTGCCATCCAGTTAAAATGTCGATCGCGGAAACCTTGTGATTTAAGAATAAATTTTCAATCGTACTACAACACGCCTTGTTGGTAATCAATGTTACTCTGCGTCCGTAGGAAACACGTGAGACAAACCTACAAGTGATTCCTGGGTGGTGCTAAAAGAGTAACAATCTTGGTAGCTGCACTGTCCCATCTGGACCTCGCAGCACTCACTGGATTTTCTCTCATCTGCTTTTCCACTACTACTACCCCAGGGAAGAAATTCCTATATATATCCAGTGGTCTGTAGCCATACGATAAATAATAGTAGTTTATGTAACTGTTACGTTTTAAGGCCTAATTACGTACAGTTGCATACACTGCTTTATCTACACACATATTATAAATCCTAAATTAAGTGTTGGACGTAAAAACACGTGTTTTTACAAAAAAAACGTGTGGAGACGTAAAATTGTGTACTCACCACGGGCAGTAAAAAGAAAGCCCTCTATCGCATATTTACAACCCTCGCCTGCGGCTCGAGTCACAAATACCTGCGATTTCGGGCTTTCATTCTTTTACAGTCCTTGGTAAGTAATGTACTAATAGGACACGTGTGTCCGTTACATACCTAGCTCGTGCAGGTACATGCAGTCGGGCTTGGGGCACGGCTGGTTCTTCATGAAGTTGGCACAGTACTTGGTGGTGCCGAGCGAGCCCTTGAGCACTCTGCCGTCGAGCGCCACGTTGTTGACACCCTGTATGGCGCGCAGGGCGTCCGCAGACGACACGTACGTCACATACGCGGAGGCGGACGGACCCTGTACACAAATTAAGGAATTAAATATTTAAAAAAAAAAAAAAAACAAAAAGAAAAAACAAACATCGATAAGATTTTGGGAAAAGGTAGGTGTACCAATCCTCAAAAAATTGTCATTGAAAGATATGACTTACGGTATTGACTTAAAGTTTAAAATTTAGTGACACATTTTTGTGGACTGGATCCTTTTCCGATTATCGTGATATGCATGAAATAACTATATAGAGAAACAAAAATAGTCTGATCCGTTGAAGGTAGAAACAAGTAGAAACTTACAATGTAGTGTGAAATGAAATAAAACTAACCAATTTCGAAGGCTTTCAGCTTTTTCTAAACTTGCCCTCATAGAACTCGACTGACAAAATTACTGATATTATATTCAACGTGTGAGTGTTTGATGTTTTGCATTGGTGTTATACTTCAAATCAATATAGGGTATATTATATCGCCAGTAACTGACCACCGTTCGAGAACTGGCCCCCTCATACTATAAACGAACTCTATTTACCTACAACCAGAAATCATTTTAGTATAACTTGGCCAATTATTGAAGAGTGGCCAGTACTTAAAACCTTATACTCAAATGAATGCTGTTTGTATGTGAACAGAGTTCATTATTAGTATGAGGTGGCCAGTTACTTTCTAATTGATGATTAACAGTACAATACCTAATAAATAAACAACTGTTATTAATGAAATCAAATTACAATGTTAATATGCGACAGTCTAAATCAAATTAGCCGGAAGGCGCTAACGGCCTACGTTACGTTTTTACGTTCAAACACACGTGTGGACCCGGGGTAGGTCCTTAAACTACGTCTGGACTTGGGTATGTCCTTAAACTACGCCAAAACGAGAGGTATGGGCACTGCGAATGGCATCTCGCTAAGTGTGGTAGGGCACGTTCAGCGAATGTCATCTCGCTCAAATCTGGAGCAGAGCCCGACTGGGGAAGTACCTCCACCTTACAGAAAACCACAGCCAAATAGCACTAGACCCTACTCATAGTGTTGTGTTCCTGCTGGTGAGTAAGGTTGCCAAGGAGCTCAAAGAGGACCCAGTGTGTTGACGATGAGGGACCTTCTTGTTCCTTTAGCCGTCAATACAGTGAATCCTCCTTTTTTGTAAAGGGTCGGCAACGCGCATGTGACTCCTTTGGAGTTGCAGGCGTCCATAGTTTACGGTAGCTGCTTACCATCAGGCGGGCCGCATGCTTGTTTGCCACCGTCGTGGTATAAAAAAATAAAAAAACAATAAGAACGTAAGCGCCGTCCTCCAAATGGTACCTTTTGACTTAGACTGCCACATATGTCGCATCACTTACCTGTGAACCTGCATACGTTGTACTTTGGTTTATAACTACTTTGTGAATTTTGCCATATTTGCCAAAGTACTCCTGTCTTTTTAGGATCTGTAATCAAACAAAATATACATTTAAAACTTTTAGCTGATTTCTAGTATCTGTTCTCTTTTTTTGGTTTTAGCTTTAAAAACAAAAATAATAATAGGTTAATGATCTGCATGATGATTATACAGTCAAGTGTAAAAATATGGGTGTACTCATCTTACTCAAAAATATGTCCCATAGTATCTTATTCCGTTGTAATAAGTGCGTAGTACCATATTTATGAGACGATTTTTTCGATACGTATTTTTGCACTTGACTGTACATGGATACAATATTATTTATTTATTATATTATGTAATTATATATGTATGTCTATAGTATTGCATATTTATGTACGTGTATTAATAACTATTAGGTATGTTAATGTGATTTGTTTTTATTAAGTCATCTCTGCTGTTATAATCCTGCACCAACCATTAGTTTCTGTTTAGCCCAATGGTTGACTGGTAGATAATGCCTTAAAACATTAAGTCCGCCATTTGTACTTTCTTGTATTGTGCAATAATGATTAAATAAATAGAGCAATTAATAATATGTTCAGTTATTCATTTTAAAATCAGCGTAAGGTCAATACGGGTAAGTGTAGCTACGGGGCAAGTGTAACTGACCTTCATATTATGTAAACTAATTGGAATTTTGATACCGGTTTGATCTGTTGTCATGAATAAATAAACGATCAATTCAAATTTAGTACTACAGGTGACGTTGTCAAGCAATTTTGGGACTATCGCCATTTTGAAATCTGTAATTTTTTTAATACAAGTTGTAGTTCACACCATGCACTTTGATCTGTAAAAAAACTAAGAAAATTCGTCAAATCCGTTTATTGTCAATAAGTAAGTATCAAATATGGTTTTAATTCTTCAAGTTATTTTTATAATTTTTCTAAAATTATGAAAAATGAGAGCTGTACATGCATTTAAAAATATGTCCTAAAAAGTGAGTGATTGGTAAAGTGCGTCTATTTCACTTGAGGCAAGTGTGACTGTATGACACACTTGCCCCATGTCAGGGATCGTAAACATACTCACTTTTATGAAACATACTAACACTATAAAATATAACGGTTACACTCACGTCACTTTAGTCACTTCGCGCGACATCTACAAGCACTAAGAGTGCTATTTGAACGCGACGTGCAACAGTGCGCTACTGGTTTTGTTCAAAGCTCTAATAAAAGAGATGTATCTTAAAAATACGTTTTATTCAAAAACTGGCCAAGTGCGTGTCGGGCCACGTATAATGGAGGGTTCCGTACCTTCAATGGAATAAGAACCAAACTAATACCAAAAGGTCGTATCTGGTGCCTTTGGAAGTTTTTTGGAGATAACTCAAAAATGGCTGAACCGATAATGTTCAAAATAATTGTCGTAGAAAGTAAGTGATAAAGCGCATCTTCTTAATTTTTTTCATATTTTTGGACTCACGGTTCAAAAGTTACAGGGGCGGGGGACACCATTTTTCAAGGCGATTATTTCGGAAAAAATTTACTTAATGACAAAATGATCAAAGAAACATCGATGTTATTTTTAAGGACCTATCGATTGATATGCAACATATAGATATTTGGTAAAAAAAATGTTTTTCAAATTTAGTTAAATGTATCGGCCCTAGAAGCTATCCTATGGAGCGCCCCTTAAAATTTTATTTTTCTGGTTGATCTCTATTGTTGACCCTCCACTGCTATAAGTAATGGCGTGGAGGGTAACAAAAAAAGGTGAGACTATGACAAGGACCAACGATAATAGCACCTTCTCTGACATACCTATTGAAAGTGTAAAGACCATCCCGTTCGATCTTGGTATTGTTATTATCATGACAGGTCTATGGCTAGTATGTCTATGGGTGTGGCGTATAGGGTAGGGGAGGCGCATGTGGAGGCGCATGTTGAGGATACCCTGGACTGCCCGTCGCACCAACAAGTCAATCCTTTCGCAGCTGAAAATCAAAACCCGGCTATCCACGATATGCCAGCAGCGAATTCTGGCCTATTTCGGCCATATAGTAAGAAAGGGAGATGAGAGCCTGGAAAAACTAATAGTAGTTGGAAACACTGAGGGCAGCCGAAGAGGCAGATCTCCTACTAGATGGACAGACCAAGTCAAGGACTCATCTTCCTCAAAACTTTGCGCTGTTGTACAGAACGCCATGGACAGAAGCCGATGGAGACGGTTCATACACACAAAGTGCAAATCATCCGGTGATGACCACAATCCTCAGTCATGAGGGAACGACCGGAGAGAGAGAGATAGAGTAAAAGGTTAGGAACACCAGTTGTGTCGCAACAGTCCCGGACATACCTCGGGGTCCGCGAGCCGCACGGGCAGCCCCACAACGAACACGAGGTTGTTCTGCACGACGCGAACGTTCGCGAGCGCTCGCCGCGACTCCAAAGTCTTGTTCCGCCGCTTCTGATCGCGCGCCTTCTTCTCCGTCTTCATTAATGCGAACTGTATGGACAAACAAACAGATTGTTAAATAAGAAATACAATTTTGAACAACCTCCTAGCCTAGTCGGTAGTGAACCTGCCTACGAAGCAGGAGGTCCCGGGTTCGAATCCTGGTCAGGGCATTTATCTGTGTGTTTATCACTGATATTTGTTCCTGAGTTATGGATGTTATCTATGTATTTAAGTATTTATATGTATATATTTACTATATATATCGTCGCCTAGTACCCACAACACAAGCCTTATTGAGCTTACTGTGGGATTAGGATGATTTGTGTAAGATTGTCCCATAATATTTATTTATTATTTAATTAGAACAGACACCACAGGGCGGACACGCCATACTACAAAGCTCGTTTGAGCGCTTATGTATGCACGGCACGTCTGTTCTTACCTTCAACCTGACTGACCAGTGATCGGCACGACCCGTGCAACAACGCGGAATTTCGCGTAAAAAAAAATTACGGATATGACTATAATATTTTATTGAATACTACTATATTACACGCAATTAAACAAATTTTTTTCAAACAAATTATAATTATGTCCATATTCAAATTACTATAGGAACGCCGCGGTGTTGCACGGGTCGTGCCGATCACTGCTGATAACCTTACTAGTTTGCTACCAATCGGCCGCCGCGGGGCGAGGTAATGCCAATCGGGGCGGGGCGGGGCGTAGCGTGGTCATTCTGTATGAAATACTATTATTTCTTCTATGCTTATACTGAAAATGTTTGTATCTTATTTTTGATCCTGAACCAGGGTCTGTCTGCTAACTTTATGCAGTCAATTCAGTTACGTGTTCGGCAATAGTGGAAAACAGGTTTTATTGCTCTCATTATTGTGTCATATCTGACGTGGCCAGCTCCCAGTCTATAGAGCCAGTGCTCGTCAAATCTGGACGCACCTTAAAGGACTACGCACATCGGGACAGTATGGCAAAGGATTTTTCACCTCAGCAGCTCGAACAAGCCTACTTCCCTGCGAATACACAGTGACGAAAGTCGATTTTCGTTACTCCAGGGAGTGAGACTAAGTAGTTTTTTAATTTAGTGAAGGCCATGAACTGCCACTTCATATTTCGGGGTCTATTACAAATTCGAAATACATATTTTTAACCTTTTATATGTTCTCACTACTGAGGTGAAAAGTTGTATGTGTCACACGAGAGCAAAGTTATTTTACATCTCGTGTTTTTGAGTCCCTCGCTACGCTCAAGATTCTAACTTAGAATCACTCGCTTCGCTCGTAATTCAATTATAGAATCTTTCGCTTACTCGGGACTCAAAATCAACACTCGCAAGAAAAACCAACTTTCATCTCTTGTTGCGCAAATAACTATTGTCACTGGTTGGCGCACACTAGTTAGATACTGTGACATTCCGGCGACCTACCAACACATCCCGCTGCGGCGCGGATCCAGGATTTCATTCAGAGGGGGGCAATTTCCTTCACAAAAAATCCGCACACACCTATGGCCCCCTTAGTATACGAGGTTTGCGTTACAGGGGGGGGCAATTGCCCCTGTTGACTTTTGACTCCATTCAGCGCATACGAGGGCTGCTATTTATATATCCGGAAACAGGGATTACAATCTTCTTAAATAGCATATTTGACCTCCATGGTAAAATTTGAACTTTTTTAAGTACTGGCCGGTATATTTTTTCTTTCTTATTAACGCTCGTGTTTTGTTTTTGACGGGTTTTAAATGTCATCTCGCAGCAAGAATGGAACTCACTCGTGAAAATATTCGTGCTATGATTTATTATGATTTTCGGCGTGGTTTAACGCAACAACAGTGCATAGATCAACTAACTTCAACTTTTGGTGATGAAGCCCCATCTAAAACTACTGTGTATCACTGGTTTAGTGAGTTCAATCGTGGACGTAGTATGCTTACGGACGAAGTTAAGGCAGGTCGCCCGAAATCGGTCGTTGTACAACAAAATATCGAGGCTGTGCGAAAACTTATAATGGACGACCGACATGTTACGTACCGCGAGATAGAGGCGACTCTGGGTATTTCTATGACCAGCATTAATAGCATATTACATAATTATTTGGCTGTAAAAAAAATTTGTTCGCGTTGGATACCCCACAACTTAACAAAAGAGCAAAAAGATGCTCGCGTCGAATGGTGCAATAAAATGTTAAAAAAATATAACCGTGGTGACTCAAAAGCCGTTTATAACATCTATACAGGTGACGAATCCTGGATCTATGCATACGATCCCGAAACGAAGCAACAATCAACGGTATGGGTGTTTCAAAATGAGCCGAACCCTACGAAAGTTACTCGTGCAAAAAGTACATTGAAACAAATGGTGGCCTGCTTCTTCGGTATTAATGGCCATGTAGCTACAATGCCACTAGAAAACCGTAGAACGGTTAATTCAGAGTGGTACACGACCATTTGCTTACCGGAAGTATTTGAACAAATTCGTAAAACTAACCAGCGACGAAGAATCATTCTTCATCATGACAATGCCAGCTGTCATACGTCACGCGAAACAACTCTATTTTTGGAGGGTCAAAATGTGGAATTAACGGGTCATCCGCCGTACAGCCCTGACTTGGCACCCAACGATTTTTATTTATTTCCAAATATAAAGAATAAATTACGCGGTCAACGATTTTCGACCGCTGAAGATGCTGTCGACGCATTCAAACAACACGTTATGGAGGTACCTCAGGCGGAGTGGCAGAAGTGCTTTAAAAATTGGTTCACGCGAATGCAAAAGTGCATAGATCATCAAGGGGAATACTTTGAAAAACAATAAAACCATTTTCAGCCGTGTACGTTTGTTTGTTTTTTTGTTTCCGGATATATAAGTAGCAACCCTCGTACTTACCGCCTAGATTGTGTGGCATGCCAGCGGCCTACGAAGATCCCGCGACGTACCAAAGTACCATAAGAATTTTGCCCCGATCCGCACACACTTGCCGCTTAGATATGCATTCCAACGACCTACCAAGACATCCCACCGCGCCAGGGCAAGGGATCCCTTAGCGCGATCTTCAACATGCGTGTCCACACCTGACGCACCGCCTCGCGAGGAAATTGACGCGCGAGGCAGCTCGGCTAGTGTGGACGTGCCTCGGCCTAGGCAAACGCACGCGCGGCCGCAATGCCTCGGGCGAGGCACGTCCACACCAGCCGAGCTGCCTCGCACGGCAATTTCCTCGCGAGGCGGTGCGTCAGGTGTAACGCCTAATGCTGTGTCAAGAGTCCCTTTCGATGCCACAAGATCAATTTAAAATAAACATTACCTGCTCTTGACTGAGCGGAGTGAAGTCTGCCGGGTTCTCCGGGTAGGCCTTCCGACAGGCTGGACAGAGGCCATTCTCGCCTTCCCGGATTCGATTCCAGCAAAACCGGCATATCTGCAACAATCATACTGTTTATAACACATGATAACAGCTTTACGCTTACATTTCCTGTGCTTTGGCATCCAAATTATACCATACCATGTCATGAAAAGGTACATACAGTACCGGCCAATATATATTACCTCCATGTTTTAACGGCATAACGTTTTTTTATAATTCACCTCACTTCTTTAGGTAGTCTAGGTCTAGGTAGTCTTTTGTGAGTGTTGAGAAAAATTGGTCTCACTGATGTAATGGTTTTTTTCATAGAGGTTTTTCTTTTAACACTTTCACGACCAGGAACCCGCTAAGCGGGCTCTCTGTTCGTAGGCGTTTTCCGCTACATACGAGGAAAACGCTAGGATCGGCTACGAGCGTAGCGCGTAGCGAAGTGTGGTACGGAAAGTGTTAATATATTGTCAACAAAAAAAATAGAGCTTTTTTAGTAATATTCTGAGTCTCCTATTGTAATTCTCAGTATTTCATTGCAGTATTTATGATATATTTGTATAATATGCAATCTACAAACTAACCTATATTGTGTATTCTATACATGCTCATACAAAAAAACACAAAGGTGATATATTATTGGCCGGTACTGTAATACGTAATGGTAATGGCGTTATTCAAAATCAGCTCTCAAAATTAAAATTTCGTTGAAAATCACTTCCATCCATCCTACATTTTTGATAAAAAAAAAATTAAGAAACAAAATGTAACAAGGTAATTTAACAAAACATGATTAGTACCTACCCGGAGTAGTCGTCGACGTGTTGTAATGTGTGACTGATACAGATTTATATACTGTATTTTTTACACAAATCGGAAATTAACCTTCATAAAATTTTTTCGCACAAAAAAGAAATCCCGTGTGTAAAAACCCCGTATCCCGGATTGTAAAATGTTTGGCTCGGCACCGACTTCAAACATACGCAATACGCATACGCATTGCGTTAGTAGCGCAACTAGCGCATAATAAAAAAGGTTATGTTAATCCTTTTGGAAGTCGGTTTTCTTTTTTTTCAAAAGATTTTATACTAAAGCCTGTACCGAAAAGTTTTTTTACAGAGTATATTTATGATATCAATCAAACTACAATGAACAGCAAGGATATTTAATTTTAGTTATATGATACATAATGTCTATTTACAATAAATATATACATTTTATGGTTTGAGGTTTTTGCGGCTGAACAAGCGGATTTTTTTCTTCAAGCCTGCCATTAAGTTTTGCACAGTGGTTTCAGTGACTTTGTTGGCGTGTTTTTTCCACTTCTTTTTAAAATCTGTCTCTGATGTTGCTGGATCACAGTTTTTACGCAACTCTGCTTTGACTGATGCCCAATACCGCTCGATGGGTCGTAGCTGGGGACAATTTGGGGGGTTCATATCTTTGGACACACATTGCACGTTGTTTGAAGCCAGACACTCTTGTGTGACTCGGGCATAATGTGCAGTAGCCAAATCGGGCCAAAACAACACATTCCCTTCATGTTGCCTTATAAATGGTAAAATCAAACCTTTTATACATTTCTGGACATATATATCTGCATTTATGGTACCTTGCGTGATAAATGACCCAGTGCGTTTTCCACAGGAACATATTGCTTGCCATATTAAATATTTTTCGCCAAACTTTTCCATAAAAATATATTTATTCTGATCGCTTATATTCGCCTTATTTTCGGTTGTAAAGAATTGGTCACCTGGCAAAGTTGTAAAATCTTTTTTCACATACGTCTCATCGTCCATAAGAACGCATATTCCGTCCAAGTTGCAGAGAAGCTTGTACAATTTTCGCTACCTTGAAACAGAACTATTGTATTGTTTTACCGATTGTTTTGGGGCTTTTACTTTTTGGACCATAGATGAACTAGTTTTCAATTTTTTTGCCACATCCCGCACTGATAAACTAAATTTTTTCTTGTAAGTAGACACTATTTTCTTTTCTAATTTTTTATTTGAAGGACCCGTCGGGCGTCCACTTCGAGCTTTGTCTTGGATTCTATCTATTCTCTTTTACGTACCGATTAACAATATTTCGCACCGTCGCACGACTTACATTCACCATCTTTCCAATCGCTGCAAAAGTTGAATTAGGATATTCAAGGTATGTTCGCAAAACAGTTTCTCTCCGTTTCGTCCTGCATTTTAAATTAAAACAATACTTAACGTAAAATTATTATGCCAATCGATACATCAAGATGACACAAACTGAGGAATATAGTAAAAAAAAAATCGTTTACCAGCCAGTATTTTACTGGTATGCAGACTCTGTAAAAAAACTTTTCGGCACGGGCTTTAGATTCGGTTCGCCTAGCACTCTTAGTACTTTGGGAAGGAGACCTAAGCTCTCCGAAACATGTCGCACGTAGTGATAAATAGAAGTGAGTAAAACCGTGAACTTCATGTAGTGTAATTATGTTTCACGAAAGTTTTCTTGTATTTTCTTCTTAAAGAACCCAGTTTTAACCAAAGTAAAACCATATATTTATTGATCTTTATCAACTGAGCAGGAAAACTGTTAATCGGTTTCGCCTACACATTAAAATCAAGTGTCTTTGCTATGACGCATCGGGGTCAGTCCTTTTATGTCCAAACAAATATTGCAACTATGCGAGAGTCACACGCGAAGTGAAGTGATAAGAAAACGTTATTCTTTGTTTTGTTCTTGAGGTACAAGTATTATCGATATGGAATTCTAGTCTTACGTTTAGTATACTTTGTGGTAAACACTTATTACGTACAGTTGCATACACTGCTTTATCTACACACATTACAAATCCTAAATGACGTGTTCGAAAACCATTAGAATGACCGCCATTGCACCGCCATGGCCAACTCGATTGTGCCTGCGGTCGGAGGGGCGCGTGCCGGCGGTCGGGGAGGACGGATTTTCAATACGTTACCACACTGTCACAGATAGTACACTAATGTTACGTCACTGATTGCCATAATGGTGGTAATTACATACGGTTTCCGAACGAAGAATAGAGGATTTATGATATGGGTGTGGATAAAATAAAGAACGGCTCAAATCGCGGCCACATACAAGTGATATGTATGACGCCTTCTTTAACCCGTGGTGCGTACACAATTTTACGTCTCTTCTGGAAGTGAGGAGAAACATTGATTCTCTATCTCTACTAAATATATATTTAATTCTCATTAATGGCCACGTTTCTCCCAACTCAGAAATAAGATATAAACATATTTTTTGTGAAGACTAACATGTTTTTTAAGCCAGGCAAAGTTAACCTTTTGAACGCTTATCCTCTCGCGTCAAGACGTGGCCTACACGCCAATATCTCGACTAGTGAATAACAAATAGAAACCTTATCTGTCAGCAGGAAAATTGCTTTGACAGCGTCCGCCATGACAGTGGCAGGCACGACAGCTCACGACCCATTTAGTGGCTCTTGGCGTTCAAAGGTATAAGGCTTGTAGGCAATGTAGCAGGAGTTGATGGTATCAACTTACTTGGTATCCACATGTGCACGGGTAGAAGTTGAGGTCGTCCACCTCCAATGCTTCCATGCATAGTGGACATTCCACCTGAAAGAGATATGTATATATTAGTTGGTGCAATTTCTAGTTTAGACTATCAGGGGGTCATGTTGATGTTTGACAAAGATATATGGAGTTTTTCTTTTCCCTAATCTGGTTTCAACAAGTTTGACATTGCTGTCTGTCACATTGCCGTCGCTTTATTTGCAGTTGTCTTGAAAGTAGCGGTAATTTTGTGTTTGAAAGGACCTGTAAATGAATTGGGCGTAGTTGAGCGAAAGAGATCCTCAAAAATTTGTCATTGAAGTCAATGACTTACCTAATGAAAATTTAAATTTTACCGACGGGTTTTTGTGGACTGGAGTTTTTCCCTTAACTACGTCCTGCACGGCTAGCACGTCTTGCAAGAGCGACTAAAGCTGCGAGTAGGGAAAACCTTCTCGCGCCTGTCAAAAATCTCGCTTTCCGGTAGCATAATATGCACCCGCGGCTGCAACTGACGCGAAGAGAACTCAAAGTTGTGCTAAGGATTTTAGTTCCAAGTGGCGAGTCACTGTCAGTTTATGACAGCGGCATTTGATCGCCAGTCTGTCGCTCCTTTCACGCGCCAGTTGTGCTGCCAACTAGCGATAACCCATGAAGTCGCGCAGATATGTCTCTTGTCGCGCCAGTCGCGCGTAAGACGTGCTATTAGCTGTGCTGGTCCTGTCATGCTACTCTCAGAAGAATCACTTGTCAAGAATGACACGGCAACGTCACAGCTCACGATCCTCTGGTACCATTGGATGAACATCACCCGCCGCTGGAGTGTTCGGCACCCGTGCCTGAGCCGCCGAAACCCGTGCAAGTCATCCCCAACAGTACCCACGATGGAATTCTCGTATGTGTGATTTCTTTGAATTAGCCGGGTAAAAGAGATGCAAACTCTATACGTTTTAATTTGTTCATATCAGGTATTTTCGTCTGTATAAATACTTATAAAGTTTCATATCGATATGTTTATTACAATGTTTAAATCAACTTGCAATTACTTTGTTATTAATAAGTTATTATATTGTTTACAATTCATTGCAGATTAATATCAAAGTTTTGTTGTTATGTTATATATAACGAATGCGTAATTATAGTAGGATATGTTGATAAGCTAATATTATCTACAAAACGAAAGTACATAATGACAAAACCAGTTTATACCTATTTCGATTAGATCCTTTTGCCTTATCGTTTCAAAACAATTGATTGATTTCATTGTTGAGGTATATGAACACAGTGTTTTACATAATATCTATGTATGAAGTTATTTTGATTTGTAGATTAGTGCGATTGCGGAGAGTTATCTGTCGGGCGAGACAGCGCTACAGACAGGCATAGCGCCATTTCGCTCTCGCACCATCCGAAGGGGTGGAACAACCGCCTTAGTATGACGACGACATATATAATGAAAGTAAATGCGCAAAGCTCTGCGCAAATAGCGCCGTAACTAAAAAAAACTTTTTGTTGGTATAGTATGTCAAATACATGAAAAAGATGGAAAGAAAAAGTACACTTGGAATACAATACAACGCCACGGTAATGTCCTTTTTAAAAGATGCAATAGCTACGTCATAGTATGATAAATGCATAGACATAAAATAAGAAGACACGGTGCCGCGAAGACCATAGTGAAGAAAAAATTGTGATTCCATAATACGCCGATTTCCTTTGTGTTTACGCGCGACACGCACATCTTCGTGGGACCACGTCTGCCTATTTTATGTCTATGGTTTTATTTATATCTTTTTTAGATCTCGAACAGCCGCCAATGACGAACGAAATCGTTTTCATGACGTCAATCTTGAGCGTACTCATGAGGGGAATTATTAGCCATGTGTCAAGTGCCTGTGGTGGCCTTAGTGGGGAAACTAAAAGCTATATACTGCGCTTGCGTGGCGAATAATGTTTCACATAGCCGTTAGGCGCCACTGTCACCCATTTAGCCAACGTTACAAAATTTGAATATACAATTATGTTAATTTGGTAGGTCTGCATTACAACTAAAACACACAATGAAAACTGTGTTTTTTTTAAAATGAAAAGCCTTTTTTAGTCAAATAACACTATTCGATTCAAATACCTCATTCAAGTCGGCTAGTGGAGATCCTACTGTACGTTAGGGTTAAAATAAAACCCTATCTAGCAAGGAACTCTAATATATCACATCCTTGTAATTATAAACAATTATTTTTAATTCAAAACCTTCCATTATTGTGTAAAACACGGGTCTCCATACCACGGCCGCTGCTTTACAGAATTAAACCCGGAGTAGCCATGTCTCTCATATTGTATACAACAAAAAAACAACGGGGTGCACCGGGAGTGCTAGCAGAAGTGAAAACTTGAATATTAACGTTGTGCATTTTTGATATTTTGGAATGGTTAGGGAATAATTTTGCACGAATTGCTTTAATTATCAGCATAAAATAAAAGTACTATCATTTATGTGGTAAAATACATTCATTTATTGCGCTATCGAACTCAAACATGACAATTTATATTACATCAAAAATTTAACACTTCAAAACTATTACAATTATTTATTCGATCAGGTCACGTGTCCGTCTTACGAATTTTCAATCTGACGAATCTGTCGGTCACGTGACCTGTCGCGAGTTTAACATTTTTCCCCATCACAAAAAGTGGACAGCGCCGTTAAGGAAGTTTTCACTTCAAAAATTGCCGCTTTTGCGGGGGAGGGAAACGTCAATGTATGGCTATTCGTACGTAACGTATAAATAGCTACGTCAGATAAACGTCAGTCCATACATGTGTATGACCACTGGTCATATGTTTCCGGCAGAGGGGAACTCCGGTTGGTTGAATTCTCCGCGAGCTAGCCAATCGGACCGGGGAGAAGAGCTAATTTCCAAACACTACAACCCGCGGAGGCAGCGAAGGCCCTCAGAAAAGAGTTTGGAAATAGGGGTCTCATAAACCAGAGGGTATAAAAGCTGAAAATTCACAAGTTTGCTATTACCAGTTCTTCTCCGCTCTGATTCAACACTGACATCCTAGACCCACTAGCCGAAAGTTCCGTGTCTCCTGCCGAAGAAAGGAACGTTCGCACACTGGAATCAACGCAGCCTGCAATTTATAAAAAAAAACCATGTTACACGCAATTACATACAATGAAAAACTAAAATTAAACAAATCTGACAAATCTTAAAAATAAACTTAATCCTACTTAGTCGGTTCATAAGTTCTGTCACTAGGGTTTGGACTGGTAAAATAAGAACTGTTAGAGGTTGCTTACTATTTCAATATAATGTTAAAAAGCCTATTTAACACTGATTAATTTACGATATTATTTGAGGCAAATAGTTGTGGCAGTTTTACACAATTCCCTGTAACATTCGAAAAAGCGCAATAAAAAACCACGTCAAAAACACGCGCCCTGTTCGAGTCGATTTTGACCATAATTATTTTTATTCAATTTTAAGAGGCTTCAGTCTTGCATACGGCATTAGCTTGATCTTTTAACTTCATTTTAATATATAAATATATAATTAACATGGGTCTGACTGACAAGAAGACTAGTATACACAATTTTGGAAGACTACCTTGATGCATGGCATCAAAATCATCGTGTTTTGCTCAAAACTGAAAAATACGTTGAGGTTCAGGAGAAGAATAGCTGAAGCACAGATTTGTAAGTCAACTAAATATTGGTTTTAAAATATGCCTTAATCATCTACTTTCATAAAAATAACAATTTCTTTCTTTCAACTCTGGACAACTATAACAATGATCTTAACCAACTTTTGTGAAGTACAATTTTCATAAATCATCGGCGTGTTGGGACTGACAACAATCTTCAAGTTTACAAGGATCTATAAAATACGCGATCTTGATTATAAGTTAATCATATTATATTTTAATCTGTATGAAATAAGCTTTCTAATCAGGTCTAAATTTGTTTAATAAAAGCTTTGTATTATATTTTATCAGTTTTATCACTTAAAACCCTTGTGACAGAACTTAAGGACCGACTAGGTAGACATGTGTAACTAAAAATGTTGTAAATTCTGTTCTGCTTTGCCAATTTTTAGATATCCAGCCCGTCTGGTTTTTGTTATATATTTTTAAATTAACCAAAGACTAAAAACAGTTATACCTGCTTTTAACAATAAATTTAAAACTATTTAAGCCTAAGTGAGTTTCTATAATGTGCATTTCGAAGTAACTGAATAAAAAATAAAATTCTTAAAATTGAAAGCCTAAGCCATTAAAATGTATAATGTAATTTAATATGTAGTTATTATTTTGAAAAGAAACTGTTTCGCTGACATTTTATAAAAACCTATAGATAAAACATTAGCCAATTTTTTTTTCTAATAGATTCAACATAATAACGTAATCTATTATATTTGTAACTAACACACACTAACATCCTTATCAGGAAATGTCAAGTTTTCGTAACTATTACTGGTGGCAACGTCATTAGAGGCGTCATATTGAAGAGCCACTCACTTCACTCACTAGTGTAGAAAGTAAAACATTGATAAAGCTATGTATACAGATTGGGCGCCAGCGTTATGTAAGTATTAGAAAGGTAATATGTGTTACAAAGGTCACTAATGTTGTGTTTATATAAAGGCTTATAGTATTTATGCAAATGCCATAGTTTTGTATGAGGTAATATTTTAATAACGAAAAAAAAAATGGTTTGTTTTGATCCTTTTAACCTAATAAAAAAAGTTTGTATTTGATATTATTACGTTTAAATAGACTGTCAATAATGTTCACACAATTTACATACTTAAAATATAAAACAAACATTATATCAAAATATCCTCCCAGATCGCATAAGATACACCCAAGGCCAAAAGTATGGAAACAAACAGACAGAAAGAAATATACAAACCAATTATAACCAAGAAAAAAAGTTTATTCTTTAGTTCGCAGATATATTATCTACATTTTACTTCGATTTTATTAATGAGAATAAAGTTTTTCTAAACTTTACAATACATTCAAAACTTTGCAGTAGGCCGAAATCTACTTTATAAAATACTTAAGTACCTTTTTTTTAATAATTTAAAATAATTTCTTAAATTTCGACTTAGGTGAAGTGTGGTGTGAATTTTTGATCACCTATTTATTTCACAAGAAAAATCTTTCTGTATTTGTATACAATGCAATGTTTGTTTACATATTTTTGACCTGGGGTGTAAATTCAAATCAAAGTAAACATTATGTGTTATGATTTAACCGCCTAATATCTTTAGTACACCATGTTTCACACACCATATTTAATATGGACCAGACAGTTACTTTGTACTACTTTTTTCTCTATGTTGTCTGTGGGAACCTCGTTCTCAATCGCTATCTGCCGACCACTCACTGTATTCACTGAGATATAAAATGATAAGAAACGCAACACTAAATTAAATTATAATATTCCTTCAATAAATCATTGTTTTTCATCAGTTCAATAGCACTTTCAACCTGCAATATTTGTAAAACTATTATAGACTCTAATTTAATGAAATAAGAACTGATTTTAAATGCCGACTTTGATTGATTGTTGAACTAAATTTAGCAGAGGTTAAGGCTGCGTTTCGACTAGAGATTAGCGAGGATGCGTTGCGAGGAATGTGTTTGTTAAGCACCAATAGAATCACTTCTTTTGTTTATCCTCGCCAAGGATGATTAAGACATGGATTGACAATGCCTATACAAAATCGTGTTCCCTTATTTCAGGCAAAAGCACTAGCGTCATCTATCGGTCACCACAAACACTAAATTCCTACTTAACCTTTATGTTAAGTCCATTGGTTGACTGGTAGAGAATGCCATATGGCATTAAGTCCGCCATTAGTACCATCTTATTTTGTGCAATTAAGATTGAATAAATAATTCTAGTTTCTAATATTTTGTTCGGCGATTAACGCTGACAGAATAACTCGACTCCAGACTCAACAGATGGCGCTGGGGCATATTGTACCGAAAACAGACATATAGCCTGAAGGTTCGAGGAACGCGATTTTGTATAGGCATTGTCTATCCATGTTTTAATCATCCTTGATCCTCGCACAGCGCAGCTCTAGGATTGGTTCTTAACAAACACATTCCTCGCAACGCATCCTTACTCATCTCTGGTGGAAACGCACCCTTAAGTGATTAAAAAGATAATTGCGGTCATTGTTAGGTTTATTTTACTTGCAAGGAAATGCAGGGTTTTACCAGTAAATGATTATCGTAAGTATTTCCGTAAGCGTAAAAGACTACATTGTTTAATTTTATTGACTGATATGGTTCACTTAAAGTATATTTTGCTAATCAAAAATATTTATGTAAAACAAAAGGTCCTGACAAAAAATAGTTTTACCTGTTTTTGATGTTAGTGGCAATGATATTTTTGAAACTAAGCCTGTTAAATTAATATATATCATAATAAAATTTTAACATATAGCTATAGTTTGTTTGCCGCTACTTATATTTGCAATAAAATTGTTAAAAAAATAATTTTAGGGGGAGCACTCCATACATGTAATTAATTGCCAAAAAAATTTTTGTGACCAAATGTCAACCTGTTGCACATCAATTGATAGGTCTTTTTTTTAATAACTGAATATTTTAAGAACTAATCACCAAGTCTAAAAAGTTTGAGCCGAGATCCAAAAATTATGGAATAATTTGAGAAGATACATTATTGTATATTCTTTCAAGGAAAATTGTTTAGATCATTATCGATTGAGGCGTTTTCGACTTCTAAAAAACCTCTTTCATAGGCAGATACGACCTTTTGATATTAACATTTTTCGATAGTAGGTACGGAACCCTTCATTATGCATGGTCCGACACGCACTTGGCCGGTTTTTTGCAACAACAAAACTTCAAACTATCTTATCAAATTCAATTCCTGTGCGTTATTTACTTATTAGCGATTTTCGTTTTCAAATCGTTACCAGACTATTAAATTGAAAATTGCTAAATACGTAACCACGTGTGACAAGGGGGAGGGAGGGGTCCTAATTCGTGTGACGTAATTAATGGATGAGCCCTAAGATGTGTTTCACTTCTATTAAATTGTTATTTTTAAAGTTTTATTATTTCTCTAATTAGATATAGCCACTATCTATCTAACCATGTCAAATACAATTTTACTCAGATTATGATTTAAAAAAACTTTTATTTTATATATAATCTTACGAAAATACACACATAAGTAATACTTTTATAGATAGCGGGTTACTATGTATGAATATATTGTACAAACTGACCCGCAGGCCAATTTTCATAGTGCATATTTATATTGAATTTATTGTTTTTATATTATACATAAAGGCAGGTTGTATGTATAAAAATAATCATTACATACATCAAAGCACAACATTTATGAAAAGGCAAACACCCTATGGCAAATTTTATAAACACAGCCATTTACCTTTAGTCTTATATTATTATAAAAACAGATGTTTTATCAATGAACTCAAATATCTGTACATGGTTTATTTATTCAGTTTTGTAAAGTTATGAACATAACAGTTGTTAATGGGGAAATTACAGTGATACTAAATTATAACAGAAATTTTAGACAGTAACAAAATAATGTGACATAACATGTTGAAATGATATGTTATTATTAAGTTGGCAATATGATTCATAAATGTCCAATGTTTACGCAAATTTTGAAATAGACATGAACAGTTTGAAAACTTTGTTGAAAATTTTATTTCAAGTAATAAGAAATAATTCTTACTGCCTGACAGACAACAAAATATTAGACAGTCTAAATGAAATTGTTTGAAATGTAAGCAAAATTGCGAGATATATTTTGTGGGATTATTGTTAATTAAATGTATATTATAGACATAATAGTATGTTCATCAGGGCAACAGAAGACAATATTATAAATGTATATTGTTAATTTAACTTAACCCTTTACCGCATATAAGGCTTGAATAAATAGTAAATTAACAACTCTCGGGACTAACAAAATGGTTACTAACTATTTCTAAATTGTCATTTTGATTTAATCTGATTTTGGACATTTGTCTCTTATTTAACACATTCAGTGCCACCTTAGGGCTGCGTGCTACGCTCATAGCCCGTAGCCACGTATTCGTCGTATGTAGCGCGTAGTAGTTACGAACAGAGAACCCGACAGTCGGGTTCTCGGCCCTGAATGTGTTAACAAGAATATGGACACCAGGTTTGCACAATGGGACCAAGACGTCCAATAGTCTATCCAAGATATATGTTATGAGCAGTGATCGGAATTAGGGAGCAACACAGTTTTTTTTTCCTCAAAAATTATGCTAATATCTTCAGGATTTTAGGACCCACGTTGTATACTTTAGTTACATCAAATACATTTCAATAACATTTTAATCACTATATTCGCATGATAAGTGTATGTTTTCCGCCGTGTGTAACAGTAAAATCCGATCACTGGTTATGAGGTTTAACAGTTGTAAGTGTAAATGCTAGTAGTGCAGTTAGGTTTTCCCCTTCAAGTTATCGCTCAGACTGGTCTCCGAAATTTTGGTACTCCCTAGATGGCCGTCTAGAGGTTGGCTGGTAAAAGCCCGCACCTTACAGTCCACATGATGTAAGACATCTATAGAACCAAACCATAGAGAAAGAAAGAGACACGGTTGCTAATTGAGTTAACCAGAACTATAAGTATTTCGAAAGTATTTAAACACCTAAATCAGTCTCACTATCATGGTTATTGGTAAGTATAAGCATCAAGGTCACTTTTGGCTGACCTCGCAAGACTCACGTTTCGCATTCAAATTAAATATCAAAAAAAATTTGGAACAAGGAACATAAAACGATATATAATGCCGTTTGTTCAGTCCTGCCTATTTTTCGGAAATCGCTTTTATGTTGATGTTTTTCATAATTGTGATAAATTAAGATCCTTTTAAAGCCAACTCCATCTAAAGCGTGTACCAAAGCCAGCTACCAAGAAATGTGACAAGCTAGATGGTCCTGTCTTGCGGGAGCTCGCCAGAAGGTTGCCTCTCAAGATAAATGACGTTATAATGGATCCTTTTGAAGATACAGAGACAACATGGAATGGCTTCAAGGCGGTTGTGTCCGAAACAGCGAAAGAAGTCATCCCCACTCCTGGGAGCCCAGCAAGACGGAAACCCTGGATTTCTGATGCTACCTGGGAACTTATTGAGCAACAGAGCACTCTCAAAGAACAAAGCCTTAACACAGACATATTAGCAAGAAAGGAGTATTCCAGGCTACACACTTGCGTGAAAAGGCGGCATGTCGCGATAAGAATAATTCAATCCATGCTTTGTGTGACGAAATCGAAAACCATGCTGCAACTGCCCATACTAAAGACTTCTTCCAGAAAGTCCTTCTCATCCGCCACTACAAACCTAGAAGCTGGCAGATAGCCGATACTGATGGAAACACTTTATCAGACCTGGGCAAAGTGTTGCCTAGATGGAGAAACTGTTCGGAATAACTCCATCGAGAAGTTCCGGAACATCCTTTAGTGCAGAATGCTGTACGTGCTCCTGGAGATGGGTGTCCCTGCTCATTTAGCTCACCTTATAGAGAACTTGTACGCCGAAAGTACAGCCAGAATGCGCATCGAGAACACCTTGTCGGACCAGTTCAAGCCGGAAAGAGGAATAAGGCAGGGCTGTATTTGGATATTGTCTTGTCTCCGAAGCTCTTTAATATCAACGGCGAATACATCTTACGTAAGGTCACCGAGAACCGGGACGGTGGCATATCAATTGGCGGCAAAACGATCTGCAACCTACGCTATGTTGACGATACAACGCTCTTGGTTTCCAATGAGGAGGAGATGTGTCTTTTGTTCCGGTGAATAGAAGCAGAGAGCATCGAATTAAGACTTCACGTCAACCATGCGAAAACCAAGTTAATGTTCGTACACCGGAAACAGTCTCCTCCACAAAGCCTAGAACTGAAAGACCTAGAATGCGTCAGCGCCTTCACCTGAAGGCGATTTGAAAGATCTGAAAGGCCGTATCGACGCGTTTGAGATGTGGTGTTGGCGACGGCTTTTACGGATACCTTGGACTGCGATGCGCACTAATCAGTCCATACTAGAGGATCTTCGCATAAAACGCCGGTTGTCTACGACGTGCCAGAACCGCACCTCTCGACGCTCCTCGGATAGCCTGGAGAGGATCATCATGACGGGAAAAGTTGAAGGCATAAGACTAAGAGGCCCTCCCCCTGCAAGATCGTGTGCCCAAATCACTGCAACCATACAATTAAAACTGCAAGAAGCCGTGCGCTTAGCGAGGGATAGAAGCCTTTGAAGGAACCTGGTCTTCAACAGAAGGACATGATCCTCAGTTCTGAGGGAACGACTAGTGATGATGAAGATCCTTTTTTGACTCGCAGTAGGTGCAAACATACCGTTCAGTATTAAGGATCAATCCTGCCACCGAAAACACTTCTTTTCTCAGGATAATATAGTTGGTGGTACAATTTTGATGGCAGATTTATTATTTTCGTTACCAATCTTATTAATTAGGCCATCGACTTCATATTTGTTAGGTGAGCGGTTAATCATACTCATTTATTAATATCCCGAAATAGAAGGAATTGACCAAACCCTAAATATTTCAATGTGTAGATGTTTTCATGGTTTAATTAGTCAATATACGTTGTAACATTTTCGACTGATTTTCCTTCATCGGTAATTGTCATTGGCAAATTTTTGCCGAATTCTGAAATTTTGGCCAACGGCGTGGATTTTGAAATTCGCGGCGGCGTGGGTTCCACGGCGCGGCGCACACGTCTACTCATACTTGAGGAAACTTTCAAGATGAATGCTCTACCTAAGAGGAAACAAGTGTACCTGACTTGCATAAAGACATTACTGTGGAGATCATTGATTTAATTCAATAAATTTATTGAAGTATGTTTCTTAATATCTTTTTATAAAAATGTAGGTATGTTTTGAAAAACAAGTGAGATGAAGTATATAAATAATCAGTGAATATCATATATTTCTCAGTTAAAATGTTTTTGATTCTAAACTATGGACTGGACAAAGATTATTTGACTGTTTGTAGGCTGGTTTTAAAACAGGCCTGCTAAATGAAACTCATAATATGAAAGACAGGAAATAAGGTAAAATACTACCATTCACAAGTAAACTATTGTCTTATCGATGCTACAAACAACAGGGTATTGGAACAATGAACTATTCTGCCACATAACAAAATAAAAACAACACATATTTACTCAAAATAAGTGAAAGTAGTTTCTTAAAGTCAAATATTTAGTGTGTTATCATCTGGTTGTCACATGGAATTGAGGACATGTAAAAAGACCTGGGACTTCTAAGATTATTTGGAACTCTTGTAGGAATTGCAACAATGACTCAACCCAGCTTTGACAACTACACTATTTGACATTTTACTAAGGAAAAAACAATTCAAGCTACTGCTTTTGTAAGCGTCTACAAACCCTCGTTGGCTGCTAGAAAACCACAAAATATTCAAGATGTAACCGTTAGACTATAGGAAAACAGTTAACCAGTAGCGAAATCCACCCTCGTAACTAGATGATACGTCCGTCAGCTGCCATTCAAAAGAATATGTGGCAAAAGTCAAACTTTCATATCGTACAAGGATGCACTAAAAATACATTATAAACACTTTAAATACAACCTAGAACACGTTAGATGTCCCAAGGCTTTATTTTTGAAACTCATTCCCTAATTTAGAGAAAAAATCAAAATCGATGTTTACCTTACGTCTTCTCAATGCAAATCTATTCTTTAGCAGAATTGAAACTGCTAACCCTTCCGCAACAGTTGAAGATGAATCCTTTCCAATGGACCTACAAAGCGGTTCACGATTCAATTTAACATAAAATGCAAAGCTGAAATAAATACAACTGTCCCAAAGATGTTTTCTGCGAGTTACTATACATTTGTTTTATGAAATGGCCTAATCTTTTACAAGATTCCGTTCTGTGTTTCCATAGACAATTTCATAATACTTTTTAATTTAGAAGTATGAGTATTTTTCCGCTTTCTTCAAGGATACTGTGGACTTTCTCTAATTTTTAAATTAATGAAACTGAAATACGAAACACTAAAAACTATTCCTACAAATTGTTTAAAAAGCATTATATAAAAAGGTTTAATAGCGTGTGTTTAAGATTATTTTCGTGCTTTCATACAGTGGAACACTGCCCTAATACGAGTAATGTTGCCAACATCTAAGTCATTGTTTATGACTAAAACCCTTAGAGAATTCAACCAACCGGAGTCGCCATTGACAGGCGTTCCCCTCTGCCGACAACATATGATATGACCAGTGGTCATATACATGTATGGACTGACGTTTATCTGACGTAGCTATTTGTACGTTACGTACGAATAACCATACATTTGATGTTCCCCTCCCCCGCAAAAATCGGCAGATTTTTTTTGATGATAGTCATGGCTACTCCATCCGGGTTGAATTCTCTAAGCTAAAACCAGGCTTACACGCGTTAAGCGGTCTACAGACGTAAAAGACTAGTCAAACGATTAGAACGAGATGGAACTATAGTTAGAATGAAAGGCCAGCTGTTAAAAAGCGTTGTGTTGATCAATCGAATGCACAGATAGGGTAACCACTAGATAAGCCTTACAAGGCGACTTGGGGTCACCACTCTTTGGAGTAAAACGACTAATAAATTGCGCGGGCGTCCACCGTGCCGTTCAGTTAAGACCATGTTTTAGACCTGCACGTAGTGTGCGTGTATGCAAGTTTTTTTTTTTAAATACGTATGAAAACTATTCAAAATTCTGGCATATTGTAGTGTAAGGTGGTGTGGCAAATGTTTTTAAACGTTAAGAATCAAAAGAGTTGGAGTTACATTCCACTTTTACTTCAAAATATTTTTTTTACTTTAATATGTTTCTAGCCAGCGGAGTTCATTTTGAATTAGTCAATTGAGAAGTAGTTAGTATGCCCGTCTCTTTTTATCATGTTAATAATGCAACGTGCTATTCCTTTCTTACGGAAGCACGTGTAGGATAGTGATATGCGGATGATGTGTACCGGACTTATATACCGGCACCACGTACTTTCGACTTAACAAATATACGAAGTACAATAGAAAACAGAAGATCTTTGTTTTATTTTCTTTTTTCTTTTAGTTTGAGTAGTTGGTAGAATTTAAAGTTTTATTCTGTCGGTAGTTTTTCTTTTCATATATGTAGTTATAATAAATATGGGTATTAAGGGTGCCACATGAGCGTTGCTTCTATAAGATACTTTCAATGGGTGTCACATGAGAGTTGTTTTAAGTAACTTTTAATTGGTGTCACATGAGCGTTGCTTCTATGAGACATTTTCAAATGGTGTCTTATGAGAGTTGTTTTAAGGAACTTTTAATTGGTGTCACATGAGCGTTACTGCTATAGGACAAGTTCAATAGGTGTCGCATGTGCGTTGCTTCTATAAGACGCTTTCAATGGGTGTTATATGAGTGTTGCTTCTATAAGACGCTTTCAATGGGTGTCACATGGGCGTTGCTTCTATAAAACGGTTTTAATGGGTGTCACATGAGCGTTGCTTCTATAAGACGCTTTCCATGGGTGTCACATGAGCGTTGCTTCTATAAGACGCTTTCAATGGGTGTCACACGAGCGTTTCTTCTATAAGGCGCTTTCAATAGGTGTCACATAGGAGTGGCTTTAAGCAACTATTAATGGGTGTCACATAAGCGTTGCTTCTAGAAGACACCTTGAATTGGGTGTCACATGGGAGTCGCTTCTAAAAGTACTTTCAATGCACAGATAAGGTAATTTTAGATTAGTCTATAAGGCGACTAGGTAAAATTTATTGGTAATACGTTTTTAAAGTAGGCATATACATATTGCATTATTGTTATTTGTTATCAATTTAGTTAGTAAACAGTAAATACTTCAATCAACAACAACAAATTACGGTACGGTACGGTACAGTACTGTTTACTTGTAGTACACGTGTCCCATCACTACGCAACAACGTGATAGCGTGGTGATAGCGCGCGGTCCTTGAATCGACCAATCGCAGCGCCGCTATCACCCACCCGCCCCTCACGTCTTCCGCAAGATTTGGTGACTCGCGGCGCGAACAAAATGAGCAACATTATTGCTCTATAGGAGGTTCTCTGTGATCGAATGCGAATGGTGGGTGTGGTTTATCGTTTTACGAAATATTTGAAATTATTTTATGAAATAAATAATTATTTATTTACAAATTTTATTAAAAACTAGCTATGATACCCGGCTTCGCTCGGGAGTTGATATGAGATTACGTGGTAGATGAAATAAAAAAACATACTATGACGTAAAAAGTAAAAAATATATTTTGAAAACATTTTCTATATTTACATGTATTTACATTTTCTCATTATTTACACTACTTGTTTATAAACAACATTTTTCATTTTATTGTCCGGGGTATATATATATAAATTTTTCGAACTTCCTACTCTTGAGCAAGCTACATATAGCTGACCGTGAGAGAAGCAGGATTCTTTGAGGTTGATGCCACAATATTTCAAAGTTTGCCCTTGCGCTTTGTTAATTGTAAAACTAAAGGCTAATTTAATTGGAAACTGCAATCTTTTAAATTGAAATGGCAATTCAGAAGAGATCAGTGGTATCCTAGGTATAAATACTGTGTGTCCTTTGTTCTTTCCAGAAATAAGTTCAGCTTCAATGACATTATTCGATAGCTGTTTTACGATCATCTTCGTTCCATTACATAGTTTTGGGGATTTATATACTTTCTCTTCACCAGGTATTTTCTTTAGAATATTAAAATTGATATCGTCAACAATATTATTTTTAGTGGCCAAAATTGCTCTTTGAAATAACCACTCTACGTTGGTATAGTTCTGAATAATATTTGGATAAATTTTGTCGATTAGTTCGTTTTCAGTAGTGGCTATGTTACGTATAGAAATCACTATTGAGTTCAATGAGGCCGGTCGTTTGGTCAGTAGGATATGTACCTTCGCCTATTTGTAAAAGTATTTTAGCAAAATGTGCTGTTGTTTCATCTTTTGATAATTCAACCCTCATGTTTTTTGTTAATTGCAGTATTTGTACTTGCGGCCAGAGATGTGACTTTTTTAAGCATGCATTGATCTCGTCTGCTGGTGTTGATTTGGGAATAACTGGAAGTGTTTGTCGAAAATCTCCTGAGAGTATGAGTAGAGCTCCTCCCATCATTTCAGAGTTTTTTCGCAATTCTTGTAATGTTCTGTCCATGGCTTCTACTGATTTTTTATGGGCCATGGTGCATTCATCCCAGAAGATAATTTTAGCATGTTTTAGAAGTTGACCCCGTCCAGATGTTTCTGAGATTTTACATACCGGGAATTGTTGTTCGGCTATATTCAACGGTAGTTGTAAGGCAGAATGGGCAGTTCGTCCTCCTTCCATAAGTGTGGCTGCAATGCCGGATGATGCTAGTGCCAGTGCGATGTGTTTTTCAGCACGTATTTCCGCCAGTATTAGATTTATTAGAAACGTTTTACCGGTGCCTCCTGGTGCGTCCAAGTAAATAATTCCACCAGTGTTGTTATTTATTCGGTTCATTATAACGTTGTAAATTTTTTTTTGATTGTCATTGAGGAGTGGTTTGTTGTGAGCAATGTATTCAAGTAGTTCATTGACGTTGTAGCTTTTTTCCTTTGTAATTTCGTAGTTTAGCACACTGAAAGTATTTCTTTGTGGTGCTGGCATTCCAATTTCTACTAAGGTCTGGTTATTTATTGCTAAACATTTATCTTCTAAGCGAATGAGTGTTTCATTGTAGATGTCGTCATTGAATTCTATAGTCAGTTCTGGATTAGCTTGTCGGATTTGGTACAATATATCATCACTCATATTCCTTTTGAAAGAGTCCCATAGCTGTTTTGGGTTTGATGGGTTACATGTTGTTAGAATTATGGCGAATAACTCTCGAATTTGTTCAGCTGAAGCTGTGAGTGTGGCTTTTTGTAGTGTTAATTCCCAGTGGTTATCGTTTTCCAATAATCCTAAACGTTGACATGCTTCTCTGTAAGTCTGGCATATGTAGCCGTCAATAGTCCTGAGATCTGTGAAACTTGTTGGTCCCCGTATTTCGTGTAACAACATTCGGAGATAGAAACATTCGGCATTGTTTGGATGTACAGTGTATACTCGACCTATTGCGTTAGTTTTCATTATTTCTGGATGACCCTCTTCTGGCATTCCTTGTTTTCGTCGTTGAAAAATTTTCCTTGTTTTGTCCCACGTATAATAAATAGGGACGTCGACATACAGTAACGTCTTTGCGAATGGATCCGTTTGGCAAAGTTGGAAAAAAGCTGTTAATGTTGTGTTCTGAGGTGGTTCGCTTGCAATTTTTCTAGCCGAGTCTTTTGTGAAGTAAACTCTCTGTCCATTCTCCAAATGTACTGCTAGATGTTGCACGGTTGGTTCGCGTTCGTGTATGGGAAAACTAAAAATCCTCCACGCTGCTTCGTTACTGTTGATGTATCTTCCCATTTGGTACATGAGGATTTCATCATTTCTATTATTTTGTTCGCTATTTTGGACTATTTGAAATACTGCCACCTTTGTTTACGTACTTACATATATATTTAATAGATTTTACTGGAACATTTTGGAAAGTAGTGGGTTATATGGTACTACCCATTGATTATCTATTTCCAGTTCGTCTCTGCCTTGTATTCGTATTTTTGCTGTGAAGCCACCGTTTTTCGGTGATCGTCTTCTATATTTGGGATAGCCGTCATCTTCAGTTTTTGTATCATCCAAGTATGGTTTTGGATATTTTTTTGTACATTTTCCATCACTCATGCATGGCGCATTGAAGTTTAATGGTCCACATGGTCCGTGAATCATGTTTTTCACTGTATAGTTCCGGATCATTTTGTGGATTGGGAAATTCAGCTTGGATGATTTTGTCGATATCCGTGGGATAAATTTTATCGTGTAGCCATATAAGATTGTGTGAGGTAATCCTCGTTTTTGCCACTCGATTGTATACATCCAGCATCTAACGGTTCCAAAGATGTGGTATTTTGTGATGACTTCAATAAATCTTATTTGTTTTTGTCGAAAAACTCGGGCTATCATGTCGTGTCGATCCATGGAGGTTTGTCCGTATTTTAGTTGTTCTTTGATTTCTGGCCATGATGAGTTGCATGTAAATGTTATGAAGAGGTCAGGTCGTCCATATTTTCTTACGTAGGTCATGGCATCTTGAGTATATTCGTGCATATGTCTTGGACTTCCTATGTATGATGAGGGTAAGATTACCATTGTTCCAATATCGTCAATATTGCCGTCATTTATGATAGCATCTCGAAGGTGGATGTATTCTTCTGTGCGTAGTTTCTTCTGATTCAGTCTTATGTAAAGCATCCGTTCTGCTTCTATTTTTGCGTACATATCTACCAGAAATTGTTGGAATAAACGGCGAGTGATGAGAATGTGATTGTATATTTCATTGTCTCTGATCATTAAGCGGTAAGCATAGAACTCCTTGGAAGTGACTTTTTTGTTTGTTTCTATGCCTGTTTTAGGATGAATTTGTTTTATATTGAAATGATAACCATCCTCTCCGTGCAGAAATATTAACGGATATTGAAGAGCATCATATGAACGGTGTGTCTCTGCAATGCGTTGTAGTCCTTTTCTTCTTCGTTGTACAATTATGTCACGGCTTGTATTTTCATTGTCCACAAGTACGATGGCGACTTCATCTATCTGAGGTGCATTAAATCTACGTTCGTGTTCTCCACGTGGTCTTTTATCGGCTCGAATTACAATTTTATAGTCATCAGAAATCATGCGGTCTAGTGTTGTTTTGAATATGTAAATCAGTTGATTGTATTTGTGTAAGATCCTCTGTACATCTTGGATTATTTCGCGTTTCAATCCAATAAAATTTGTACATCGTTGATCAATTTCGTTTTCTTCATTTCCGATGAAATATACTTGCAGAAATTTATAGTCATCGTTAGGCATTGGTAGTAACGATCCAATTTTGTGATAAATTTGCCCTTGAATTGAAAATACATATTCAAATTTGTCTCTATTAGTGTCAGTCGAAGTAACACCGAAAGAAGTCATTTGAAAGCAGGAGTATGATCTTATATTTTGAAGAAAGTGTTTTGATTCTGGTGTTTCCCCGGTCATGTAATGTAGAAATTCCTGTGGAGGTGCTTCCAGTGGTGGTAATCGAATCTTTCCATTCATGCAACAGAGACCTGGTGTTTCTTTACTGAATTTTTTCGCGTGGCAAAATTGGCAAATGTTATTCATTTTTCCGATCACAACATATTTATGATCGTAATATTTCTTCGTCGGTTCGTAGTGGAATGCTTCCTTTGTTAGATTATCTTTTAAAATGCTCGATTCTTCAATACTTTTATTTTCTTTTCTTTCTTCGCTTTTTCCGCTTCTCAGGGTGCTCATTCTGGTTCGTTGATTTTGTAAACGTGCTTCGCGCTCTTCTTCCGTTTCATTTCTTCGATTTTCTTTTTGTTTCCGCCGTTTCGCTGCAGAACTGGCAAGATCTCCACCTCTTTTACGTCTAGGCATTGTATTCTGTAAAATATAAATTAAATGAACATTTTATAGACAAATATATTGTTACGTAAACGTGGAGCACGTTGAGACAAAGAAAAAAAAATTATTTAATCTTCAAGCGGTCGCGCGATATTTTGTTTACGGCCAAAGTATATAGAAGGCATCGATTCAACGCCGCGCGACTACTTGAAAGTTAAGGAAATTACAATTAAAAGAAAATAAAAAATAACCATTAGAATTAATTAAATACACTATTAAAAATACTCACATTTGATATTTCACAATAAAGACTCACAGATAACGTTTTTCTTCTTCGCTTCGAAATCGAGAATTAATTAAACACACTATTAAAAATACTCACACGTGATACTTCAAAATAAAGTCTCACACACAGATAATTTCTTTCTTTTTCGTTTCGAAATCGCTTGTTTCGCTGTTCAAATCAAACTAACTCTGGCGGGTGACACCGGGCTCTTATATATTCAGAAAGCTAGGCTCTAGGATATTCGAGAAAGTTGGCGCTAGGATATTCGAGAAAGTTTGGGAATAATCGTTCGTTTAAGTCCATATTGTGTACAATGAATGAAATTCAACTATTCGACAACAGATGGCGCCACTTTGGACAATGAATGAAGTTCAACTACTCGACAACAGATGGCACCACTACACTTACTTTCCGAGTTGAAGGGTTGGAAAAGCCCTTATATCTTTAAAGACACACCTTTTAGGTTAAAACGGGAACTTTCTTGTTCGAGGGGGAATAAAGGGCTATCACACTATATAAGTCCCTTTATCGTGCTGGGATCCTTTTTAAGTTTTATCGGCACGCACATTTTCTCAACTTAGTTTTATTATATATAATGATATACTTCAGAATATAATTTGCTTACAAAAACATTAGTCATAGTCTGGCCAGCCAACGAACGCAGTAGCAATGTACAGCGAACAAAAGTATGACGACACTAAGAATCAGTGAAAAAAGCAGCAATGATCATCAAATTTTATGTTTTTAATTTTAGTTGGTATTTCCGCCCCTTTCATTTGGTGACATTTACGGTGTGTAAAAAGGAGACGGATATATTTCGTCTGATCTGTCATCAACTGCAACAGATAATCTGGTTGAGGCAATTGACATATGCCTTAAAAGTGAATTTAAATTTAATTGGGAACGTTGCAGGAGTTCTATCTCACTCGCGCTTAAGATGAGAGAGTGAAATGCACTAGAAACAAATTCAATGTGAATTTAAATGTTCGTCATGAAATACGGTGTCTCATCACAAAGAGTTGCGACATGTACGTATTTTGAATTTGCCGCGCGTTTCTACTGACAGAAATGGTTTGCCAGACTATAACTATCAGGTAATATGTTAATATAGTTGAAAACGTGCGTGAAATTAAACTTCAAGATGGGAGTGAGAATGTCAACTGTGACGTCGCCACTGTGTTGACGTCTTACTCGTCTTAGAGAATTCAACCAACCGAAGCGGCCATGTCTGTCATTTTCTATACAAAGAATTGGGCCGATTTTTGCATTGGTGCGTAACGTCACAGAATAATATTTCTACAGAAGCTCATCTACCCTACAATATCAGTTTTTGACAGATGAACGGTGACACATGACGTCTCCATACAATTTTACCTTTCGACGTTCTAGGGTTGACAAATACGCAATTAGTATTATGGCTGGACCTGCCCGAATCTGCCCCGATCTATCAGTAATTTTAATAGGTACAAAACTAGATAAATGTCAGATTTATTACCTTATTTGCCCAATCTAATAATTATTTTTGTACAAAACTACTACTATAAACAGAGAGTTCTAAACCAGGAGAGGCCTTAGGTATCATTTCCCCTCTGTCAAAAGTATTGGCAGGAAAATCTAGTACATCTATAAAAACTTTTTCAATAATCGATGTCACGCACTTTCGTCATCGCTGTCAATGGATAACAAGCTCCGTGCTTATGTGCTGTTTTTGGATGTAATAAATGTTATATTTCGTCTAGTTTACAGAAAGATGAAATACTATTTTAGATGTAAGTACAGTTTTACTTTATTTATCATTACTTTCGTAATAAAAGATTTAACCTAAATCGAAAAACAAGCATCGTTTACAGAATCGATTCAAAGACAATCGTTTTCTTTCTGACGGGCAGTAACTATTTGACGTTTGACACTTCTCCATATTTAACGCGCTTAAGGATTGCTGTCTTCTATATTTTGTTTGAAAATACAATCAAAAATGATCCTTGGCTTTTTTGTTTGACATTTGCAAAGACTGCATCCAATAATGAACCATATGTTAACATTCGTGCAGTCGACTATCTATTGCTCCATTTAGTGTTATGATATGAAGTATAAAAAGAATATGTCAAATATGTTTGGTGTTTTCAAGTCAAAGGTACATCTTTGTCGGTTGTCAATAAAGCGTTGCTGCCATAAAAATTCATTTAGAAATAAACTGTATTAACAACCGACAATGATGTACCTTTGACTTGAAAACATCACATGCGTGCTACCTCGCCCCCCTCAGATTTTGGCAGACTTTTTTGTTTGGAAAGATGAGGCGAAGCGTACTCTATTTATAGAGCTTTATGACTATAAACTACTTAAATATTTTATCCTGTCTGTGGTCATGATTTTGACAACCCCGAAAACGTATCCGATACGTTCCAATGCTGAAGCTATCACTTCGTGGAGATGGACACCCTTGGTAACGTACAAATAGCCACATCAGATATACGTCAGGTGGTTGAATGCTCTAAGGTTGACGCCGTATCGTGGCGAGTGTAGACCTCTTCAGGTATACGACGCAATGCGTTTTCACTTATGTAGCCTTAGCATTATTTCGCATTTACAAACTTATGTTGGCATTACTTTCTTCATACGATTTTCATATTAGGCGAGCGAGTTAGTATTCTTAGGCCTTCATTGTATCATACACAGTAATACACAGACTAATAACTCTAATAAGAGATACTACGTATGTATCATATCAATATTCTTATTGAAAGCATCCCACTCAATAGACTTGTTTCATGGATCAAATATATATTTTTAAAAAGTTAATTAAAATGAATGATGCATGCATGTTCATACATTTTGCAGTAGGGTAAATCCCCCTATTTTTGGTACTTGGAACTTTTGAAGGCAATAATGGTAACAATCCTAAGAAACTGAGTGCCCATCACTGGTTATTTCAACTGGTTAAGTTCCGATTATCCTTTAGGCGTTTTACCCTAGCTTTATTTTAATAGTATTCTTAGAAGGACAACAAGAGTCAATGGCAGGAATAAAACATGTGTATACAAGCATATCATATATTTTTTTATAATAATTAAGAATAAATTCTTACATCATGAGTTATAAAATAAATACATTTATTGCCTTAAATTAAGTCCAAAAGTACTCTGTACAATTATTGTTAGCGATGTACAAACGAGAATGATAAGTAAAAATATCTAAAAACAAAATTAAATAAAGTCCTATCATGAAGTGAGTAAGGTTCCACAAATCTGCGACAAATCTACGAACAACTTAACAAATTGTGTCTGAATCACAACCAATAGTTTGCATCTTAATTTCATCTCTTATCACTATTACACAAACTATGTTATATCATTGCTCTTCGCTTATCCTAAAACAAGAACCATTGTACCTTATGTTATAATTACAATTAAATTAACACTATCTAATTACTAGCGGGTGTTTATTACTGGACTGTTGTGCAGTTTTTCATAAAATTGCCACGCCTTATCAACGTGTGGAACTGTCCCCCTAGCAAGCATACGCAACTTCAGTTAAACAAGGCAATATAATAATTGGAAATAATAATTTAAGCGTCAATTTCTGGCGAGTGAGAAAGACAGGGCATAGTCGTATGTACTATATTGATTGAAATTTGAAGTTCTCAATATTTTTATTATTGAACTCGTCCGGTATTTCAAAATGTTTATAATGTGGTTCTACGCGTATAATATTTTTTGTTCTTCACAAAACGAGACGCGAATAAACTCTTAATCATTATAAATTCATTAAGGTGCAAGTCTAATACAATAGCACCGATGCAGAAATAAAATGTTCTGGCATTTAAATAAAACTGTAATAATGGAAAGTTATTGCACCAACGGTGAAATACCGTCGCCCGGCATTATTATGAAAGGAAAAGCTGTTTTTCAGTGATTCTTAACTTCAAAATTTTATACAAAATACCAGATAAATCAAGCGAAGTTTTCTAAAAAAAAACCAAGTACCTACCACAGTTAATATAAATAAAGCACTGTGCAATGCACATGCACATGTAGCAATGCTAAAGTGTCGTCCTTGAAATAAGTGCTGTTCTTGATAGCTCCCACTATTCGAGGAGTGCCGTCAATAGGTATGTTTACCCTGCTGACTTTATTAGCACAGACAACATATAAACGTGCAAAGTTGTTCCAGCATTTAATAAACAGCACACCTTATCAGCGCCATCTAGGAAAGCTATTACTTTCAAATGTTTTATAGACTCATCAAATCATTTTTCGTAATTTTTTATGCATACAGTTCACAACAAACAAAAAAAAGCTAAGTAATAATAATAAATACTTATTATGCCCTAACCACCGGCAGCCTGGGCCTTGCTCCGTTGCCGGCGGCACCCTAGGATAGGTTTTTTTTATATTTTTATTGTGTTTGTGTGTTTTAGATGTATTTTTGTGTTTTACTGTTATAAAAATGTTGTAAAAAACCTAACAGCTAAGACAGAAAATGAATAAAGAGAAATAAACACTTAATTAAAACAAAGCCTATATCTCAGTATCGTCCACTGACAGATTTATTTACTAATACGTTTTCGTTGACTACGTTGTAGGTACAGTCACGTCTGAAAATATGGATACATTGAATGTGACAAAAATATGTAGCCGCGACTCTATTACCAAGACGTAAAGTCTTGGACACGTGTTTTTGTCACATTCAATGTATCCATATTTTCAGACGTGACCGTACAACTGACGTAAGATAAATGCCAAGCACACTTAAATCCCAATAATTGACACCCTACTCGTCCCAAGATTAAGATGCCTTATGGGTTAAAGCCCTGTTACACTTGTCCTAGTTAGCTTCCTAAATGAGTTAGTTTCTAAATTTTGTCAGGCGTAACCGCATTTAGCAAGTAAGTTTACTATGAAAACTAGTTAGGATCCTAATTAGGATGCTAGTTAGGATACTAAAAAAAGTAAAGTGTAACAGGCTTTTAAGTCGTATGGTGACGTTTACCTTAGATTAGAAATTGTTCTAACCGTCTTGTTCTACTCGTCCACCTACTGATGTGGACGAGTTTCGTGAAAGGTACTTTATTAGTGTAGTTTAGGGAAGTACTAATAACTCCATATCGGCAAAGTGGGGCCTTTTTCCCTGCACATAATTGATCACGGTATTATGCGTATGCTTGCCAGACGGGCAGGTACGGCGCGCGCGCCTGGGGATTAGATTGCTCTTCAACAAGGCAGTACAATCGAAGGCCACTGTGACAACACAATGTGCAACTATTCTAGCATACCAATATGCCCTAACACTAACTGTACCTCGAAAAATACTCGCACGGATTAAGAAATAAATTAAGGAAAAAATATCACGAAAATTAAATTCATGTGGCAAATAATATGGCATCAGATTTTAAGTACTTTATTAAAAGTAAAGTAAGACTACGCTTGCGTTGCAAGCTAAGATTTATTTGGAGTTTCTACTTACTCCTTATTGCGTTTATTAAGAGTCTATAAAGGTATTGGAAGACAGAAAAACATCGCTCAGATCAAAAGAATCGAAAATCCATTTCGATGGGAAAGTTTCCTTTCGCTATTTGCGTCCTCTAGGACAGCACAAGCTCGCAGGTAATCGGCAGCAAAATTGCTAAGCGAGTAAAGCGTTCATAATAATCTACACACGTTGTCTAATGTCGTGTGCATACTACAGTGGCGGCGGGTCAACATTTTTCTTAAGCAAGCCGAGGCTCGATTTGGCTTAAAAATGTTTTATGAACTGTAGGAAAACTTCTCAAGTGCCCGAAAATTGGGCAAGCCGGCGGGAAGCGAGTTCTACGGACGTGCCGCCACTGGCATATAATTTTGAACTCTTCGCCCGATAAGATATTTTTGCCTAAAATGATAATACGAATAACTGTAAAGTACGGTCATACTTCAACAATTAAGAAGCAATGCGACTCCTACTAAAATTGTAACTATTAGTTACAAACAAAAAATACATTGAGCTGCTTATTCACAAAAGGCGTGAAACATTTTCGAGTCAAAGAAAATAGAACCTTATAATTTAGACAATTGAGTTGAGGATCAGTGAAAATTTATAACGTCAATCTCCCATTAATTAATATAAAGTTACTGGCCGATATAGCCAGAATAAAATAATAAAAATCTAATTACACTAGATCTACAACTAAAATGGACAAAACATACCGTTACTGAGAGTGTACTTCTGTAATTATTAACAGTAACCAAAATGTGAAATCGATCCGTAGCCCGATCAACGAGGGAGCTGGGCCCAACAATAATTCCATCCGCGATTTACGCAGAATGATCAAGTATAGCAGGCACGCAGAAAAACTGTCAATCCGACCTCAGAATATAATTTAATATGAATTTAATATTAGATTAAATTCTTAGCCTGGTTTGGTCACATTGAAACTGAAATGGCCAACAATCCAATAAGATTCCAGGATTATTCGTCATTTTTTCTGCGAGTGTATCCTTTACGATATCATACTGTTAACTATCATGGACGGATGTTTCTGTCGGGGTCTCCGTACAGTCAAATTCATAAATATGTATACTTAATTTCAAGAAAAAAAAATATGTATACGTGTTTATGAATGACAGCACAAAAATACTCGTCGACAAAAAGTTGCATTTCAACACGGGGTCTGCCCGGGCTCCATTTAATTTCAAAATTGACTAGATATCTGTGTGCATAGGAAACGTATATAAAATAGCTAAGTAAAGGAACCAATGCGCTGTTAACCCGGCATGTGCAAAACAACCTACCACTAAGTTATTGCCGTCAGCAAAACGATTCTAAAAACTGTACTTTTAAATTATTTAGATAAAGAGTACACATTAACACGCCTAGAGATTTGTACAATTTGTACAAACATACGCCACCGTAAAACACGCTCAGTCGAGAAACCTAAAAATGAAATACTAATAAAAAAAACGCCGATCTCATAACGAATCTCACAATCATACGAACGAAAATCACTAACAAAATATTTTGATCTCTCTTCACTGGTGTATAATTTAACGTTAAGTACTTGACGGCTCGAGGGCCTTAGGCGCGTCACACATTCGATCTGAATTCATAACCACAGATAATTAATTCATATTTTTTAATGAGTGTTGTCTATTCTTAAACTTAGAGCATATAGACAATATTCATGACAGTTAATTTTTTTTATAGTTCATATTATGGATTCAGATGAATGTGTGGAGCGCCTCATACGCTAGGGTTATCACACAAGGTGTAAAGCCGGTCATCACTTGTTCGGCGCGTACGGATACCCGGCGTGTGGTTGCGCGGCCCTTGAGCCCGTCGCGTATAGTTGCTGCTGGAAGTTGTGGAACTGTGCTGCATAGTTAGGGTCCGCCGTGGATGGGACTGCGAAGTTCTGACCTTTGAACCCGGGCCCCGGGCCCCCCATGGACGGGGGCAGGGGTTGCGCACTGCCCATCCTCACGTTCCCTGGCATGTTCTTGACGCCCCTGAAGTTGGGGCTGCACATGGGGTTGGGGCCGGGGTTGCCGAAGGGGTCGGCCATCTTAGGGGGGGAGTTGAAGCCGGGGGGGTAGTGCGGCATGCGGAGCATGCCTCCGGGCGCGCGCATGACGCCCCGCATGCCGCCGTCCATGTCCATGCCGCGCGGGAAGTACTGGACGCCTTTACTGCTGTCCATTTGCATGGGGTTGGTGACTCGTTGGAGGAAATCTAAGCTCGGGGGGCCTCGGGGGCCCGAGTTGCAGGCCATCTGAGGCCTGGTGGGTAAATACTGTATCGTGTTGGGCGCGCTCGCTTTAACCTGTACATTGGCGCCGTTGAATGGCGGCATCTTGCCGCCTCCCATCCTGGGCCCCATCATGGAGGCGTCGCCCATGGGCCCCATGGGTCCGCCCATGGGCCCGGCGGCCATCTTGGGGCTGAGGTTCATGTCGGGCGGGAAGTCGCCGCCCATCATGGCCTCCATGGGGCCGCCCATGCCAGGGCCGCCCATATTGTCCATGTGGCAACCTACAAAAACAATCATCAAAATTAATAAAGCAATCTAAATGTGAAAGAGGAAGTTATATTTATATTTTAGAATAGGATTACTTTATAGTTGATAGATCTTTACAATGTCAAAGAGAAAGTAAATATGTTTTAAAGTAATTTATGGGTGAATCAACTTTAGGAAAAGGGCCATTTTTCGATATGCTCCACTAAATATCAAAATTTGGAAAAACGAATAGATTGTTTATAATTCTGTCTACATGTTTGTTTAGTTAGACAACCAAGCCAACACTATAAGTTCACGAAAATATATATTTTCGTACGAGCGGAGCGTACGCGAAACGAAGTTCTTACAGACAACTTCGGACACAACGGAACTGTCAGCTGGCTACCTAGGCGTCTGTGCATTTCAATGGCTTTTTGATTTTGAATAGTTGTTCCGCGATGACTTTAGTAAAGTTTGTCTGACCTTTATTAAATTTGTTGGAGTTGTAGCAGAGATAACTCCGCCTCAAACTGAGAAGAACTGGCGATTTACTTGCAAACAAACTGACCAATATAACAAGACCAATGACCCGTTAACCGATTCTGCTCATATACGAACTCTCAAATTATATTGATATCTGCTATAACCCCAACAAATTACGTAAAGATCAGAAAAACCTTACTAAAGTTATCGCGGAACAAACTCACATATAATAATAATATCAAAAAGCCATCGAAATGCCAAGACGTCTCAGTAGCTGGAATTTCCTTGCACACCAGATGACCAATATAACAAGACCCTAATGATGATTTCTTCGCGCCTTCTAGCTCCATGACCCCTTGGTCGATCCTGCTCATATACGAACTCTCAAATTATATTGATAACTGCTACAACCTCAACAAATTTCATAAGGATCACAAAAACTTTCCTAAAGTTATCGCGGCACAAACATTCAATATCAAAAAGCCATCGAAATGCCGAGACGTCCCAGTAGCCAGAAGTTGTTTGTAAGAACTTCACTTCGCTTACGCTCCGCTCGTTTGAATTATAGCGCGTTGTAATTAGTATCAACCTTAAGTATCTAAGTTTTTATATCGTAAAAGATAATACTCGTAAATGTCCTAAAAGTTGATTCACTCATGTATGTACAGTCACTAGTATTTTAATCTTTACCTAGTAGTCCGCCTCGAACTCAGAACTCGCGATTTCCTTGCAAACAAAATGACCAATATAACAAGACCCGTATGATGATTTTTTCGGGCCGTCTAGCTCTATGACCCCATGGTCAATCCTGTTCATATACGAACTCTCAAATTATATGTATCTCTGCTACAACCCCAACAAATTTCATAAAGATCAGAAAAGCGTTACTAAAGTTATCGCGGAACAAGCTCTCAAAATCAAAAATCCATCGAAATGCCGAGACGTCCCAGTAGGCGATGTTGTTTGTAAGAACTCACTTCGCTCGTTCGATAATTCCTCACTCACCTAAGTCATTCATCATCATATGCGGATGTCCATGCGGATGCATTGAATGGTGATGCTGCATATGATGCGGCCCGGACCCAAACGGCATCCCGCTGCCGTTAGGCCCCATAGGGCCCCCGGGACCCGGGCCTCCGCCTCCGACGGTGTTCGTCAGCTGCTGCGACATCTGGGCCAGCGAGGAGATGGGGTCGAAGGAGGCGGTGGAGGTCATGGGGCCGTTGGGGCCCTGGTTGGGGTTGATGGGGATGTTGTCGGGCCTGTTCATGCTGCAGGGGCCGGGGAAGGGGCCCGGGAGGCTCGTGCTGGGGCCGCCCGGTAACGTACTCTGTTGGAATGAAGATTACATCAAATTAGTCGCTATCGATACGCCGAAATGACGGGAACGTGTGCGATGGTAGGACGAGATTAAAAGAAGACAATGCCGACATGGCACAGAACCGCCACAACAAGAGCGACATCGAAATACATGTAAGAGGTATATGTCCTTCACTGGATTGAACGTGAATGTGCTGAGAAGAAGACCGCAATCACATATTATATACTGACAAATAAAATAGGTATAATTTAATAACAATAGAATATCAGCCAAAATACTACATAATACTACACTACACTAATACTAAACTAGATCATCGGTCCATCTTCTTGGGGGCGTACTCTGGCTTAATCCTCCACGCTAGTATAAAGAGGCCTATGATAGCCCCTAGCTGAGGCCGCCCCCACAGTATAACTAATGGGGGGGCGTAGTCACGTCATTATTTCCCGCCAGAGTCGTCGACGAATTCCGGCGCGCTGTTAACAATGCAGCAGCTACTCTTGGCGCAGGAGGCCGGAGCGTAAGGCCCCTGACTGAGGCCGTCGCGCTGCGGGGTCTTTGAGATATGAAGGCAGAGTAACACTCACGTCATTATTCCCCGCAAGAGTCGTCGACGAATTCCGGCGCGCTGTTAACGATGCAGCAGCTACTCTTGGCGCAGGAGGCCGGAGCGTAGGGCCCCTGACCGAGGCCGTCGTGCTGCGGGGTCTTAGAGGTATGAAAGCAGAGTAACACTCACGTCATTATTCCCCGACATAGAGTCGTCGACGCCTCCCGGCACACTGTTGACGACGCTGCAGCTACTCTTGGCGCAGGAGCCCGAGGAGGCCGGCGCGTAGGGCCCCTGACCGTGGCCGTCGCGCTGTGGGGTCTTTGAGGGGTCCTGCGACCGGTTTGAGGACGGGCTTGGCCTGGATTTCTCATCTGGTGAAGAGGAAAAAAGTATAAAAAACGATTTGTTGTAAATGTAAAAAAAAAACTTTGTGAAATCGATCGCTTTTTAGAAAATCGATAGCCGACCATAACATATGAAATAGCGAACTAAAATTAGAATTTAATATTTTGCGTCAGGCTCCGGAACAAGGTTCTCGGCGCCAAAGTTATCTTTGTTTTTGTTGTTTAAGGTGTGCAGTAAGAGTTATTGTATTACCTTGTCCGCATTTGTTGCCTTGTGACGTTGGCGTCTGCGGGTTGTTGAACCCTGGACTCTGTTCCAGCGAGAACCTGCCCGCCCGCTGCTCCGACAGCGTCGAGTGAGGTTCCGGCGTGCCGGGCATCATCCTTTACAAAATATATTCTTAATTTACAACACTTATTTGGAAACATTTTTTTTAACACAGTTACTCAAAAAAGTGCTTTTCTAGTAGTAGTTTATCGTGCGGGAAGTTCAATTTCGCGCACTAGCGCTGTTTACTTTTCCAGCCAATCACAGCTCAGGATTCATGATCACCGCGACGCACCGCACCGCGCGAAAGCGTTCGGATATTACAGTACTAAGCTAACCTCAAAGTGTCTAATTGTTCTTTTTGTATTTTTTTCGCAACTGTATTAAAAAATGCCATTCCATACACGGACCGAATGTCATTCTTCACTCGTCCCGAGTTTTGCTACTCGCAAAATGTCTCGGAATTCGTGGAATATATAGAAGTAGTAGAATATATATACTATTTACATATTCAGTTCGGGAAAACCTTACAGGTGGACATATAATCAGGGGCCGATTGCATAACTTGTAACGAATGTTATTAGCGAAGGTCTCTTTCTAATAAATGGGATTGGAAAGAGACTTCCGCTAATATTATTAGTTACAAGTTGTTATACAATCGGCCCCAGATTTGGGCAAAATTTGTGAGATTGAAACTAAGATTGAAAATGAGAACGTTACTCTTATTTAATCATATTGACTTTTTGCTATGGAGGACCGAGCCTTCCTAATAAAGGTATTATTAATGATGAAATGAACGATCAGGCATGTATTTGAGGTTCTATCTTAATTATGCGAGCTGCTCAATTCATAATACATGTGTCAGGAAGCCTCGCTAGACTTAGTTGATTAGCGTTATTTTAGTTTCAATCAGTGCCCATCGGTATTGATTTATTCTGAAGAAACTACTTGATAGAATTGTCATAATTAAATCATGAGAATTTTAAATCAAATACCGATTTAAATCCAAAATATATAAAATAATATCAACCTATTAATTTATAGTGTCATATTAACCAAAGTTTGCGCTATGGATACTAGGCAACGACATACTTAATACTTATATATTTTACTTATTATAAATAATAAATAACTTGCAAAAATCCGGTGCCACTAAAGTGCCTTCAGATAATTTAGTACTTTTCAATAGATACGCTTAATTGTTTCGTTGCATTCATAAAATCAAAATTTCAAAAATACACGGGAAAATCCAGGTGTAACATGTGTTTACGCTTTAAATTATTTTATAATGCTTGAAACTTTTATTGTGACGTCACAATATTAGTCTCCCATATAAACTCCATAATAACAAATCGTTTTGACGTTTCCCAAAGAGTAGCTGATTTGTCTTCATAGGAAAGTAGCCTATTAATGGTACAGTCACCGGCAATAGTATCTTTCCACACGAAGGCCGCAAAAATATGTGACACGCTCTTATGGATATTATTTGAACGGCGCAGTTTCAAATAATATTTATAATGTGAATGACCATGTGAGCTTGAAATCATACGCTCTTATGGCCCTACAAATAAGAGCGTGTCACATATTGTTGCGGGCGTCGTGTAGGAAGATATTATTGCCGGTGACTGTACGTCTCATAGAAGAGATAAGAAAGCACTGAATAATAAGGATTAATGTATTTAACTTATTGTAATAAATGTAAGCACTAACTACCTAAATAGAACACCTATATAATTAAGGCTTGGCTTAGTTATCATAATCTCAAAAAATAGAGATTGCAACTGAGCTCCTATATGTAACTTTGTAAACATGTGAAGTTAAAAAATAAACAGTTTTAAATAGGTGTTCTTGGCGCTGAGGGCACGACAGCTCAAGACGCTTTTAAGCATTGAAAAGGTAACTAGCAATTGACGAATAAAATTGTTAAGAGATATTAAACCTACCCAGCGGGTGATTTCTGATTCGAGCTAGACTGCGGCGTTTGCCCGCCGCTATTCGAAGGCGGCCCGTTATCTTTCAAAGACGTATTCGGCTGCTTCTGTATCGTCAGCTCTTGACCTGTCAAAAAACGATTACAATACACCAACTATACAAATGACAACACGTAAACAGGGTGATAGACAAATTAGCCATAGAGTAATGAAAGTAACACATGTTAGCACATTTTCACCAACCACCACCATATGAAAACAAGGTGATTCTTTAAAACGAAAACACAACACAAACACACAGAAACGCTTTACAGATTTAGCTATAAATTGGATGGAATAGCCAAGATGTACCTAGCGTTTGTGAAGAAAGAAAACATTTAAAGCGAAACAGAAATGAAAAGCCGCCATCAGAAATAATCAAATTATGATGAAAAGTATTTTATTTCTTTATGAGATATGATATATTTAGGATATGCAAAAATAGTACATTACTTACCAAGGACTGTAAAAGAAAGAAAGCCCGAAATCGCAGGTATTTGTAACCCAAGCCGCAGGCGAGGGTTGTAAATATGCGATAGAGGGCTTTCTTTTTTACTGCCCGTGGTAAGTAAACAATTTTACGTCTCCCCCTGGCCATAATTCGAATTTTACCGTACGCGTAGCGTGCGGTAAAACTCACATTATGGCCAGGTGTGACGTAAAATTTTTATGACTCTGATTTAGAGCTTTTTACAGATGTCTTTTTTTAATTTTTAAGACTGTGTCCACCGTCCAGTGGCGCCCCCATTGTAATTGTATTTCCTAATTAACGAATCAATTTGTAGAATCCCTCAGTGTTAAGTTGTAGTCCTACTGATTATGCAACTTTTGAACTTTGTCACATAGTTTCATTTTGCGTATTTTTTGCTTCATTACCGAAACGGCAAATGGTGGCCACTTTTTTCCGTTTAGGTGATGAAGCCAAAAGTAAGTAATATAAAACTGTATCACATAGATCATAAGTTGCGGAATTAGTAGGACTACCACTTAACATTATGGATTATACAGAAATTTATTAGTTTATTAGGAAATACAATCCCCCCAAAGAGGGCGCCACTGGACGGTCGACGCAGTCTTAACAGTATGCGGATATTTACTTTACGAGAGTACGGGTTTAGATTATTTTGCAAGAGATTTTGAATTCTATGCAAATTGGGAAGGCAACTGTCAATGGAATGGTAAGGGGATTATCACACCGGCGCTGCAACCGGATTCAGCGACGGTGTGCAAGCGTGACAGCGCAACACACATGCAGAGCGCTATCTCGCTCGCGCACCAGCGCCGCTTGTGGAAACCGCAGCAGTGTGAAAGCCGCTTAAGATGGCGCTAGCATAGATAGTACCTTTCACTAGTATTGTTCTATGGGATTCGTCTGAAAGGACTAGCATCCAGCTTAGAAAAAAAACATGTATTTGACACTATCAGTCGGACTGACAGTTACCATCGCCCACACTGTTAACTGTCCATCGGTGGACCTTATGCCTTTTGTAATAAGGTCCAACGATGTACAGTTAAGAGTGTTGCTGTTTGTACAACCTATGCTGGCGTCATCTGTAAATACAGTCACGTTTGAAAATAAGGATTGTAGCATGACGCTACATCTGTCGACGTTCTTTGGAACTACTTCCGTGTTTAGTTTCTCTGGTCGCTAGGTCGCGCAAAAGTGATTGTTTTACTGCAGGATACATTAAATGTGACAAAAATATCGTCGGATGACAAGCAAAAGTCACTAAGTACCAAATTGACACAAGGGAGATAATCGTGTTTTGATATTTTTTCAACTTAATAAATCCGTATATTACTTAAACCAAGTGTAATGCATTTTTTTCAATATTAAGAAATGTAGCAAATATATAAAAATGACAATTTTAATAAAATTATCCGTAGTTTAATAGTTATTAAGCATAATGAGTTTTTGCCGCCGCAATTTTGAAAAATCTGTGTATATAGTAAAACATTTATATGAACAGCGGTAATCTTTATTAAAACTTTAACCTAAACTTTACACCAACTCGGTCTCTTCTCTTCTTCTTCTTCAGCGAGTATGCGCCCACTGTTGGGCAAACGCCTCTACAAATTTCCTCCAATAAGCCCGGTTCGCGGTTACTGTCCTCCAGAGTGGGCCTGCAATCTTTTTAATATCGTCCTCCCACCTGGTTGGAGGTTTATGATTGTGCCTTTTTGAACGAGGTCTCCATGCTAGGACACGCTAGCTCCACCTCCCATCATCTCGACGACTAACGTGTCCGGCCCAGGCCCATTTCAGAGTAGCAATCCGTTGAACGATGTCTACTACTTTGGTCCGTCGCCGGATCTCCTCGGTTCGGATCCTATCGTGAAGAGATATACCGAGCATGGTACGTTCCATGGCTCTTTGAGCAACTTTGAGCCTCTCCATTCCGCACATGGTCAGTGTCCACGTTTCGCAAGCGTAGGTCATGGCAGGCAATACGCATTGGTTAAACACTTTGGTCTTGAGCGATTGAGGTATTTTGGCTCGAAACACATTTTTCAGCTTACCAAAAGCAGCCCAGCCCAGCCCAACTGAATCCTTCGGCTTATCACCGCCATCATCGAGTCCGCTCCAAGCCGTATTTGCTGTCCAAGGTAATTGTATTCTGTCACTTGTTCTAGAGGTTGGTTATCCAATGATATGGGGCTACCAGATAAGTTTACAGTTGCCATGACTTTCGTTTTATCCATATTCATTTTCAGCCCAAGACTTAGCGACAGCATACAATTCCTGTATCATGTGTTGTAGGTCGTGTGCAGTTTCGGAGATGATAAAGATGTCGTCGGCATAGCGGAGATGATTTAGGCGTACTCCGTCGACGTTTATCCCTCTACCCTCCCAATTGAGGGTTTTGAAATTGTCCTCCAAAGCATTTGTAAACAATTTCGGCGAGATTACGTCTCCTTGGCGTACTCCTCTTCCAATTGGGATTGGGTCTGTTCTCTCCTTGAGCTGGACAGTCATAGTCGCTGTGTTGTAGAGGTTTCTCAGGATCGCTATATATCTTTCGTCAATGTGGCTTCGCCTGAGAGATTGTGTGACAGCCCAGTGTTCTATTGAGTCGAACGCCTTTTTATAATCTACATAGGCTAGAAACAAGGGTCTGTCATATTCTATTGTTTTTTGTATGATTTGCCGTAATGTAAATATATGATCAGTCGTACCGAATCCCTTCCTAACCAACTCGGTAATATAAATAAACTAGTTTATCTTGGCAATTAAAAGTACTCAACTATCAGTCTCTGCTTCGGAATCACTTTTTTCTGATTCGTCGTAATTTGGCTCCGGCAAGCGATTTCGGAGCGATTTCAGCGTTTTAAGATTCTCATACCACGGAGCGGATTCTTCTGGTATCTGCTTAGCTTTAACTAGCTTGATAAGATCTGCCTTTTTCTGTTCAGAAATTGGTTGCAAGTTTTTGTACGCTGCTTTTAGTGCTACCGGTAACGTCCGTTGACGACCTTTACCCCTGATATTTATCTTTTTGTAGTCGGAGGTATGGTCATAACTAGAGGGCGGAGTACCGGTGGCAAATTTCACACTAAATGTATGGAGTCGCCTAAGTATTCTTATGATTAAATAAATAACGAATAAATGATTAATTTTGCATAATAATTTTTAGGAACTTATAGAAATTATCTTACGAGCATACAAATATAATGTAATATGTTGTTAATATCTATAATACATAATAATATGTTTTCTTATCAAAACATTATCATTAGGTACTAAATACTAGACTAAGAAGTTATACCTGCCAAACGATATATTATTTTCAAGACCATTCAATTACAATTGAGGACTGGAATTATGTGTTCGAGGTACTCCTCACAATCTACACTTAAGTGCGTATCCATGTTATAAAATGAATGGACTATGGCCACATGTTCCTGGTTTTTCGGAGTGAATCGGTTTCTTAATTTATTGAAGATCCATTTATGAGTGGAAAACGATCGCTCTACATCTACCGATGTCATGGTTGCATGTTTAAGGACTTGTTTATAATTTTCCATTGTAATCATATTCCTTAATTCGTCAGCATCTGGGTTTCTATCTAGAACCAATTCGAGTTTATTTCGCACGGTTTTACTTCCTTGGAGGCTTAAAATACTCCTAACTATATCTATTACCAGAAAACTTTCTTCTATCGGAATTTTAGTGCATTCTAATTTTTCTATCGATTCAGGTATAATTTCGTAACAATTTTTTATAAAGCTTAACTCGTTTTTTAAATTTTCGTTTTCAAACAACTTCTGGGCTTTTCTAATGGCAATAGCTTCTTTACTGTTCAATTGCATCACAACATTTTTAATCACGTCAAAATGTATATCGTAGTAAAAACTTGCATTTAACCAGGTGCCCCAACGAGTGATAATGGGTTCCGGCGGTAAAGGCACATTCTGCGCATGGTCCCTGAAAAATCTGACGCGGTGTGGTGATTTAAAAAAAATCTTGACATTAGATATTAAAGAATTGACCAATTTATGTTCAGATCTTATCTGCTCCGCGACTCTGTGTAGTCCATGAGCGAAACAAGTTACGTGTCGTACTTTAGTGTACTTTTTCTTCAAAATCTTGCCGGCAGCAAGCATGTACGCTGCGCTATCCGAACAGAATATTAAAAATTTGTTCATATTATCTGTAAAATTATCCTCCCACAAAAAATTCAAGCTTTCGTCAACCACCGCTGCAATTAAGTTCGCGTTTACAGTACTAACGACTTTACACGCTAACAAATATGGCCTTTGTAAAGCATCATCAAGTGATTTTATAATTACATTTACTACGCAATTACCGAAATTATCAAGTCTCATCCACCGCAATCCATAAATTGGAATCGAAAAATGTATTTCGTATTTGCTTGACGGTCGCATTGTATATTCTGGTAAGATTGTATTTTCTCAAAACACTTTCTTCGGGAAGTTTTACGCCTTTATCTAAGTATTTTCCAAAGAACTTTTTAAATTCTGGATGGTTAACTCTTTTCCATGGGATGTTACACGCTATAAGGAAAACGCATAAATCATAGGCAAAGGTGCCATTTTGGTTTCCACAGTTAATTTGGTGTTGTTTACTGTTAACGTGTTTTTCGACATTATATTTTTTCAACTGCTTTAAATCCACTGAGCAAGAAATACAGTGAATGCTACATTCTTCTTCATTATATATAAGATTTTCGTACGGTTCTATCATCCGCAGAATTGTTGCTTCACATGGCTTATTCATCTTGATATTTTTCGGTTTTAAATATTTAGCCGACGCAATAATAATTCAGATAATGTACAATGGGTTGTGCTCTGAAGAACTGTTTGATATGATGCCCACGGCAGCTTTTTATCACCGCACCGCTCGCCGCCGGCAGGGTGTTCATCCCCACACCCTGGAGCCCAATGGGTCGCGCACAGTACGATTTAAGAGGAATTTCCTCCCACGAACGCTGCGGCTGTGGAATGAACTCCCTGCCGAGGTTTTCCCAGTGGGCTACAGTATGAGGTTCTTCAAAAAAGGAGTGTATAGGTTCCTAAAGGGTAGGCAACGCGCATGTAAATCCTCTGGGGTTGCAGGCGTCCATAGGCTACGGTAACTGCTTACCACCAGGCGGGCCGTATGCTTGTTTGCCACCGTCGTGGTATATAAAAAAAAAAAAAGATAATATAGATGTAAAGCAGCTGTCTAAATTGACAATGTCAAATAATTAGTTTTTAAATGTCTCGTAAATTTGTAAATTAGTAACTTTTTGAAAAGAAAGGTTGCATATGGTAAAAAATATTATATCGATGAATGGTGACTTTGTTAAAAGAAATTGAAAAATAACCAAAACATTTACGACATAACATTTAGGTGTTCCTGAAATCGATTTATGAAAATAAATGTTAAGTACTTACTTCCAATTTACGAGTAGGTACCATACTAAGTACATTAGGTAAATGAATAATTTTATTATTCAAGCCTAAAATAATAATAATAAAAACGACTCCATACCTTTTGTATGAAATTTGCTACCGGTACTCCGCCCTCTAGTCATAACAGTAAAATATTACCGCGGGGAAGTGCTTTTCACATTTCAGGCATTTTATTTTAAGCCATGATACTATTTTTAAAGGTTGTCTATTGCTACGATATGAAAACTACTTGAATAATAATAATAGATAGCATGTTCTACAATATCATTGAGAGATCTAGAATATCGAAATATCATTAACTGCCAACAAAGTGAAAACTTTAGGCAGGACAAATTCATTAAATGCAACAGTGAGTTTTTGCTGCATAGTGTTATTATAGTGTTAGTATTTAATGATTATTTGGAAATCGTAAGTTAGTTTTAAATTGTTTTATTGCGATTAATGTGTTTGTCATTAGCAAATAGACAAAAAAAGATTACATTGTACCCAAAAAAAACGGTTTTGTCTCAAGGTGTACTTAGTGACTTTTGCTTGTCACCCGACGATATGTAACCACGACTCTATTACCAAGGCGTAAAGCCTTGGATACATGTTTTTGTCACATTAAATGTACCTATCCATATTTTCAGACGTGACTGTATTCGTCCCGCCAACCCCATTAAAGGAAATTTGCTATTCATAGATAGTATTTACTGTCCCACCTGGACCTCGCAGCACTCACTGGATACTCGTTATCATCTGCTTTCCCACTACTACTACCCCAGGGCCGCGATTCGAAAAATAAACACACACACTGGACAGACACAGCTCCAACCCATCTCAACTCAACGCTATAACGACATTGACATTTGCTATTCGAACAGATTTTCATTCAACATTGGTCTCACATTGGTCTGACATTGGTACAACATTGGTACAATGTGTGACCAATGTGGGACCAATGTTGAATGAAAATCTATTCGAATAGCAAATGTCAATGTCGTTATAGCGTTGAGTTGAGTTGGGTTGGAGCTGTGTCTGTCCAGTGTGTGTGTATATTTTTCGAATCGCGGCCCAGGGAAGAAATGCCTATCTATATCCAGTGACATGTAGCCATATGATAAATAAATAAATTGAATGAGGTAATTATTTCTGTGTGCGCCAAAGCTAAAATGTTACCTTCGAACTGGTTGAGATAAGATATTTGCTGCGGCGACGGGACGGGCATCAGGCTGGGCTCCTTGCCTGCACCTTGTTGGTTCTTCTGCTGCTGCGCGGCCAGACATTGCAGCGTTCTCACAAACACGCCATCGTCCAACTTCTCTAGTATCTCTTTGGGGCCAACGGTCGTTCGGAATGGCCGGGTTAATGTCACACGTTGGGATTTCAAGCGTCAAGCGTTTTGCGGGGGAGGGGGGGGAAAACAAAAAAATACGCATTACAACTACGGAAAACAGAAAATGCAAAATTTTCAAATAAAATCGTCGTGGTTGGGAAAATGTCTAACAGATAAAAGGCATGCTCTACGTCTATGGCTTGTCCAAACATGCGTCGACTGCTAGACTTACCTATAGTGTAGCAGCGTATAAAAGAGAATGAATTAAAAGGTAAAACCTATAAACAATTATGTAACCTATAAAGCCATGTAAAATGTAACCACTTGCGGTGTCCCTTAACACAAGTATTATCAATACTTAAAAAGAGGTACCTGCCTGAATGTTGTAAAGTAATTTTAAGAAACTGAATAAATTGTATTTTATTTTATTTATAAAAGCCGAGTCAAACTCAACCCAAAGAGTCACAAAAGCTAGAACAGACACCACGTATCGAGATATTGCAACAAAAAGTTATGATCTATCCAAAATATTGTAAATAAAAATTCTCAAGATAAGAACTTATTTTATATATTGGAACGAGATCGAAACCTGAGTTTCATTTTTAGTACAACATTACAAATAAGCACCAATTGTCCAAAAGTCGGGAGCAGTCACAGGTGTGTAACTATATAGATTTATTGTCAATTTTTAGGGTTCCGTACCTCGAAAGGAAAAAACGGAACTCTTATAGTATCACTTTGTTGTCAGTCCGTCCGTCTGTCAAGACCCTTTTTTATAAGGTGGGCAGTTTAGTATTGTCTGAAAAACGGGCAGTTAACGCCTGACATTTGAGACGAGGTGTCTGTTATATTTTACTTTTAATACTCAGTTTACATTAGGCCCTGGGTTTTCTGACCACCCGTCGCCGGCGGCCAGCGACCGACCCGAACAAAACATCCGAACGTCGTCGGCGGCGGACACGAGTCGGTCGCCGGCCGCCGGCGACGGGTGGTCAGAAAACCCAGGGCCTTAGGCTAACAGAAAATTTGATGTTGAATTTTTGAAAATTGAGCTCGTACAATTACAGTCAGCCTGCATATTGTCCTCCTACCCTGCCTACGAAGCAGGAGGTCCCGGGTTCAAATCCTGATTCCAGAGTTATGAATGATTTCCATGTAGTATTTAAGTATTTATCTATATCTGTCCATTATATAAATGTCGACGTACACTTTATTGAGCTTACTGTAGGACTAGGTTGATTTGTATATGATTGCCGCATAATAATTATTTAAAAGTGGTACAGAAAAAGGATTCCTATGCCGAGCTAATGCTGACTATAATTTTCTGTATTACAAAACATGGGTTCCATGGCTTTAATCACATCGACATATACAGAATGGATTTTCTTTTTGGGTCAGTGAGGGCAGCTACCAGATCCCGTGCTGCTACGCAAAGACTGTCTTAGAAGACATTCCCTGGATTTCAAATTAATGAAGTTCGGAATAATCATAATATAGTGTACAAGAAAAAGGTAATTTTAGTCAAACTTTTTTTGATACCAATCGATCCCATTCCTATCCAGAATTAAGTCTGTATGGGACCAAAAAAAATTCGAGGAAACCTTTTCCCATACAAATTTGTATAAAAATGAAAACTTTTTGTTTTTCATATGCTAATCGATTACATTCCTATCCAGTATAGTTTCCTACGGGGCAACTTACGGTAATGTACTAAAAAGCCAAAAAAATCAAGAAAACTTTTCCATACATTTACTTTGGAGCCAAAGTAAATTTTTTAATGCTGTTACTGTAATGTTTTTATACAGTATTATGGTCCTTAAACGTAACAGGACTGATTAGCGAGATAGAATAAAGTGAATACAATTTTACTTTTTCTCCATAGTACATGTATGGAAAAAGATTTCTTTAATTTGTGGCTTTTTAGTACATTTACCGTAAGTTGACCCCCTAAGAAACTAATGATACTGGATAGGAATGGAAACGATTGGCATAAAAAAAATGCTATTCAAAAATAAAGATTTTACATTTTTCTACAAATTGTATGGGAAAAGCTTTTTTTTGCGATTTGTGGCTTTTTAGCCGGAATTTTTTTTTTGGGGTTATACAAACTTTTGATCCTGGATGTGGTGGAAGCCATCGGCATAAAAAAGGCATGTCAAAAATGACCATGTTCTCGCACCCTGTATGTTTTTTTTTAGATCTGTAAACGCCAATCTTCATAAATTAAAAATTGAGGAAAGGTTTCCTAAGCCCATTTTCGCGTACTATCACGGGATCTGGTAGCTGCCCTCACTGACCCAAAAACAAAAAACAAAATCCATCCTGTATAACAAACCATTCTTAAACCTTATTAGAATGAGATAAGGTCTACAAATACATCGCAATCTCTTGCTACACGCCGACAACTGTAATATAAGCCTTATAACTAAACACAGAAGGTCGACATTGGACTGACCTGGCGCGTCCTGCTTGGGGCCGGGCTTGCAGTGCGCGGGGCTGTTAAGGCCCGAACCGGCGCGCGAGGCCTCGGCCGACATCGGCATTTGTACTGAACCGTGCCCCGGCGATTGTGTGGCTGTGGGGTAAGACATCATGTACCTGTAGCCACTTACTTGCTTCTGGTAGGTCTAGCTACCAGCCGTCACCCTTATTACCTAGGCAATAGAGTCTACTAAATAATTTGAAACAAAAAAGAACCGACTTCACTTAGCCTCCACCTTTCCTAAAGCAAATGCTCGAGCTGCTGTAAAAAATACTCAAATCACTACAGGTGTACTTATAATAGTTGAAGAGTTCCCTCGATTTCTCCAGGATCATCAGATCCTGACCTGATGACAATGGAACCAACTGTGAAGTATATACTTTCAAACAAAAAAATAATTTTCCAAATCGGTCCAGCCGTCTTCGAAAGGTGAACATACAGTTAGGTGCAAAACTGTCCCAATAGTAGCATCTTAGTAGAATGTGGAGAAGTGGATGTCGATCGAGGAGAGGGGCACATGATTAATACATACCTACAAATCAGCCTTACATATGATATACTTAGAATTTACGGTTATTTTGTAATTTAGAATCGAAAAGTAGAAAAAAACACATTTTTATTTTTTCGAATATTTCTAGTTCATCTTATGGAAACTCCAAATAGGGAACCATACATAATTAAGAAATTCAGCCTCTATAAAATCGTCATGCAATTGCTTTAATGAATGACGTGGCTATACCGCCACGTCATTCAGTTTTACCTCTTTGTTACCCGACTACGGCAAAGCCAAATGGAAGGGTTATTTTATTACTTAATATGATAGTTAGGATTTAGATAGCTAACACATATAAAACAATGCCTTAACTTACTACTTTTTTACATATTTTAAATTAACTGCCGCGAATGATTATAAATAATGTTAATATATCGACATGACTTTTTTATATATAATAAATAATACTCGATATCGATAAAAAAATGTTTCTAACACTAGCGACAGTCTTTTGTTTGGCCGCGAATATTCCGGGCTCTGTTTATAAGTAATTGACAACTTACCTATAGGCACTGAAGCGGAGCGGTGGAGGGGAGACGCTCCGTAGGGCGGCGGCGGCAGGCAACCGCCTCGTTCTGAACACGGAGACTTCACTTGCGTGCCTGCAATAATACCATTATGAGAGTCCCATAATTACAAGGATGATTAAGAAATAGAAATAGAAAAACATTTATTCGCGACAACAACAACATGCATACAAACATATTTAATCTAAGGACTAATTATATGGTTGCCACGAAATGGCCCCGACTCAGCATGGTGCTAAGACATGGATTGACAATGCCTATACAAAATCACGTTCCTCGAACCTTCAGGTTATACGTCTGTTTTCGGTACTAAGTGCCACAGCACCATCTGTCGAGTCTGGAGTCGAGTTATTCTATCAGCGTTAAGAGCCTAACAAAATATCAGAAACTAGGATTTAGTGTTTGTGGTGACCGATAGACGACGCTAGTGCTTTAACCTGAAATAAGGGAACGCGATTTTGTATGGATATTGTCAATCCATGTCTATATCATCCTTGCGTATTACTAGTAGTCCGTCGCGAATTGCGAACTCGCGATTTACTTGCAAACGAGTTCACCAATATAACAAGACTTTTATGAAGATCATTTAGCGTCTTCTAGCTCCATAATCCCTTGATCGATCCTGCTCATATATGAACTCTCAAATCATATTCATCTCTGCTACAACCCCAACAAAATTTCATAAAGATCAGAAAAATGTTACTAAAGTTATCGCGGAACAACATTGAGATAGAAAGAAATATGTGCGGAAGAACTATTCAAAATCAATAAGCCATATAATTAAAGTATCGGTCATCGATTCTTTAAAACTAATAATAACTAGTAGTCCGCCTCGAACTCAGAACTCGCGATTTACTTGCAAACAAGCTGACCAATATAACAAGACCCATGTGATGATTTTTTCGCGCCTTCTAGCTCCATAACTCATTGACCGATCCTGCTCATATACGAACTCTCAAATTATATTGATCTCTGCTACAACCCCAACAAATTTCATAAAGATCAGAAAAACGTTACTAAAGTTATCGCGGAACAAACTCTCAAAATCAAAAAGCCATCGAAATGCTGAAACGTCCCAGTAGCCGAAGTTGTTTGTAAGAACTCACTTCGCTCGTTCGATAATAAATATTATAGGACAATCTTACACAAATCGACCTAGGCCCACAGTAAGCTCAATAAGGCTTGTGTTATGGGTACTAGACGACGATATATATAATAGATAAATATGGATAAATACTTAGAAAACATCCATAACTCAGGGACCTCCTGCTTCATAGGCAGGGTCACTACCGACTGGGCTAAGAGGCCGTTAAACAAAAAAGAAAAGAATTGAAAAGTACTTACTTAGATACTATATAATAGATAAATATGAATAAATACATAGAAAACACCCATAACTCAGGAACAAATATCTGTGATAAACACACAAATAAATGCCCTGACCAGGATTCGAACCCGGGACCTCCAGCTTCGTAGGCAGCGTCACTACCGACTGGGCTAGGAGGCCGTTAAAACTAGTAGTCTGCCTCGAACTCAGAACTCGCGACTTTTATGAAGATCATTTAGCGTCTCCATAATCCCTTGATCGAATTTGCTCTTATACGAGCTCTCAAATCATATCTCTGCTACAACCCCAACCAATTTCATAAAGATCAGAAATGCACGTCTAGGTAGCCAGCTGAAAGTTTCGTTTTGTCCGAAGTTGCCTGCAAGAACTTCACTTCGCTTACGCTCCGTTCGGTCGATTATTATAATGTTCGAAATTTGAACGCAATTAAAGTATAAGTCATGGATACTTTAAAGTAAACTTTTTCTACTCCTGTACTTTTATCTGTCATTTATACATTCGTCAACACCTTATAAGAACATAGATAATATACTCGATGAAAAGTCTATCTAGTCTATTCCCCAAAATAACACTTGTTCTATAAAAGCGCCAAAATAGTATCGCGTAATCGCGTGCAAACACGACTATTAATATGAAATAAATTACTGCCAACCTAACAAACCTAAATAAACGCAGCGTTTTTAGAAAAAAAAACTTTAAAAAAGAAAAAATTAAAAGAACCACAGACCTACTTCGTAGTTTTTTACGTTCTCCGTTCGTTTGTTGGGGCAAATTGCAAACTTTGAAAGTAATTTAGGTATTTTTACTAATCTCTGTAGCTCTTTAATAATTGATCAAATAACGACGGTGTGTATTTGTGTTAGTATTATTGAAAAATAGTGTTTTACAAGGAAAAACTTGAATGATTGTTGATTATGTTGACAAAATAACTGCGATATCCATGAAGTTTTCAATTTCGCATTTTATGTAAAAGTAAGTGTATTCGTAGAAAAAGTATTGTATGCAACGTCGTATAAGTAGGTAAAAAAATGTTCGTGGCGTTTTTCTTAACAATTTTCGCCTACGGCTCAAATTGCTACCCACGCCACTCACCTTTTTTGACCCCTCTTATACAACTGTTGCATAATAGTAGTTTACGGGCCTTTTTAAAGGCCTAATTACGTACAGTTGCATACACTGCTTTATCTACACTCATATTATTTATCCAAAATGCCGTATTCGGAAACCATAGAATGGCCGCCATTGCACCGCCATGGCCAACTCGATTGTGCCGGCGGTCGGGGAGGCGCGTGTCGGGCTGTGAGGGTGCAGGTGTACATTATGTTATCAAAACTCATAGCACATCAATAATTAAGCATGAAAAGTTAAAATTACGTTACTGCCACGGATAAAAAGCTTATCATAGTAAAATCGGTCGTGGTAATGCTAGCCATTGCCTACCGTTTTCGAACACGTTTTAGAGAACTTACAATATGAGTGTAGATAAACTACTATTACGATGCACCACAAATACAAGTTTCTTAATATAGACCATTAGCTTATCGTTTCTGAATCTATATTAGACGTGTGCGCCGCGCCGGCGTGGCGTAGCCGCGCCGTGGGACCCACGCCGCCGCCGCCGCCGCGGATTTCAAAATCCACGCCGTTGGCCAAAATTTCAGAATACGGCAAAAAATTGCCAATGACATTTACCGATGAAGTCAAGGTCAATTCCTTCTCTTTCGGGAGATTAATAAATGAGTATGATTTAACCGCTCACCTAACAAATATTAAGTCGATGGCCTTATTAATAAGATTGGTAACGAAAATAATAATTCTGTTCCCCATTCTTGATTATGCAGATATCTCCTATTTAGACCTAACCGAGGAGCAACTTAATAAGCTTGAGCGTATTCAAAATGCCTGCATTCGGTTCATTTTCGGATTACGCAAATTCGACCATGTTTCTAGTTTTCGTTCTCAACTCAAATGGCTCCCTATCCGTCACCGCCGTAACTCTCACATACTTTCTTTACTCTTTTCTATACTTTTTAACCCTGCAACTCCCCGCTACCTCAAAGAGCGTTTCTCTTATCTTAATTCTATTAGATCCTCTCAAAAATTGCTCCTAAAAGTGCCATCTTCATCTTCCAAATTTTATAATTGCTCATTTACGTTCCAGGCCGTTCGTTTGTGGAATTCTCTCCCTCTCAACATAAAACGCGCGCAATCTATTGGTAGCTTTAAATCGCAACTTAAGGAATACTATTTATCTCTTCCTTAGGTTTTTAAGTTGACACTGTTGTTTCTTACTGTGTGTATTATATATGTATATATGTACGTATATGTATGTTTATTTTGTATTTATTTAAGTATGTATATTCATATGAATGTGCTGTGTTATCTATTTCGTCTCTTCTGTTTCTATGCACCACCTACTGCTTATTGTTTTTCTCTAGTCTCCACTACCCAAAGGTTGTCTGGAAGAAATCGCTCATTAGCGATAAGACCGCCTGTTGTTACCTCTACCTAAATTTATCTAATTGTAAAATTTGTGCTTGTAACTGTATGAGGTGTGCAATAAAGAGTATTTATTATTATTATTATTATTATTCTGCCATCAAAATTGTACCACCAACTAAATTATCCTGAGAAAAGAACTGTTTTTGGTGGCAGGATTGATCCTTAATACTGAACAGTATGTTTGGACCTACTGCGAGTCAAAAAAGGATCTTCATCTTCACTAGTCGTTCCCTCAGAGCTGAGAATCATGTCCTTCTGTTGGACCAGGTTCCTCCATAGGCTTCTATCCCTCGCTAAGCGCATGGCTTCTTGCAGATTTAATTGCATGGGTGCAGTGATTTGGGCACACCATCTTGCAGGGGGAGGGCCTCCTAGTATTGGGCCTTCAACTTTTTCCGTCATGAGGATCCTCTCCAGGCTATCCGAGGAGCGTCGAGAGAGGTGTCCGAAGGATGTGGTCCTGGCACGTCGTAGACAACCAGCGTTTTATGCGTAGCTCCTCTAGTATGGACTGATTAGTACGCATCGCAGTCCAAGGTATCCGTAAAAGCCCTCGCCAACACCACATCTCAAACGCGTCGATACGGCTTTTCAGATCTGCCTTGATAGTCCAAGTTTCAGAACCGTATAGGAAAATTGGAAACACCAGGGAACGCATAAGTCTAACCTTAGTCTGCCTCTTTATGCCGCGATCTCTCCAGATCCTATCTAACCGAGTCATAGCACCCTTCGCTATTTGAATCCTCCGGATGATTTCACGTTCACACGTTACCTACCATCGCTAGAGAGAAGTGAGCCGAGGTAGGTGAAGGCGCTGACGCATTCTAGGTCTTTCAGTGCTAGGCTTCGTGGAGAATACTGTTTCCGGTGTACGATGTTAACTTGGTTTTGTCATGGTTGACGTGAAGTCCTAATTCAATGTTCTCCATTTCTATTCGCCAGAACAAAAGACACATCTCCTCATTGGAAGCCGAGAGCGTTGTGTCGTCAACATAGCGTAGGTTGCTGATCGTTTTGCCGCCAATTGATATGCCACCGTCCCAGTTCTCGGTGACCTTACGTAAGATGTATTCGCCGTAGATATTAAAGAGCTTCGGAGACTATATACAGTCCTGTCTTATTCCTCTTTCCAGCTTAAACTGGTCCGACAAGGTGTTCTCGATGCGCACTCTGGCAGTACTTTCGGCGGACAGGTTCTCAATAAGGTGAGCTAAATGAGCAGGGACACCCATCTCCAGGAGCACTTACAGCATGTTTTTCCATCTAACACAGTCGAATGCTTTGGCGTAATTTCATAGGACTAACGGCTTCTTCCATTCCCGACATCTCTCGATGATATGGCGCACGATGGAAATCTGCTCCCGTGTCTCGCCCAGACACAAAGCCAGCCTGCTTTGCAAGTATTTGCCGCTCCAAGAACTTTGTCAATCGTGAATTCATGATGTAAAGAAATACTTTTTTTTTTTTTTTTTTATACCACGACGGTGGCAAACAAGCATACGGCCCGCCTGATGGTAAGCAGCTACCGTAACCTATGGACGCCTGCAACTCCAAAGGCGTCACATGCGCGTTGCCGACCCTTTACAAAAAGGAGGATTCACTGTGTTGACGACTAAAGGAACAAGAAGGTCCCTCATCGTCAACACACTGGGTCCTCTTTGAGCTCTTTGGCAACCTTACTCACCAGCAGGAACACAACACTATGAGTACTGAACACTTTACTGGCATGCGATATAATGGACAAAGTTCTATAGTTGTCACATTTTAGCGTCGAGCTTTTTTCATGGAGAGTTATATAACCATGGATTCAGTCCAGTCTCTCGGCCACTGGCCAGTTCTCTACACTTTGCAGCAAATCTGGTGTAAGAACTGTGTACCTTCGCCACCTAGATTCTATAGGAGACTAGCGCATATACTCGTACCGTCAGTACCGACGGCATTAACTTTCAGACGTCTGATAGCGTCTTCCACTTCGGAAATAAATATGTCCCGCTCTAGTGGATGCACCGTGTCATTTTGCACTAAGAGATGTTCCGGAACTTCTCGATAGAGTTGTTCCGAATAGTCTCTCCATCTAGCCAACACTTTTCCCAGGTCTGATAAAGTGTTTCCATCAGTATCCGCTATCTGCCAGCTTCTAGGTTTGGAGTCGCGGGTGAGAAGTTTGACTTTCTGGAACAAGTCTTTAGAATGGGCAGTTGCAGCATGGTTTTCGATTTCGTCACACAAAGCATGGATTGAAATATTTTTCATGCCCTTTTCACGCAAGTGTGTAGCCTGGAATACTCCTTTTTTGCTATATCTGTGTTAAGGCCTTGTTCTTTGAGAGTCCTTTGTCGCTCAATAAGTTCCCAGGTAGCATCAGAAATCCAGGGTTTCCGTCTTGCTTGGCTCCCAGGAGTGGGGATGATTTCTTTCGCTGTTTCGGACACAACCGCCTTGAAGCCATTCCATGTTGTCTCTGTATCTTCAAAAGGATCCCTTATAACTTCCTTTATCTTGAGAGGCAACCGTCTGGCGAGCTCCCGCAAGACATTTCTTGGTAGCTGGCCTTGGTAACCGCTTTAGATGGAGTTGGCTTTAAAAGGATCTTAATTTATCACAATTAAAACATCAACATAAAAGCGATTTCCGAAAAATAGGCAGGACTTAAGAAAACAACACCCTTATAAGCAAACGGCCTTATATTTCGTTTTATGTTCCTTGTTCCTGAAAAGTTATTGATAATTAACATATTTTTAATGCAAAACGTGAGCCTTGCGAGTGTAGCCAAAAGTGACCTTGACGCCGGCGTGGCGCAGCCACGCCGCCAAAAATTCCCGGCGCGCCGCCGCCGCGGATTTTTATGGCGGCGCACACGTCTAATCTATATATATAAAAGAAGAAACTGACTGACTGACTGACTGACATATCAACGCACAGCCCAAACCGCTGGGTCTAGAGATTTCAAAATTTGGCACATAGGTTCCTTATAAGGTCTAGGGGAGCACTAAGAAAGGATTTTTCAAAATTCACCCCCTAAGGGGGTAAAATGGGGGTCCAAAATTTGTATGGCGAAATAAGATTTGTTAGACTATTTTATTCGAAACTTCACAGGAGTATTCCTAACGATAAATGAGTAAACACCTGTTTCAGGTTTTTTGAAAATTCAACCCCTAAAAGGGGCAAATGTGGTCACAAAGTCTGAAAATCAACATGGGTATCGTATCCTTTTTGAGTACTTATAGTACGCGGGCGAAGCCGCGGGAAAAGGCTAGTATACTATAAGTAAGTTATGATCATACATCGGGGTTTTCGGTGCGGGAACGATTTGAGAAAGAGTAGATATAAACAGATAGGTTAGTCTGAGAAAATATCATATTATGCCTAATGAATAACTACCTCTCTGTGAATAGTATACACACTAAGATACGAGTTTTTTTTGGAGGCATTTTTGTACTGACAATTTAGTAGTATGTTAAAAATGCAATTGCATACTTGCAAAATAGGTCACTTTTTCCTTTGTATATGACATCTATATAAGTTTAATGCAATTGCATATGAGAAATTTATGCACTAGATAATTAACTAAGAAAAAGACACGGTATGACATTAAGTGTCAAATATTAATCTTGACGTCCGATATTTATGAACTATTTGCTTATAAATGATAAGGGACTTAACTGAAGAGTATGATAATGACTGACTATTATATATATATATATATATATATTGTATGATTTATTCAAGTATTTTTTTTTTCAATTAATTATTCATTAGGCAGAAACCTGCTAGAGTACATTCTGTTTTTTAAGTAAATACCTACTCTTTGGCTAATGTCAAACATTCCCGCACCGAAAACCCCGATGTATGATATGCATGTAAAGCCAGACTAGAAATATATGATTTCATTGGAACTAATTTCTGACACTGGCAATAATTTTAATGACAGAATGATATGCATGTGCGAGTGCATGTGATAGGCTGTCACTGTTGTCAAGTGCCATTGAGGCGGTTTACTTGAATAATAATAAAGTGTTGAATATTAAATAATAAACGACAAAAAAATCCCAAAAAAATCATATTCAAGATCAAAACATTATAAATAGTGTAAATAATAAACTGCTGTAAATAATACGCTCGGGAAATGAAACTATTTCGCTGTGAAACATTTTCAAATTCACATCAGGATCTGACAGGCAAACAAATCAAGACGTCACTATACCATAGAGAATAATACGCTCTATGACTGTTGCCGTATAAATGAGAATAATAGCGCCCTCTTGACAATAATCATATATTTCTGGTCAGGCTTTAGACAATATTTAAAACACTGCGACTTATTAAAAACTCACTCAAGTCAGTGTCCATGGACTTGGGGTCGTCGAAGAACTGGTGGTGGATCTTCTGCCAATCGATGTCGCCGGTGGTGGCGGGGCTCTTGGGGCTGCGCAGCCCGGCCTTGTGCAGCCCCCCGGGCCCGCCGGGGCCGCCCGGCCCACCCGGCCCGCCGGGGTCGCCTGGACCCATCTGCAAGGACAATAGGCATGATGAGTTTTTAGGGTTCCGTAGCCAAATGGCAAAAAACGGAACCCTTATGGATTCATCATGTCTGTCTGTCTGTCTGTCCGTCCGTATGTCACAGCCATTTTACTCGGAAACTATACGACGTATCTGAATAAAATTTACACATAAGGTGTATTCTGTATGCCGCTACTTAGTTATGTATTTAAATTTGAAAAAAAAAAATTTTAAGGGGGGGCGCATACATGTAACTAAATAAAAAATTAAAAATGTTTTTACCAAATATCAACATGTGACACATCAATCGATAGGTCTTTAAAAATAATATTGAGGTTTCTTTGATAATTTTGTGATTAAGTGAATATTTTTTGAAATAATCGCTTCGAAAGTCAGAAAAATTGTGTAGCCCCCCCCTGTAACTTTTGAACCGTAAGTCCAAAAAATATGAAAAAATTTGAGGAGATGCGCCTTATCATATACTTTCTACGAAAATTGTTTTGAACATTATCGGTTTAGCCATTTTTGAGTTATCTCCAAAAAACTTCTTCCATAGGCATCAGATACGACCTTTTGGCATTAGTTTGATTCTTATTCCATTGAAGGTACGGAACCCTCCTATGCGTGGTCCGACACACACTTGGCCGGTTTTTCATGTATGGTATCAAACGACTCGTTTTGTTGTGAGGATTAAATGTGTATATGAGGCCAATTGCGTTAAAGTAACACAAAAGTCATAAATGAGATTTAAAACCTAACACTCGCTTTTGTTACTCAAAACGCTCCAAACAAAATGATATGCAACAGTGACGTCACGGTTGCATAGTCGCCTTGTATGAAGTGTGGAAAAATTATGAAATTTATATTTTGACAGTGAAATATTGCGTTTACGTATATCGTTGCCATACAATTTATTTTACAGTCATATGTGAGAAATCGAATGGCCTCATTGTCTTGTTTAATTTCGTACTTAAAAAATCGTCAAGTTTTGAAATTTTGAAGCCTGATATGATATGGTATCTTTGAACCGTTTCAATTGTGTTTTTTTAATTTTTACTTTATTAGGATATACTTGACCATTTTGGATCCATTCAACTTAATTATATTACAAAATTCAACATGAGTCATCATCTATATTACGATTTCAAAAATATATAAATAATAATAATAATAAAAAAAAGCCTTTATTTCTAAGCCTTTATCAAAAGTACAATTTAAGGATTATCTAATGTTGTTAGTTTTTTATTTTTTATATTAAAGTTTTTTTTTTATAAGTAGTTCAAAAATATAGTGACAGAAATCATTCATCTGTCGGAGTTAGGCTGTAGACTCGACGAACGCTCTAGTCTATAAATTTTGATCGAGACGCGCGAACTCATGCAGAGCGGCACGATCAAAATGTATAGATTTAAACGAACCTATTTTCGACGATTGCGGTGACCATCATCGCCCCGTCCTTCACGCCACCAGTCGTGTACGTCGAGTCCGCGGGTCTCAAGACTATTTGCTCCATACTAAAATACCGGTATTTCGTTTACTATTTAATATTTAACGAACAATCTTATAATACGAAGTCATTACCTAAACACAATATTGAGTTCTACAGACCATAATAATTAAATATATTGGATTATTTCGGGGTTTTTTGCGAAAACCGGTTCCGAGCCTTGGGTACTATACAATTGAAGGGATGTTTACAAAAACAACATAACTAACATTTTTTTCAGATTTGAGTTATGGGTATCATTGTGTTCGTATATGATAGGGCTACAGATTAGTCAAATAAAATTTAAAAAAATGACACGTTTCGTCCGAGTATCAGCCCAAAAAAAATTTTTTTTGCGATAACGCTATTCAAATTTAACACAATTTGATAATATAGAAGTGAAGTGGTACGTAACCAAAGCTAAGATACAGTTTGCATGCAAAAAGATACAAAATGCAAAAAAGTATACAGTAGCCTTGTAGGCAAAACTGCTGTGTTTTCGTACAAAAACGACACAACTAACAAATATTTTACAAAAACAACGGAACTGGCGAAGTTATTTACGTGCTTTTTTCAACAACCAATGATCATTAAATTAAATTAATGTAATATTTCAATGTGTGTCATCATAAACAAACATTATTAACAAGAATCTAACCGTATCGGGTAATTCTTGAAGAGTTACTAAGTTTTATTCGTTTCCTGAGAAAACATGTCGGTGTAGTTATGTTCTTTTTGTAAACATCCCTTCAATTTAGACTTTTTTTTTTTTTTTTTTAATACCACGACGGTGGCAAACAAGCATACGGCCCGCCTGATGGTAAGCAGCTACCGTAACCTATGGACGCCTGCAACTCCAAAGGCGTCACATGCGCGTTGCCGACCCTTTACAAAAAGGAGGATTCACTGTGTTGACGACTAAAGGAACAAGAAGGTCCCTCATCGTCAACACACTGGGTCCTCTTTGAGCTCTTTGGCAACCTTACTCACCAGCAGGAACACAACACTATGAGTAGGGTCTAGTGCTATTTGACTGCCATTTTACTGGGATATATCAGTATACTCACGTTTCTCCTGCCATACTCGTCACACTGTGGGCCATTGGGCATCCCGTGGTGCTCCGGGCCGCAGTCTCCGTGTCCCATCATCATGCCATCCATCATCATACCACCTGAAACATTATTCTTATTAGTAGTCCGCCTCGAACTGAGAACTCGCGATTTCCTTGCAAACAACATGACCAATATAACAAGACCCATATGATGATTTTTTCGCGCCTTCTAGCTCCATGACCCCTTGGTCGATCCTGCTCATATACGAACTCTCAAATTATATGTATCTCTGCCACAACCCCAACAAATTTCATGAAGATCAGAAATGCGTTACTAAAGTTATCGCGGAACAAACTCTCAGAACCAAAAAGCCATCGAAATGCCGAGACGTCCCACTAGCCAGAAGTTGTTTGTAAGAACTAGCTTCGCTTACGCTCCGCTCGTTCGATTAGTAAATCTTTTTAGGGTAGACTTGGTCCTTGGTAAGAATAGCTGCTTGAAAATTGGAACTCGTAATTTCGAACTGCAGTTCGTGCCAGTGAGTTTTCGGAACTTATGTAATGCCATTTGTATGCCACTTTCGATAGAGCATTGTGACTATGTATTACAAAACCAATGTAAGCACTTCACATGAGCTTTACCTATATTTTACGCGGTTTTTTTACTGATATTTTTATACCGATTTTTATAGCCCGGACTAGGCTTATTAGTTGTCCTTGGTTATGACAATTATTGTGCGTGTGTTTCTAGATCAAGCCAAAAAAGGCCAACGTCATGACGTATCAAGAGCTAAAAGAATTAGCGGAGAAGAGAAAGGAATGGCGATTACTTCATCGACAAGAGCCAGGCTCTTAAAATTATGATGATGATAATGACAATTTATATTAAGGTGACGGGATACGCAAACTCGTAAAATTGAGGTATTTTTGTGCAAGTTTTGTGATGAATTCAAAGCATTTGGACGCGTGGATGTCGCATGATTTAAAGAGACATATAGTCAGGTTTCATGTTAAGTTAATGGTTTTCTCCTGTATATGAAAATCAGGTATATACAAGGGTATAAATTGGGGGTATATTTTTAATAAGTTTTTAGGGCAGCTACTAGATCCCGTGCCGCTACGCGAAAATGGTCTTAGAAGACCTTTCCCAACTTTTTAATTTATTATTACTGCCAATTTTTTCGAATATTTTACAGTCATCGTTAAAGTAAAAGTTATGTTGCAAAATAAAAAGCGATAGCCCGGTGAAGAAAAATAAAACTTGCATAATCTTTTCTTTGTGTAGCAAACAAATACATGTATTACACCTAGCGCAATGCTAACAATTGTTAGAAAATATTTTTCATTATTAGTACTTAACGTTTTCTAACAGGTCACAAAATAAAATCGGACTTGTGTGTTCTCATTTTTATAGGTTAAAAAGGCGTTCCCATACTCTACTAATATGTTCCTTCAGATCATGCCACTTCCACGCTCCCAAATGCTTTGATTTAATCACAAAACTTGCACAAAAACACCTCAATTTTACATGTTTACGTATCCACCTTAAGGAAAATATGCATCACGAATGTCTTAATTAGTTCAGGCTAAATGAGTAGCCGACTGAACAAGTACAAATTAAAAACTTCAACACTCACCATTCATGGCGTTCATGTTGGGGCCCGGCATCATCCTGGGCCCCATGTGTGGTCCGCCCATCATGCAGGGCTTAGGGCCCCCCATGCCGCCCATAGGATTGGGCATGCGCTGAGAACAAACAAACTTTAACATTATTTTCAATTAGGGTCCATACAGTCTATGGTAATAGGCATAATGATTTTTTTTCATGTATGGTAAATCGGGCTAAAATAGCCACGGAGTGGGTACCACAACACGGGAAAGGGGCGGGCAGACCCAGGCCGAGATGGCGAGATGACCTGGAAGCATTTGATAACGACTGGCCTGAAATTGCAAGGGACCAAGACAGATGGAAATCGAGGGGAAAGGCCTTTGCAGTGGGACACACTATAGACTATTAATTAATTAATTGATGGTAAATCGATTGGTTTTGTTGTCAGGATCAAATGTCTATATGGGGCGTAATTGCGTTAAAGCAACTCAAAAGTCAGAAATGAGACTTAAAGTGTTTTTCAAAACGCTTCTAACAAAATGATGTGCAAAAGTAACTTCACGATCAAATAAATAGTCCACCCAATAACTGGCCACCTTACAAAAGGTGGTGTAGAATAGTAGTTTATGTAACTGTTACGTAATAAGGGTCCTTAAAACATGAGTGTGGTTTTATGAAACGAGCCGCAGGTGAGTTTCATAATAAGATCACACGAGTGTTTTAAATTACGTACAGTTGCATACACTGCTTTATCTACACTCATATTATTTATTTTAAATACCGTATTCGGAAACCATAGAATGGCCGCCATTGCACCGCCATGGCCAACTCGATTGTGTCGGGGAGGCGCGTGTCGGGCTGTCGGCGGATGCGCGGGAGGGTGCAGGTGTACATTATGTTATCAAAACTCATAGCACATCAATAATTGAGCATGAAAAGTTAAAATTACGTTACTGACACGGATAAAAAGCTTATCATAGTAAAATCGGTCGTGGTAATGCTAGCCATTGCCTACCGTTTTCGAACACGTTTTAGAGAACTTACAATATGAGTGTAGATAAAATGTTTTAATGGGTATTATTAGGCTACAGGCTGGTTTTTTTTAATTTAGATTTTAGACCTTGCGGGAGGGGGGAGGGGGAGCGTTGGCCACTACCTTGGTTAAAAGGTACCTAAATTCAGTTTTTTCACCTTGACAATTATACGGTTGCCAGTATTACTAAAGTGTCTATGGATCGTATAAAGACGATAAAATTGTCTACAATTTTTCCATACACAGTATATCTATAAGTCTTACAGGTAAAAAGATGAAAAAAGGTGCGTCAGGTGTGGACCCGCCTAAGGAGTGAGGTTATATTTTTGGACATGAAATAGTTCACAGAATATAGCGTTCAAGGTATGATGATAACTGTTCAGATTTAAGAAAAAAAAAAAACTTACCCCCATAGGCCCGCCGCATCCTCTGCCCATATGCATATCGCTACACATCCCCCCCTTCATATCCGGACCGCCACATGGCCCTCTAATGCCCTTCATCCCGCACATCGGCCCCATCGGGCCATTAGGCCCCATGTTCATCATTGGCCCATTCGGCCCCATCATGCCATTCGGCCCCATGTTCCCATGAGACATCATCCCGGGCCCCATGCCCATCATTGGCCCATTAGGGCCCATCGGACCCATGCCCATATGCGGGCCGGACATTGTACAGGAGGGGCCGGAGTTGGACATGCTAGACATGGATACCATGGGGCCGTTCGGCCCAGACCCCATTGGACCGTTTGGGCCCATTCCAGACATGGGTGGAAAGGGTGTGTGCATGTTGGCGGTGGAGTTGGGTGGGTTGTCCGGGGAGGGCTGCGAGGGGTCCCCGGGGTTGGTGGGGCCAGACTCGGGGAAGAGGATCTGGTGCATCTTCCTGATGGTGGCCAGCTGTTCCTCGCGGTGCGCGCGCTGCTGCGGTGTTAGGTTCTCGTCTGGAATTTTAACACCTGCAATAGATAGATAGTACTTATTGTAAATTTTACATGATATTGATACAAGAATTAAGATCGTAACAAACTAATAAATCTCGTTTTTTTTTAAGATTTGAAAAATAACGTTCGATATTGCCCATGTATCATTTCTTTTTTCAGAAAAATTTAAAAGAAGTATTTATTTGTAAATATTTACTTATAAATAGCGAGTTTTAAAATCGTCATTCCAAAATCGCCATTCTTCACGTTAAAAAATCAGTCGTTTTTACCATCATCTCAGAAATTTTTGTGTTTCCTGCATCGTGCATTAAATCTCTGACATTTGAACAATAATTTGAAGAGGTTACATACCCTTGGGCCCGTTACAGTCGGCCTGGCTGGAGGGAGTGTCGGCCTGACTGGAGGGCGGCTCTGACGACTCAGCGCACGCGTTTGGTCCGTTTGACATGCCGTTTGACATTACGGAGGGGTTTTTCTGAAACGAAAGGTTCATTAAATACTTGAATATCACAGGAATCGACCTATATAACAGAAGTAAAGTAATCAAGTATATATAAATCGATTCGTTTTGTTGTGAGGATCAAATGTCTATATGGGGCGTAATTGCGTTAAATAAAGCAACACAAAAGTCAGAAATGAGACCTAAAGTCTGAGATTTGCACATGTTTTTCAAAACGCTCCTAACGAAATGATGTGCAAAAGTGACTTCACGATCAAATAGTCCTTCCAATAACTGGCCACCTTACAAAAGGTGGTGTAGAAAATGTTTTAATGGGCATTATTAGGCTATAGGCTGGATTTTAACAATTTAGATTTTAGAACTTGCGGAGCGTTGGCCACTACCTTTATTAAAAGGTAACTAAATTCAGTTTTTTGACCTTGACAATTATACGGTAAATAGGTGTAACAAAAAAATGCTCTTAAGTTTAATCATCCATCTTGTAATGGTAACCCAGTTTGCCCAACATTTACATCTCTATCTAAAGGGTTTAGCAGGCTAAGGAAGGACGTGTGGCCCCTGTGAGGAATAGTTGAATTGGTAAATGTCAATTGTTTATCGCCTCGCAATTTATTTTTTGACAACTCTTTCCAACACGTTTTTTTGAAAGTACAATTATGAAAAAAATCATGTAAATTGCTTATAGTATTAGCTACTAGCATACAAAAAATCAATTGATTATATTTGGTGCAACATACTGTAAAAAAAAAACTAACGAAAGTATTCAAGTATCAAGAGCAGGCTTCTGAACTGAAAGTTCGTTTTTAAGTTTTATGTTTGTTGCAACAAAGGGTGTATTGTTTTTAATTTGACGTATGACTGTCAAAAAAGGTCACTGAACTACTGCTGTGTTAGCATTTGTAACTAATTTTACTAACTACTAAATCAACGAAACGACGGATGTGCTATATGTTTATTATTTTATAAACAAAATTAATTGGTTTCATTATAGTACACGTATTAACATAACGAATTAAATAACTCATTAGAGCAGATATCACAATATAAGTCACTTAGATAATGACTATCGTAATATTCGTCGTCCCAGGTATAGGACAATGTTATCCTGCAGTCATCGCAATATCCTTTTAACATAATATTTTCGTCAGAGAGCGATATCTCAATATCTGGTAAAGACTGTAAAAACAGTTGCTTCGCTATTAAGCTATCTTTAAATTATACAATACTATTATACAATTTATACGCTAGCACATTTAACATAATAGTGAATTGTTTAAGGGAATATACAACACGTTATGTAGAAGAGGAGTCAGATTTTTCCATAATGGCGAAAGTAAGCTTTAAATGTAAATAAAATAAAAAATAAAACAGAAACTTCATGTACAGTCGAGGACAAAGAGATGCAATAAGGTCCAAAAGTGTATACATCTCTTTGTCCTCGACTGTATATACATTCTTTCAGATGGAAATCATAAAATCAAAAATATTTGGGCTCAACTTGCCACGGTTAATAGCGAAGCAACTGTTTTTACAGTCTTTACCAGATGTTGAGATATCGCTCTCTGACGAAAATATTATGTTAAAAGGATATTGCGATGACTGCAGGATAACATTGTCCTATACCTGGGACGACGAATATTACGATAGTCATTATCTAAGTGACTTATATTGTGATATCTGCTCTAATGAGTTATTTAATTCGTTATGTAAATACGTGTACTATAATGAAACCAATTAATTTTGTTTATAAAATAATAAACATATAGCACATCCGTCGTTTCGTTGATTTAGCAGTTAGTAAAATTAGTTACAAATACTAACACAGCAGTAGTTCAGTGACCTTTTTTGACAGTCATACGTCAAATTAAAAACAATACACCCTTTGTTGCTAGGCAACAAATATAAAACTTAAAAACGAACTTTCAGTTCAGAAGCCTACTCTTGATACTTGAATACTTTCGTTAGTTTTTTTTTTACAGTATGTTGCACCAAATATAATCAATTGATTTTTTGTATGCTAGTAGCTAATACTATAAACAATTTACATGATTTTTTTCATAATTGTACTTTCAAAAAAACGTGTTGGAAAGAGCTGTCAAAAAATAAATTGACATTTATTTCTTTTATTTTTCACGTATAAAATATTAATAAAATTATAGGGTATACTCCCACTAAAACCACGTTTCTGTGATTTTGTTTCGATGCTTTAGCTGCTATGGATTAGGAGATATAAGAGTTTGAAAAAAAATGTTAAGAAAATACATTTTTGACATTATCTCTGTGACAGTTCAAGATAGAGGGCTGAAAGTTGGAGTGGTTACTAGTTATGAGGCGACAAACAATTGACATTTACCAATTCAACTATTCCTCACAGGGGCCACACGTCCTTCCTTAGCCTGCTAAACCCTTTATAAATCATTCGTTTTGCCTGATATTGACAGAAAACACATTGTCTTCTAAACCGTTCAAGGTAGAACCTTCAAATTTCGAACGTGCATACATGGCGTTGGTCAGTGAGGGACAGTTAGCTACGAGACCCGGGACTGAGTTGGAAGAGGCTAGAAAGGTTACTGAAGATAGGAAGGCGTAGCGCGAGCTTGTGAAGGCCCTCTGCACCTCTAGGATGCGTTAGGATTACAACAACAGGAAAATGGGTTGAAAGTTTCTTGTATAATGAACAGGGATCGGAAACTCGGGAGCTATTATACCTACAACTAGCAAAATTCCGGAAAAAGCTAAGCAAGTATGGAGTCAGCTTCTTAAAAATAATATTTTTTATTATTTAAATCCCGGGATCCCGGGATTGTATGCAACATCAGAAAATGGTTAATATGTATCAACTGTCGTTGGGTTATGCCTTTTTTAGCGAATTTCGTCAACATACAAGCCGTTTTAACAACATACATAATGTATCAAAAAGACACGTGTTAGTCCGTTTAAGGGCTTAATTAATTATAGGTATTTTGATCATAGGAACAACTAAAATGGTCTATTTAAATACTTTAATACATTTCTATGGCTGTTATTCTAATTTTCGGTATTTCGAGAAATCCCGGGAAATTTATTAGTAAAATTAAATTGAGTCCGCCTCCAAACTAGTCAACATCGACGCGGCGTAGGTACTGAGCCCGAAGTTTAGGTATAATAGCTCCCGCGTTTCCGATCCCTGATAATGAAACACAATGTACTCACGGTGTCCCAGGGAATTTCACCATCAGCACCGAGGCCGTCCATGACACCGCAGGACGGGGTGCCCCCTGGAAACCCATCCATGGGTCCCATCTGCCCCATCTGACCCATTTGGCCCTGAAAAATACGTTTATTGGGAATATGTTTTCAAAAGTATTCTGATTTATTTATTCCATAAAAGCTGGCACTTATTTAATGAGTGGGGAAGGCAGGTGAAAACTTATTGTAGAGGACGCTCTTCCAGATTCCAACGAGGGAAAGAGACAAGAGTTGAATGGTCCTTAACATTGTACGGAAACTAAAGCCTACTAGAACTAATTTCTTGTACTGGCAATCATTTTACTGACAATGATATGCATGTGTGAGTGCATGTGAAAGGCTGACAGTGTCATTGTCGCGGTTTATTTGAATTATAGTAAAGTGTTGAATATTAAATAATAAACGCCAAAAAAATCCTAAAATTATTCATAGTCAAGAGCGAAACATTGTAAATAGTGTGTGCAATAAACAGCTGTAATACGCGAGGAAAATGGAACTATTTCGCTGTGAAACATTTTCAAATTAACATCAGAGCTGACAGGTAAACAAATCAAGATGTCACCATAACATAGAGAATAATATGAGAATAATACGCTCTATGGCTATACTGAACTGTCGCCATATAAATGAGAATAATAGCGCCCTCTTGACATAAATCATATATTTCTAGTCAGGCTCTATATACACTCTGAAGGCCCTATAGTTTTGTTCTACAGCATTTTAAATATTTCGGAAAGCGGCAAACTTCCCTATGGGAGCAATTCGAGACGAAACATTGAGTCAGTTTCGTTAAAATAAATAAAAACTACTTCCCGCCATACAAATTTAGCTTTTCCAAGGACCATTGTTGGAAACGACATTGTGACAGTTGAATGAACTAAATCTATTGTGGGCTGAGATTAGCTATTTCATTATTAATTTATTTAAATAAAAAAAATAAAAAATGACGATGAATCATTTATTTATTTTTATTTATTTGCATGGCCTTTTTAATAAATGAATCAGTGTCTCAGATTTGCGGCAGTAAAATATGAAAAAATATTTAAGTCGCTCCGTAAAAAGAAACTGCACAGCAAAAAATACTGTTGTACATCAAAGGTCGATTACGCATTTGTTGTTGTGCAATCATTATTATCGTTAGGTAATGGTTATATTTGTATTTTTTTTGTTATGTTGTTAAATACTAGCCGTAAAATATTATTATTCCAACGCTTACCTTCATCATCATCATCTGATTCCCCGGCCCGCTCATCCTCGCCGGCCCACCCATCATGTTGGGTCCCATATGCCCCATACCCATGGGCCCCATGGGTCCGCCGGGCCCCATCATGTGGCCCATTTGGTTGGGGCCGGGGCCGCCGGGCCCCATCATGTTGGGGCCGCCGCGCATGCCGCCCCGGGTTTTGGCCATAGCGAGGTTGTTGAGCCATTGCGCTGGGCTCTGTTTGTTGAATTGCCCCATTTTGAGAGGGTGTTTCTGTAAATTTAAATAGATATATGTCATTTAGTATTTGCTATTTTAAAACTAGAGAAAAATACTTTCATCAAAGGCAAATACTTATTAATGTTGTAAGTAAATTGGAAAGTACAGTCGACTACAAAAATATGTATCCACTTTTGGACCTTATTAATAGGTGAAAAAGTGAATACATTTATTAAAGTGAATATAAGTAGCATAGTCTAAATTCACTCGCCTATTCAGAACATCTTGTTTACATTATATTCTTTAAAAAATCATGTGTGTTCATGTTAAAGAAACTTAAATTAGTTTTGTTTAAGTACTTAAGTAGTTTGTTACTAACTCATACATAACATAACATATATAGTTACGTATAAGAGAATGATTAAGAGTGCTCTTTTTCGCCAACAAACTGTTACACAGTTTGGCGAAACTATAAAATACTGTATTGATTAAAACATCTTTTTGGTAATAAATTAATTAATTAAGGGCTATATGATGGATATATTTTTATTACTATAAGTAATAAATGCATTAGTACTTTTTGTAGATTTTTTTATACATCCTTCTAACTTTTTAAATCTAAATATATAAAGGAAGAAACTGACTGATTGACTGACTGACTGACTGACTGACTGACATATCAACGCACAGCCCAAACCGCTGGTTCTAGAGATTCCAAATTTGGCACGTAGCTTCCTTATAAGGTCTAGGGGTGCACTAAGAAAGGATTTTTCAAAATTCACCCGGTAAGGGGGTAAAATGGGGTCCAAAGTTTGTATGGCGAAACAAGATTTGTTAGACTATTTTATTCGAAACTTCACAGGAGTATTCCTAACGATAAATGAGTAAACACGTGTTTCAGGTTTTTTTGAAAATGCAACCCCTAAACGGGGAAAATGTGGTACATACAAACATACCAGTCTAACCGAGAACCTCCTTTTTGAGTACTTATAGTACGCGGGCGAAGCCGCGGGAAAAAGCTAGTTCAATACAAATCTCAAAGGGCAAAAAGTGTTAATTTTCGCGTAACTAGTTAAAGCATAGTTCACATAGAAATGGTACGCAATCAAATACGTAGCATTTTCAACGAAATTAAGACACGTGGATTTGAAGTGATAATAATTTTAAACAAAAAAGAACCGACTTCACTAAGCATCCACCTTTCCAACACCAAATGCTCGATCTGCTGTAAAAAATACTCAAATCACCATAGGTGTGCCTATAATAGTTGAAGAGTTCCCTCGATTTCTCCAGGATCCCATCATCAGATCCTGACATGGTTACAATGGGACCAACTGTGAAGTATACGCTTTCAAACAAAAAAAGAATTTTCCAAATCGGTCCAGCCGTTTTCGAATAATCGGTGAACATACATAAAAAAAATATAAAAAAATAGCAAAAACAAAGATCCCGACGAATTGATAACCTCCTCCTTCGAAATCTTGAAGTCGGTTGAAAATAAAACAATATTTGTTTATTTAATAGTATTAATTGAAATTATACACATTTATTACTGTTACCAGCGAATTTACGGACTTTTGTCTTGATGGATGTCATCATGTTCTGAACAAGACTTCTTTCAACTTTTTTAGCCTGTTGTTTCCACGTGGAACGCAGAGAATTGATGTCCTATACTGTTTTGCCTGTTTTGCTTCATATAACTTTCATTATTACCCAGTAGTTTTCAATTGAACGAAACTGAGGACAGTTTGGAGGATTCATATCACGGGGTAAAAATTCGATGTTATTTGAAGCATACCACTTCAAATCCCTTTTCGAGTAGTAGTAGCAGCTAGCCAAATCCGGATAAAATGTTACTAAGCCATTGTGCTTTTTAAAGAAATGCGAAAGTCGCCTTTGTAAGTACTCTTTCATGTAAACCTCGGACGTCATTGTTGATGATGTAATGAGAGTGTTGGTCTTAAGACCGCAACTGCAGATACTTGCTGTATCACATATTTCTTGGCAATTTTTTCAAGTTTTACAAACTTATATTTTTCATCAACATTCCCTCATTGGTAAGATAAAACTAGGTACTCGGTAGTTGATTAAAATCTAGCTTGAAGTAAAGTTTCATCATCCATAAGAGGCAACCCTTGAATTTTGTCAAAATTCGGTCGTATAAGAGTCGAGCACGTGTTTTTGCTGTTTTGTTCTGTATCACGGTTCGGTTTGGCTGTTTTATGCCTTTATATCTCTTACCCAGCTCTAAGGCGTATACGTTTTACAGTACTTACTGCTCTAAGGCGTATAAGTCTGACAGGACTTTTTTTAAATATGCCAGATAGATAATAATCCGATAACCCTGGATTTTGTTTAACAGCCCTTAACACTTTTTTTACCAAGTTCTTGTCCTTAGTGCCAGACCTTTGGTTGAGTTGGGGCTTTCTATCGAAAGACAGAAAACCCTGGTATTTTTTAAGACCCTACATACCGTGATTTTCGGTAAATTTAACGATTTAGCGATATTCCATCCGGACGAAGAGGGATTTTCTAAGTATTTGTTCACAATCAATTTTCGTTTTTCATCTTCCATCGTCTAAAATTTCGAAATTCATAGACCTATCCGAGTCAAACTTTTGGCGCTAAGACTTCAAAATATTGACTTTGAATTGCGATCATCATTTTTTTATTTTTGACATCAAATGTTTTTTGATCTTGCGACAACTACGTGCCATTTCTATATGAACTATGCTTTAGAATACCAATTTATCGACTATATCGAGATTATTTTCCTTACATGTTTCTCAAAAACCTTTTTATACAACACCAACATTAACATCATAATAAACCCATCAATGTCCGACCTTGGCTGACGCAAGGGCGTTACAAATGATCATTGAACACTAATAATTACCAGCATTTAAAACTCAAGGTAAGCCAAAATTGAGGTAAATAACATTTATGTCTATTGTGAATTTCATCATCGTATTCAGCCCACTGACTTCTATATAGCTTATATGCTTATGAATATAGCGCTGAGTTAAAACGAGACGAACATATTTTTATGTGGTTTGATTTTCATATGTCCGGTTTCATACTTCACGGGATTTCGCCCAGTCAATAACGATTCAGTGGTTGAATCAATAACTTCTAAGGGATAGAAGTTATTGATTCAGCCACTGAATCCTTATTGACTGGACGAAATCCCGTAATATAAAATTTTATGAGAATCACGAGCTCTTTCGATCCTAGTAGGATACAAAAAGTGTCCCAAAGTTTTCATATACTTTTTGTTACTTCCATTCCGTTGCTGCCATAAGAAGTCTATGGAAAAATTGTAATGGAATAGAAAAAAACTATAACTAACTAAAAACTATAGATATTGGTTAGAGCGATCGGATCGGTGTTGCGAAAGGTCGCAAGTTCGAATCTTAATCACCGCAGTAAGATTATACTTTCAATCATAAAATCAAATGTGAAATATTATAAATATACATAGAGGATTATATCTTAAAGGTATAACCGAGAACTGGGTTACCGATACAGCCTTGGTTGCGGCGCAGATAATGCGTTTGCAACGCCCATTGAGACGTTTTCTCAAGCGTGCATTGGAAGATGCACTTATGTAATGTTTTATATTGAATGCTACTGTTGACGTTAGACCGATTCAATACGGTTTTGTTTTCAGGCTAAACCTGCGTTCATTTTTTTTTATTGTTATTTATTTTCTTCTGATGCTCTGAAAATAAGCTGTTAATCCATGTACCGCGGTCGGAAAGTCATTTCTGTCCTAGGGAGTTTCACTTTGAAAATATGTATAAATTTTAATATTAACGATTTGCGAAGAAATTCGGTTTAAAAATGGTTTTTTTTTGTACCACGACGGTGGCCAACAAGCATACGGCCCGCCTGATGGTAAGCAGTTACCGTAGCTTATGGACGCCTGCAACCCCAGAGGATTCGCATGCGCGTTGCCTACCCTTTAAGAACCTATACACTCCTTTTTAGGGTTCCGTAGTCAACCAGGAACCCTTATAGTTTCGCCATGTCTGTCCGTCCGTCCGTCCGTCCGTCCGCGGATAATCTCAGCGACCGTTAGCACTAGAAAGCTGAAATTTGGTACTAATATGTATATCAATCACGCCGACAAAGTGGTAAAATAAAAAGTGGAAAAAAATGTTTTATTAGGGTACCTCCCCTATACGTAAAGTGGGGAGTGATTTTTTTTTTCATTTCAACCCTAACGTGTGATATATTGCTGGATAGGTATTTAAAAATGAATAGGGGTTTAGTAAAATCATTTTTTGATGTAAATATTTTCGGAAATAAACGCTCCAGAAGTAAAAAAAATTGTGTCCCCCCCCCCTCTAACTTTTGAACCATAACTTTTAAAAATATGAAAAAAATCACAAAAGTAGAACTTTATAAAAACTTTCTAGGAAAATTATTTTGAACTTGATAGGTTGAATAGTTTTTGAAAAAAATTTATAAAATAATTTCTGAACTAAGTTTGTAATTTAACCGTATAAGCAGGTGTTTATTTTATTTATTGTACCTGTAATTTCTACAAAATCACAATGAAATGACGTACTTTCAAATAAAGTTGACGGACGGAAAACTACGGAACCCTACACTGAGCATGGCCCGACACGCTCTTGGCCGGTTTTATTTAAAGAACCTCATACTGTAGCCCGCTGGGAAAACCTCGGCAGGGAGTTCATTCCACAGTCGCAGCGTTCGTGGGAGGAAATTCCTCTTAAACCGTACAGTGCGCGACCCCTTAGGCTCCAAGGTGTATGGATGAACACCCTGCCGGCGGCGAGCAGTGCGGTGATAAAAAGCTGCCGTGGGCATCATATCAAACAGTTCTTCAGAGCACTAGTACTAGTACTTCAGAGGATTAGTCGTATGATTTCCATTCTATCGATCTTTTGTCTCTATCAATTATTAACCCTTTAACCGCCGCTGTCTGATATATGAGACGAAGTGACAATGTAAATGACGACTACGTAAATTAAGACAGAGTTCAAAATTGAAGGTTAAATAAAGAATAAGTGCCTACTTCAAGAAATTCTACTATAAGTTTATGATAGATAGATATATTCTTTATGCTTGGTTGTGTTACATAAAATACACATGTACATCTAGTTTGGTATTTGAACAACCCATACAATCAGAGCGCAAGCAGCTGCATACGAAAATCGGCCTAGCCGTGTAGTATTACGTCCGAATGTGACTTCTACGAGGCGGACAACTCTGCGTTTATGAAGTCTAGTGTATTGAGTTAAGGTTGATAATCAAATCACATTTAATTATTATGGATTTTACGCTATAATGTTCATACATTGCTGGTATCACGAGGGCGATCTTCGACTCTATGGCAAACTCACAAGCTTGCTAATCGCACTAACCTTGAAATAGTTTATTACACAGGGAATAACGAACTTGTAGCTCAACTCGTGAACTCATATTACAAGGAAGTAAGGTTGACAATCGCACTCACCTCAAGGTACTTCTTAGTGCCTGGCTGCGCACAGTGGTAGGCTATGATGGAGTGGTGTTGCCCGGAGATCACGGATTCGGCTCCCTTGTTGGCCATTATGGTCGAGAACACGAAGATCTGGCTCTGCTGCTGGCGTTAATAAGTTGCGTTAGTGAGGATTCTCTTTTTAAAATAGACTTTAAATAAGACCCCATAGGGTCTATATCAAACAGATATCAAATAGTAAAAAAAAAAAATTTTTAATGCGTCATTAATGGCAAAATAAATAACGCTTTAGGATCGGATTAATTGTATAAAACAATTGCAATAAAATACAGAATGAAATCCGAAATAGCGCGGCTGACTTGTAAAAATTAAAAATTGTGGGCCTGAGGAAAATTGCAAAAAGGACGAGTGGAAGAAGATCAAATTTAAAGCATATTTCGAGCTACAAAATCATACACATTTTGTTTTTATGAAATATGACCGGTGATCGACATGCCCTTCGCTGGAAATGCCCATGGACACCCCGGGACCCATTGCCCCCCTTGCGGCATACGCTCATGTCCGGCCCTTTAGGGTTGCGGCAGTTTTGAAGTCTTACGCCTTATAATATAAGAGAAGTTATAGTTGTACTCTACCTCCATACTCCCAGCCTGCTTGCTGATCACATTCGACGGCAGCGTCTGCGCTTCGCTGGACATGCTCATGGACACCCCGGGACCCATGGGCCCGCCGCCACCCATGCGGCACGAGCCCATTTCCGGCCCGTTAGGGTTGCGGCAGTTTTGGTTGCCGTCCTAGATTTACAAAAATTACGTTTATTGAAAAATACTAATTGGCATCCTTAACACCAGTATCCGTGATGATACTGATGATAATTTCCTATTTTTCAGTGACATACCTGCATGTTGCCAGACGATCCTCGCAGCCCAGTTTGCGGGTCTAAGATATCGTTGGAGTCTGAAGACAGCCTCTCGGACTTGAGAGATCCCGGTCCGGGCATGTCGCACGACGGAGACTTGGTTGGGTCACCTGTATAAATTGACAGTCGTTAGTTTTGTGAAATACGGTAAATATAAACTTGTTTTTTATATCTTAACAAATTATTTATTTTATATTATTATTATGAGACTGACCAGCGATCGGCCCTAGTCTCACCTGATGAAAAGTGAAGACAGAGCCTAAGATGGAGCTCACCGGTTCAGTAATAGCCTAAATATAGAGTGAATACACTCTTGCTTTAAAGAGACCGAGATCGTATTCGTCAGGGAATTATTTACTATCGCTAAAACCCTTAACACTAGTTACCTACTCTGGTGCTAGGGCTTGATTTTGATTTTTTTTTCCATTCTGACTCTGTCTCCCTGTTGAGCTCCTAAACGATGACGGCTAGTAGGACTCCTTCGGCGAGGGTCCCTCGTGAGTGGGGGCTCCATTTTGACCCTGTGTGCCGGCTCATCGGCGCCTAGCTACTGGTGCATCGAGTGATAAGGTCACAAATGAGAAAATTCTTACCATCGCCGTCCATGAGGCCGTCGATCTCAGTCTTGATCCCGTCGACCCCCAAGTCCCCCCAGAGTCCTCCTGCGAGTGGGGCTCCATTTTGACCCTGTGTGCCGGCTCATCGGCGCCTTTATCTACTGGTGCATCGAGTGATAAGGTCACAAATGAGAAAATTCTTACCATCGCCGTCCATGAGGCCGTCGATCTCAGTCTTGATCCCGTCGACCCCCAAGTCCCCCCCAGAGTCCTCCTGCGAGTGGGGCTCCATTTTGACCCTGTGTGCCGGTTCATCGGCGCCTTTATCTACTGGTGCATCGAGTGATAAGGTCACAAATGAGAAAATTCTTACCATCGCCGTCCATGAGGCCGTCGATCTCAGTCTTGATCCCGTCGACCCCCAAGTCCCCCCCAGAGTCCTCCTGCGAGTGGGGCTCCATTTTGACCCTGTGTGCCGGCTCGTCGGGCTCCTTCTTCAGCGCCGCCGGGGTCGGCAGCGACGCTGACGGCGGGCGGGAGCCGTGGCCTGTTTAAAAACAACCTATTTCAATTCCTTATGCTTTTAAAGTTGTTGTTTATGGATTAAGGATGAGACTAGACTGAGTAAAACATATTTTAATGCTCAAAATCAGGGATCTCCAAACTTCACTCCAAGCAAGAGGGCCACAGCCGAACCTCCGGTACTTTTCGCGTGTCGGATTTTGTGGAATTTTACACTTCTCCGGCCCGATTGCAAGCTCGCGAGCCGGATCCGGCCCGCGGGCCATAACTTTGGTAACCCCTACATTTAAATGCAGGTCTCACAAACGTATAACAAAAAAGCAAGCAAATTCTTTTGCTTGCTTAACGCGGCCCGAATTAGTAGGTAGGATATAGCCTAGCCGTCAAAATAGTTATATTTGCTCTTATGTATACAGGATGGATGTCCTAAATAGGTCAGATAGTGCATCTATCAGACCCTTACATTTCACGTGAAAATAATTTTTGAAGACCTTCCCTAACTTTTTAAATTAACGACCGCACACACGTTTAAAATAGGAAACAATGTTTAAATTGCAAAGCCACTAAATAATTACGTTCCATTCCTGTTGGTGTCATAATGAATTTATGAAATCTTACTCATAAACGTTTTTTATATTATATCCAACGTTATTCAGGCGTTAATATGCATATAAATGGTAGATAATTGTGACACTGTTGTACAGTCAAGTGAAGAAGTGATTTTACAATATACAAAAAGTTATACTAGTGCAGTCATTGAAGCATTATTGCTCCGAATTTTTTTACTGTGAACCGAATTGCATACAATTTTGGAATTAGGTTCATCTTACCCTTAACTTCAAAAGTGAAAATGATTTGAACTCCGCAACCACCCTGGGGGTGGTTGCCACCCCTTCTCGGGGGTGAATTTCTTTTTTTTCAAAATAACCTCGGATATCGATAGGCCTAATTTTAAGCAAAAAATCATCTATAAAGTTTTTCAAAAAATCCAATACTTTTCAAGTTATTGGCAATTGAAAATTCGCAATTTTTTCACGTTTTTCATCGGTTTCTTGCAAATATCTCCAAAAATATACGTTTTATCGAAAATTTTATAAAAAACAAAATTGTAGCAGGTAAAACAATGAACAATTTGGTTTTTTATAAAGTATTCTAAGTGCAATATTAAGCTAGATATTAAAGATCAAAGCCGTTTTTTATTTTGTCTGAAATTTAATCGATGTGGTCAATGCCATCTAGCGGCGAGCAGATGCATTTTATGCATTCTAATACAATAGGGTTTTGTAGTGCTTGAAATAAGCTTTAAAATGAGCACTATTAAAAGTCTTTTGCACGTAAAATAAGTGAGCTGTATTGCAAATAAGGGGAGCATCTAATGTTTTTTCTTTTAAATCAATGGGTTTCATAAGTGCCATTTCCACCAAAATTAAAATTAATCGTATTCCGCCTAGAATTAACTTTATTATGAAGAGTTTGATAGATAATATCAGTTTGGCTGCTTCAGGACATATATTTTTCAAAAAAGTCACGATTTAAAAAAAACAAAATTTAAAATTTTTTAAAAACCCACTTTTTTTTCATAATATCTCAAAAATGACGACAGATACGTATAAAAGTGTATGGATTAAAAATTTAGGTATTTTTCTGACAAACAATTTGGTTTTTTTGTTTTTTCTGTCAAACAAAAATTGACGGAGATATGATTGTTTAAAGAGCGCGTGGCAGCGCAATCACAGCCTCTCTTAAGCCCTTTAACCCTTCACCGTTTTAGAAAAAGGTTTTTTACTATATATTGCAATGAAGGATGTTGTAGCTCTCTTAATTACCTTTACAATGGTTTTTTATAAATTGTGATAGCATGAAAATTGAAGGAGTTATGGTCCTAAACAAACCTGGAGTGCGATTTTTGAATCTCACCAAGTGACTAAATCTCACCGATGTGAGTGATTTACTATCGATCGGAAATCACTCACATCGGTGAGAATTAGTCACTTGGTGAGATTCAAAAATCGCACTCCTGGTAAAAACTTATCATATTTTTTTCTACTTAGTAACTGAAAATTTCGGAGTGTGAATATTTGGAGCAATGTGAAAGTACGCAGTATAATAGAGACCCACAACTATTGTAATGTGTATATATTGAAATGATTCTTGGTTTTGTAAAATGAAAATCCCAGGTTGTGCGACAAGATTTATTAAACATCCCACACTTATATTCAGCATTTGCAGTAAATACCCCTCCACTACACTTCTTTTATATCTTAACTCCCTAATTAATAACAAACAGGGTTTGTGCTTACAATTGGTCAGTATATTCTCGGCTGCGGAATCCCGCGCTAGCTAACGGTTCGGTACCTGGTTACACTACGGCAGGCCTACAGCTGTCGCAGGCCCACGGTGTACCCGTTGAACTCTCGTGCTGGACAACCGGCACGTCGAGCGCCAGCGTCGCCGACAGCCTGCTCGCAGGAACAGCGAGCCACCGTCGTGCAGCTTCCATCAGTTTGACGCGACGTGGTCTATAAAGACCATAACTAAACACCTCCTAAGAGGGAATACGAAACCCGCGTATGCCGCTCGTTGTTCCGATGTCAACCTCCGGAGGTGTTAGGCCTTTAGGGACGCTACCGCATGCGGCCCAGCGTCCGCATCACCGCCTGCGCTACCGGCAGGTTACAGTTTTGGGCTAAGCGAAGAAGGATAACACTTTATTCAGTGTCATGGATCGATTCGGAATCGTAGAAGACTTTCATATTTCATCAATCTAGAACGAACCATAGACTATAATATTTTTAAATTATTTTTAAATATGTAATCATATATATTTACTGTTTTAATTTAGGGGTAGTTTTAAGGGTAGAAAAGCTTAAGAATATGATAATCATTTTCGAGAGTGTGGAATAATATTTAAATCCTTTTCATTTTATAAAAAAAAAAAAAATTTTTTTTATCAAGGGGTAGTTTTCAAGGGTTAAAAGGGGGTTAAAAATTTGATAATTATTATAGAGAATATAAAATATTACTTACTCTATACTTACATCTTTTTATGTCATACCAAAGTATTTTTTTGTGATTTTTTCAATTTAGGGGTTGTTTGCAAGGGTTGTAAGATTTTCAAGGGGTTGAAAATGATTTTAATATGAGGTAATTATGTTAGAAAATACTTTACAATTTCACCACTTACTATTAGACATGTTTTCTTGCGATAAAATGGCTCAATGTCAATTTTTCCATTAAGGGGTTGTTTACACCCCTTAAAAATAATAGGCGGAGTTCAGATCATTTTCACTTTTGAAGTTAAGGGTAAGATGAGCCTAATTCCAAAATTTCATGCAAATCGGTTCACAGTAAAAAAATTCGGAGGTAAGACCGTATTTTTCGCTTCAATGACTGCACTATACATCTTTGCCGCGTTTTTGTCGAAAGAGTCGGAACTAGAAATTTGATTTTAAATTATTAAGAACCTAGGTTTATTGGAAAAAAATTATTAAATTAGAATATGTCAATAAAAAATACATATCATCAAATTGTTACATAATTGTACTATAATTTACACCTTCAGTGCGTCAAAAAATCATACCTAACTTATTCTTAGATTGCCAATTTCTTTGTAATGACAGGATAAGCTAGTATATAGGTAAGACACAAACGCACATATTTCATCAATAAGTAGACCTTATACCAATGACATAAGGTTAAGATTGAGTTTTAAAGTGTCGTTTCTCTTCTCGATAGTCTACTGTCATTAACAAAGTTGTATGCATAGTTCAGGCATCAAAGATTCACATGCACAGATCGCGATAACGAGGCGCAGCGATTTACTCTGTGACTTGTCTCATACAAGTCGGAATATTACAAACGCCTGCCGCATCGCTCCGCCGCTACCGCTCTGCGCGTTAGCAGCTTAAATATACTCAAGAGCATAAAAACGGGTGCCTTTATTAAAAAAAATATTAAGGGGCGACACATTTGATCTGAATTCAGCTTTTCGTAGACAATTGTCTATTCGGAAATTTGTTTATGGTAGCTGAATTTTTATATGGAGGCCATAGACAATTGTCTATGAAAAGCTGAATTTAGATCAATGTGTGGTGCCCCTAAATGTTTATAAAAGCGTTAATTCCACTCCAATATTATTCCGGAACTAAATAAACATTGCATTCGTATTCAGTGGTGTATCCTAAACATAAGAAGAATTGATTACACGCATGGACGATAAGATAACTTATGCTTTCACAATCGCGTTTCTATTGTTCTTTTTCAATACGATAGTACATATGGATTATCTTGTGTGATCGTTTTGCGTGCTAGTTGTTTTAGGATGCATTATAAGCAATTTATACCAACATATCTATTCTCAAACAATTAAAAATAGAAAAGACTCAACGTCTATCCACAACCTGCCTACAACGAATATTGCGGTATTTTGGCCATGTTGCACGCAGGGATACCAGCAATTTGGAACGCCATATGGTGACCGGTAAAATTAAGGGAAAAATGCCTAGGGGTAGAAGTCCCAAACGATGGTCGGACCAAATAGCGGAGGAACTAAAAATACCTGTCAGCGACGCACTCCACCAAGCTACAGAACGGGACCGATGGAGTATGGGAGCTCATTGCAAATTTTGCAAAATGATGAATAGAAAAAAAAACTACGCATTAATTGAGAAATATAAAACAACGAAGTTTTTAGTATTACTGTGGTGGAATTTTGTCCTTAGTTACAGACGTATAACGTATAAGTCAAGAAACTAAAGACATACAACTGTTTAAAGCGAATTTCAAGATGTAACTTTGGAATTATTTTCTATCGAGCCGATTTCGTCAAATCGTGTATCGGAATTAACGAAGTTCTTCCAAATATAACGAATATTAACATATATTTTTTTTACTTTCTCAAAACGAGTAGTTATAGCTAAAAAAACTGTTTGAGTAGTCAATTTGAAGTTCATCGGGTGTTGTCAGCCTCTTAACAATAAAGTCGTGTTAAGCTCATTTTGAACACCTCACCCGCTTAGCTACTTCTGCATCTGACTGTACCTACCATGGACGTCAAAGATATGTTCACACTTTTCCACCTTAAGGTGCAATGCGGCTGTGGAATGCCGAGGTTTTCCCAGCGGGCTACAGTATGAGTTTCTTAAAAAAACCGGCCAAGTGCGAGTCGGACTCGCGCACCGAGGGTTCCGTACAAACCTGAAGGTATATAAGTAAAAGTTCACCCATTGCGTTGACATAGAAGTTTCATTTTGTTACAGCTGAAAGGTATTATAGACCTGAGTATTTGATATGCATTTCAATTTAATACCTCAACGTGTTTATGAGGAAAAAAGTAGTAAATTTAAAATTTAAAAAAATATTTTTTGTATGATTTTACTAAAAAATGTCTACTTTTCGTAATTTTTTCTTTGTCTGTGCTATATGAAGTTTCTTCGTGCCAAGTTTCAAGTTTGTTAGTTTACGGGAAGTACCCTTTAGGTTTTGAGTTTCTTGCGAGTACTCAGTTTCAAAATATGCGACTTAAATTGCTATTTCTTTTGATTGCGTTGACATAAAAGTTTGGTTTTGCTACATCTGAAAGGTCCTATAGCCCTGAGTATTTGATATAAATTTCAATTTAATACCTCCACGCGTTTACGAGGAAAAAGGTAGTAAGTTAAAAATTAAAAAAAAAAAAATTTTGTTTGATTTTACTAAAACTGTCTACTTTTTGTAATTTTTCCATTGTCTATGCTATATGACGTTGCTTCGTGCCAAATTTCAAGTTTCTTAGTTCACGGGAAGTAGCCCGTAGGTTTTGCGAGTGCCGAAAAACTCTAAAATTTGCAGCATAAACGACTGTATCTTTTGATTGCGTTGGCTTTTAAGTTTGATTTTTTTCACAGCTCCAAGGGACAATAGACCTGAGTATTTGATATAAATTTCAGCTTGATTCCTCCACGCGTTCCTGAGAAAAATGGTCTTGACAGGCAGACAGACAGACAGACAGACAGACAGACAGACAGACAGACAGACCCCTAAAAATGAGTGTATAGGTTCTGAAAGGGTAGGCAACGCGCATGTGAATCCTCTGGGGTTACAGGCATCCATAGGCTACGGTAACTGCTTATCAGGCGGGCCGTATGCTTGTTTGCCACCGTCGTGGTATAAAAAAAACCTTAGTGTTTTTTTTGTATGAGTAGGGTTTGCGATCCGGATACCCGGATACCCGAAATATCCGGATACCCGCTCACTTTCGGATCCGGATCCTATACGTCTCAGGATCCGGATATTACGGATACTACGGATCCATTCAATTATTATCACTAAAATGATTAATTCATAACTCGATATGCTCATATTTTGTTTTCGATTACTATATATTACTTTACAGTCTACATTGTGTGAATATACCTTATATACCCCATATAAAATAGATTGAACACGTCATTTCTGATAAATAACTCGTACTATTGCTATTGCTACATATTATGAAGTATGAGTACTCAAACTTGTCACTTACCGCACATTTCACATCTCAATCTAGGGATTGCTCCAATTGTTATTACTTTTAACTTAAAAGTTTTAAGAGAAACCTTTACTTTGCTAATCACTCAGTGTCAGTAGTCTTTGGGTCGTGGTCGTGTCCTGGAAAGTGCTAGTAACGAGCAGTCTTCCGTGGCTTATGATGCCTTATTAACAATATCACCCACCAGCGTAGAAGCTGAGAGAGTGTTCTCGTCTGCGGGTTACTTGTGTAACCATCTTCGAACACGATTGAAAAAAGATTCATTGGATGCCTTGAGTTTTCTGCGCTCACATTACCAACAACTAAAATAGTAATTTAGCAGATTGTTATTATAAAAACAAAATGTTGCCAATGTTGATTAACTAAAATTGTAGGTACAGTCAAACCACGCTAACTCTTCCAAGCAAATTAACTGTCAAACCATACAAACTGACTCATTTTGTATGGTTTGAGAGTTCATTTGCTTGGAAGAGTTAGCGTGGTTTCTCTTTATCAATGTTAATGTTCCTTTTAAAGACTGATTTACAAAGTTGATTTTAAATAGGTATACTTTAACTCGACTCGACTGATTTATGATTAAGATTATCCCAGAAATCCTGTCTAGGTAGCCTTTACTAGCTAGTAAACAATTAATATTTACATTATTATATCTACTAATACTATACACAAAGTGTCTTTGTTTGAATTTTTTTATTGAATGTTGATTAATATGCATACTCGTATACCACACACATTTCTTTTACTACAGTCACTACAGAGTTTAATTTAATCGTTAGAAACTAGCATATACAATTGTTCTTTTTAATATTGTAAGATGTTGATTATATGTAACGTAAATGATTTTATTTTTTATAGCTTACATGTACCAGCTTAGCTACGATACTAAATTGTTAATTATTAAGATTCTTTTGTTAAGTTAGACTGATTGTTATTATTTAATAAAGACCAGAGTTTACCGAGTATTTATATCATATAATTGTATTATTTGTGATGATATTGATAATTTTTTCTGTATTGATTTTAGAAAAAGTAATAAATCCCATTGAACCAATGATTTTTATCGTTTAATTAACGGAATCGTTTACCGTAACGTCAGAATTTAAGATTTCATTTTTCGGATCCGTAATATCCGTATTATCCGGATACCCGGATCCGTCATTTTTTTGGATCCGTAATATCCGGATCCGAAAAACTGACGGATCTTGCAAACCCTATGTATGAGCATGTATATAGAATAAACAATATAGGTTAGTTTGTTGATTGGATATTTTAATAGAAATAAATTATGAGCACGCGGAACAGCAATAGTAGTTTATGTAACTGTTACGTAATAAGGGTCCTTAAAACATGAGTGTGGTTTTATGAAATGAGCCGCAGGCGAATTTCATAATAAGATCACACGACCAATCGACCACCACGGACCAATCGAGTTGGCCATGGCGGTAACATTATGTTATCAAATTCGATGTTCCAAATTTGAAACTCATTGCTTAACAATATTTGAGCATGCAACGTTAAAATTACGTTACTGCCGCAGATAAGAAACTTGTCATAGTTAAATCGTTTGTTGTAATGCTTGTCATTGTCTACGGTTTTTGAACGCATTTTAGAGTACTTACAGTATGAGTGTAGATAAAGTTATATTATTGTAGTTAATAATATGCAAATCAGGCGTTACTTTGCGGAAGTCCATATTATTAAATACAATAATATGGACTTCCGCAAACTAACGCCTAATTTAATAAATTACGAAATTATTTGTAGTTTCTAGGATTTCGTGATTTATTTCTCGCATTTTCTATCCGCAACCTAAAGGTAATAAACTAATAAATGAAAACAATACTACCGGTCGTCGGTCGGTAATCGGGTTCATAATTGCATACCCAATTTATCTATGAATTGATAAATTGGGTATGCAATTATGAACCCGATGGTACATGTTATTTTTGGTAGTTTGACATACGAGTAAAGTAAGGAACGGCTCAGATTGCGAGCATTTGTAACCCGAACCGAAGGTGAGGGCTATAAACAAGCGATAAACGTATTTTCTTTCTTTCAATATGATACCTTCTTGTTTTACCGCCTATTACACAATTTTGACGTCTTTTCCTGGGTGTGGAGTGAGATTTGCCGGTGCGCGCGCGGGCGTTAAATGTGACTTACCGCCCGGAGTGACGTAAATGTACTTACCAGGCTCAGCGGAGTCGCTGGGCTCGTCCTTGAGGCGGGCGCCGCCGCCCTTCTCCTTCTCCTTAATCATACCCCTGCGTGCCTTCGCCAACTTGACTGTGGACAGAAAAATGGACAAAATTAATTAAGGATACTGATAGTCACGGACTTTCATTGAGCCATTTAGGTGTCAAACTAATTTTGTTATTTAATAGTAAAGCTATCAAGTGACCAGTATAAAGTCAGCTGTAAATGACTCAACGTCCGTGGCCGTACAGTGGATGCGCATCATTATTTCAGCCGAAAGACGTCCACTGCTGGACAAAAGCCTCCCCCAAGGATCTCCACAAGGAACGGTCATTCGCCGCCCTTAACCAGCTTTTTCCCGCGACGTGATGCTTGTGATGATTGTGGATGCGCATATGGTGTCATAAGCGTAGCGTATGCGTACGGCGCGGTATGACATATCTTATGGGTATACATTACAACGCATACGTACATTTTAACGAGTACGAAGAAGCGTGAAGCCGGCGTGGCGTGGCATTCATTTTAAAGTAAATTACGCTTAAATTCAGGAATTATTTATTATTTACAAAATAAATGTTTTTCTCCTTTTTCTTAATTAGTAAGATTATAAAAATTAATGGTAAATTAATTAATTTCAGAGTATCCCTATGAGATTCAGAGTATGAGTATGCTTACGGTTTTTTGGGTATTATTGTAGTAATTTCAAATCGAGCAAAAATATAAATGCAATAAAAAAATTAGATCTCTTGTCACAAGTAATTAACATGTACTTAAAATAATAAAAATATGGTTTGATTTAATTAAAAATTTTAAGAACTAGTTATTGGCAAGAACAATAAAAAAAATAAAGAATTATTTATAACAGCCCTCATTAATTTCTACAAATTATATTTTTTATCATTAATAAATTCGCAATATGGTTTGTCTCATACAATTTACTACCTACTTAGGTAAAAAGTGAAGCTTTTTAAATCTTTTTCTTCTTTGCCTTATCCCACAGTAGATGGGGTCGGCTCTCCTAATCCTACGGCGCCAAGACAATCTGTCTTGAGTTGTCGGGTTGGGTAGTTGAGCTTTCTTTAGTAGTTTCGCCATACTCGTCCACCACCAGAGGGGGCCGTCCTCTACATTTTTGGCCTTCTGGACGGGCTAGTGCTTTTTGCATGACATGGTCGTCGTCTCTCCGCATAACATGGCCGTACCACCTTAGGCGGGTTTCTACCAATTTTTCGGAGACGGATGTGACTTTGAAGCTGCCTCGAATAAATTCATTTCGTATCCTATTTTTGTAACGCAACATATTGTACGATAGTATTTTCTCAAAACAGAATTAATTGAATTTTTCTTATTCAAGTAAATTTAATCTTATATTAAGTAAATCATGGTCACCCTATGACAATACTTTTGTTTTGAACTTTTGACATTTATGCTGTATGGGAAACGACAAGACGTCACATTGAGTACTTGATTAGGTTGACCAAATCATATAAAAAATGTCTTTTTCTACTTATCTGAAAAATATAATGGATTTTAAGATTATGTGACGATCTGAAAAATAATTATCAATATTGGAGATAAAAAAAAGAATCATTAGGTTCATCTTTAAGTTCTGTATCATGCCTTTTTCTCTTGATCCACAACCCCAAAATCACCCTGTATTGGAACCAAAAGTATTTTTTTGCAATAACAAGACTTCAAAATATCTTATTAAATGCAATTCATATGCGTTATTCCATTATTTGCGATTTTCGTTTTCAAGTTGTTACTGGACTCTTAATCAAACTAAGTTTAAGATTTCAAGTTTTTCCTTAATGTTGTATGACTTTTTTTTTGCAAATCACAGTACCTTGGTAGCAATACTGTTATACTTTGTAACTTATTTCAATAATAAAATGAATAAATGTTTTTTTTTAATGTAATACTGTAAGCAATTCAAAATAATAATTATTTAGAATAAAAATTCCATTAGTCCTTTTATTTTCCTTCTCAGGTTAAATTTGTTTCAATATGAATATAAAAGTAAAATAAAATACAACATACAAAAAACAATATATCTAAAACATAAACACATGATATAAAACCTAACCTAGAGTGCCACCAGCATCAGAGCGAGGCCCAGGCGGCTGCCTGGCTAGTAATGACCTTTTATTATTATTTTGGTTCTTTGCTGCTCTTTACAGTACACTCGCGATCAAAAAAATCGACTCAAACTAATTTTTAATTTCATCGTTTAATATCTCAGGAACCAATCATGAGATCAAAAAAGCAACGGTACCATTTTAGAGCTAACAGTGTCAGCTTTCAATACGAGCATGTTTTTCAGGCGAAAAATTTCAGTTCATGAAAAACAAGCTAGCATACCAAGGAGGTGTAAAATTTGGGTGCAAAAATGACCTTAACAACGAAAGAAAAAACATTTTCATGAACGAATAACAATTTATTTTTATCTTTAATACCTGGTGTTACCACCAAAAACCTTTTTCACACATGCCATGCGTCTCTTCATTGACCTTATCAGCTTCCTGATGGTATCCTGGGGGCATGCTTCCCACTCTTCGACCAAAGCTTCTTTCAGGGCCAAAATTGTCTCCGGAGCAGGATTGCGAGCTCGAACCTTGCGTTTCAGGTAATCCCATAAGTGCTCGATAGGATTTAAATCAGGACTCAGAGGTGGCCACTTCAGAGTCGGGATGCCAACTGCGTCAAGGTACTCCTTTGTGACGCGGGCGGTATGACAAGGGGCGTTGTCTTGCATGAAATGGAACCCCTCGTCAAAGAACCCGGCGTAGGGGACGACATGGTCTTGCAGGATGTCGGTGATGTACCTGTCTGCATTCAAACCACCGCCTCGACCCCCGCCATCAACAAAAACCAGCTCGGTCCGCCCCTCCATGGAAATCCCCGCCCACATCATGACGGAACCTCCACCGTAGGCGACTGTTTCAGCGAAGCAACACTGGGCGAACCTCTCTCCAGGTCTTCGGTACACCCGTCCTCTTCTGTCGCTGCCATGGAGACACACTCTGCACTCGTCGCTGAAGAGTACGCGGCTCCATTGGTCGTAGGTCCAATTTTCGTAGGTCGCCACGAATTCCTTCCGAGCGTCCCGATGCCTCTGAGTCAGTTTGGGCCCAGTAGCAGGTCTTCTTGGGGTAAGGTTGGCTTCCTTGAGTCTCCGCCGAACTGTTGAGGTGCTAACAGGCACAACCCGGTTCCGCATCAGGTCTTGCTGGATGGCAACAGCGGTACGGTGGCGATTACGAAGACTGGAGGTGGCGATGAAGCGGTCATCCCTCTCCGATGTGCACCGCTGACGGCCAGATCCTTGTTTCCGTTTCAAGGTTCCAAACCGACAAAACCGACGATAAACTCTGGAGACAGCAGACTGGCTTAAATTCAGCTGCTCAGCAACAGAACGCTGCGAGAATCCTCGATTCACCAAGGTGACGACTTCGGTGGCTTCAGCTTCGGTGGTATCCATTTTTCGAAGGTGATTCCGGTGTAAGATTGCGAGGAGATGTGCACTGGTCAACTTCTGATAAGCGAATGATAAGAAATAACCGGTTACACCGGTTTTTATTGGTCTCAAGAGGGCACAACTCGTGCATATCATAACCATGTAAAATGCCATTTTGTACAAAAACTGCGATAACCTAAAAACTACGCAACTGAGATCGATGTCTTTTACTGTTTTTTGTAGCTGAATAAATTCGTAATAAAATTGCATTCAAAGTTTTATTAAAATATTTCCCGCTTTCCGGAAATACGACCAAAAGTAAAAAATGTTGCTTGAGTCGATTTTTTTGATCGCGAGTGTATATATGTTCACCAGTTCTAATTCACCCTCAACAGCTCAAAGGTTAACTGGAAACTATCCCTTTATTTAAGGGATATGTTCACTATTGGGATTGGGCTAGATATGCAGACTTGCATTTTTAGTTGTGTTAATATTAGTTATGCAAATTAACTCAGTTTTAAATAAGTTTGTGTAATGTATAAGTAGGTATAATACAAAATTAATATTTTTATTTTAGAGCGCACTATTAGCCAACAAACTGTCCTCAGTTTGGCGAAAAAAGATGTATACCTACCACTTAAGTTTTCTCTTGAAATAAATAAATAAAATAAAATAAATATTGTACAAATGTTATGTATTTTTCCAGTTGTATATTTAAATGTTTATCTACACTCACATTGTAAGTCCTCTAAAACGTGTTAAAAAACGATAGGCAATGGCTAGCATTACCACAACCGATTTTACTATGATAAGCTTTTTATCTGTGACAGTAACGTAATTTTAACTTTACATGCTTAAATATTGATACGTTATGAGATATGATAACATAATGTACACCGGCACGCGCCCGCCGGCACAAACGAGTTGGCCATGGCGGTGCAATGGCGGCCATTCTATGGTTTCCGAACACGGCATTTAGGATAAATAATATGAGTGTAGATAAACTACTATTAACTACTACGATACGATAAATGAATAAATAATAACTACTACTAATAAGTTCATCATTAATTACTAAGTTATTTGCAGATTATGTTATTCAGGTTTCTATGTATGTTTTGTATGCATCTTTTTCTTCCTCCTAGCGTTGTCCCAGCTTTTTTTAATCTATTGAGCCTGGGGTCCTCTCGGCAACCTAATCCCAGAAATTGGCGTAGGCACTAGTATTTACGAAAGCGACTGCCATCTGACCTTCCAACCCAGCGGGGAAACTAGGCCTTGTTGGGATTAGATCCGGTTTCCTCGCGATGTTTTCCTTCACCAAAAAGCGACTGGTAAATATCAAATGATATTTCGTACATAAATTCGGAAAAACTCGGTATTACAAGCCAGGGGTTTGAACCAGAGACGTGCCGACCTTTGGATTGAAAGTCTGACGTTTTACCGCTAGGCCACCAGCACTCTCTATGTTTTGTATGTGCATGATATTAAAATTTATTTTATTTATTTAAGCCTTCTTTCATAAACTTATTTATTTTATTTTCAGTTTATTGTTATTATTATTATTATTTTTTCTCGTATCTCATGTGACCTATGACATTAAAATATTGTGGCTGTATTTTATAGATAACATTGCTTTTTTTAATATGAATCCTTATGTTTTTAACTTTCTATATTCATTTTATATTTGACTTGGTATTTATAAGAGTTAGAGGTACCACCACTTTAATAAAACTAAAAACTTGTAATTACTATAATACTCTCAGGGCTCAGTTAGTTGTTCGTTCTTTTTTGTTTTTTCTCTTGTTCCCCATTTCATGTTTAAATAGACAATTTAATGACACAGAGTTACTAGGTACAGTTACTGGCAATAGTATCTTCCTACATGAAGGCCGCAAAAATATGTGACACACTCTTATTGCCCTACAAATAAGAGTGTGTCACATATTTTTGCGGCCTTCATGTAGGAAGATACTATTGCCGGTGACTGTACCTAAAGAGATTATTGAATTCTACATAAAGAGCATACAATAATTAAAAATTTGGTACGATTTGCTAAAACATGTCAAGAGGCCTGAATACTTTTTTACCAGTAATCTGTATTATTTACATTGTGTGCAGTTAGGCTTTCTTGTTTACTACTTTTGTTATAGGTGATATTTTAAAATATTTATAATTTAAGCAATTAAAATGAATAATTTTATGTCTGTTATAAATTATTCCATGTATAGGTACCTATTTAGTTATGTATAATTTGCTAAAACTATAATACGCAGTTGTAAAGGTAATAATTTGTACCACCAAACAGATTTTAGGGGTTATGCTGTCTGCATTCTATCAACAATTAAGATAATACAATTTACCAATTTAACTTATAAACATATTGGTAGCAAAAACCACATTCTACTATCATATCATGTTTTATAATGTTATGTTCTTTATATAGAGTTAAGCACAGAACTATATTTTATGTTAAAAACTGTCAGCATCCTTTATCCCATCAAGAGACATCATAGACCTGAATACTAATTACAATTGCAAGTTCATGATATATTTATGCTTCTATAAGTCTAGTGTGTGTTTGTTTGGTTAAGGAAGCACTCCCAAGGAGATTTCAAGGTAGAAGCTTGGACATATGATAGCATCCTTCATCCCATCAAAAGACATAGATTTGATTACTAATTACAATTGCAAGTTCATGATATATTTATGCTTCCATCAGTCGTATGTGTGTTTGTTTGGCTAAGGAAGCACTCCCAAGAAGATTTCAAGGTAGAAGCTTGGACATATGATGGTGGTGAATGAGTAAACAGCGTAGAAACGCGTTTGTATACATACGTTACGACGACGCCTTTCGTCATGGTGCCGTTATTGGCACATTTCCCGCCGATCCACGGAACGACACTTCATTACGAGAATTTCATTATGCACCAAACGATCCAGAGATTATTATAAATAGAGATATGTAAAAACCTTGACGGACGGTACGACGCTGGCCGCCGTGCCACGACCCGCGACGTATTAACACAACCACCTCTGATATTATCCAGATATGCAATTAAAACTGGAATACACAGCAATATCCCATAAAAATTCCTTGTTTAAACTCCATACATAAACAATGAGATCGGGTGTAGACTGTCGCAAGCACACGAAACGCACGTTTATTATGGCCGATTTATTGCCTCAGGTACGCCGTCTTCACGAATCGACACCTCCGGAGAAAGCGTCTAATATTATTTAATATCATTCGTGTGATCTAATTAAGGTATAACGACGGGTATGCAGCAAGAAACAAAAAATCAGGATCGCTGACATTTTTGTTTATGGTACATCGAGTCGACGAGATCCAGAATCCACAAATAGCGAATAAACGTACACGATTACCGCCTCCCGACGGATTCACTAGCACTTGATAACACCAAACACTGCGTTTCTTCTCATTTATGAAAGTTTCATTGTTAAAATATACCTGATTTTTAATTTCTTTCTACCAGCATTTAACACAAATCACCACGCACACACAACATAACACATATATGTGCACACATGGATACTTGAGACAATTTTCCTTCACAAAACAACAAAAAATGTTCAAGATCGCTCAGCGATTCACAAATGTTTGGCGCTAGTGTCGTGTAGGCCAAGAAAAAGATTGTAAAGCTCGATACTCACGGGACTCGAATAACGGAATAAGTTTTTGTACTATTTTTTGTTACATCAGAGATCAGACTGCAACGACGTTTTATAGGTATTTTTTAAAAAGTTGATAAATATGTCGGTGATTTTATTTAGTTTACCGCGTTTTTAATTCTGGTGGTCAAGTATTTCATAAAATGTAAATATTTTAAATAATTCTTCTATGGCCTTAGTACGTTTCCATAAATGACCATTTACCAAGCAATAGTTAGACCACGCTTACTCTGCCTACGCCAACTTTTTAAGCGACAAAGTGTAGGCTGGAGAGCCAGCATACGTGGAATTTGAAAAAAAAAAAAAATTCCACTTATCTCATAGGTAAGCATGCTCCACCGTAGACCGCATCATCACTTACCATAAGATGAGATCGTGGTCAAACGCCTGTCTTTCCTATCAGTAAAAATTCAAATCACATTAGGTACGCTATTACTATTATATTACAACTATCGTAAGATCCCCACATATGTAAATAAGCAGAAGTTTAAGCCTATTGCAGCAAAGTTTAATATTCAATTGTTTTATTAAAACAAGGGTTGAACGTTACCAATTACACTCTTTTGAGCCAAAACCAATAGCTTGGAGGTGATAGAAGTATTTTACCGAGTTAAACACTACTTCCATTTTTGAGTACCGTAAAACAAGGTGACCAGACATAGTGGGGTGAATAGAGATTTTTTTCAATGTATTTTTTCAAACGGTTCTACCAAAAATACTACACCACTAGGGTTGGTTTTACAATAGAAAAGTGTATTTGAATATACATACAGAGCTCAAAGAGGACCCAGTGTGTTGACGATGAGGGACCTTCTTGTTCCTTTAGTCGTCAACACAGTGAATCCTCCTTTTTGTAAAGGGTCGGCAACGCGCATGTGACTCCTTTGGAATTGCAGGCGTCCATAGGTTACGGTAGCTGCTTACCATCAGGCGGGCCGTATGCTTGTTTGCCACCGTCGTGGTATAAAAAAAAATAAAAAAAAAACATTTTTTTGCTGAAGTAAAACAAGAAGGACATTATAATGCTCATATATTTTATTTTTCTCGTATGTCAATAAATGAATCTTTGGTTATGCTCATATATACCTAATATTTAGTTTTAAACTAAATCCCCTTTAAAGTAAAAAATAGCCCGTTTAAACTTTGATATAACATTGAATTTAAGTACCTAATGAAAGGTCGTAAATTACAGCATTTAAACTATTAAAATAAAAACGGGCATTATCAATCAAAAAAATATTTTTCACATTAAACAACATCAATCGTTTAACACAAAAAAGTGACACGAAAACTTAGGCCATTACACATTTGCTGCAAGAATTAATCTAAAATTCATGACATTCTTCATATTTAAGTATGGGAACACTGTGGACTGTCATTAATCTTTTATCCTTTTTTAACAAGCCATTCTCTTAACAGCATGGCTGAGACAGATATAATAAGCCACATGTCTTCTTTTATTTCTTCTTATATTTAGAATTCTGTAAGTTATAACAGTTAATTTTATTATTTTTTAGTGTCAATTATAATAATATTGAATATCCATAAAAAAGCTAGTTTTGCGTTTATTTTCTAAATAACGCCATTATGTTTTATATTGCCATGCTAAAAAATTACAGTGTTCATTCTACGTTATCTATGATCGACGTAGCAGATTGTCTATGATGTACGGTGAAGGGAGGAGGGATGGATGGATATCGCTTCGTTGACGCCTAAAATAATTATTTCATGGTGTTTTGTGATAAAATCCATAAATGCGGAATTCATTTAGTGAATTTATTAAATACTTCGAACGTGTTTGTGTGTAAATGTGTAATTAGGTGGCTTATTCGTTAATCTCCACTGATTACATTCCGACCGCTCCCTCGCGCAAAGTACGTCAGACGTTAAGTATTTTTCGTACTGTTTGCACTACTTGCGATAGTAGGCCGTAATAGTAAAAGCTGTTGGAAAGTGCATTTACGGGAAATCGTCAGTGTAAAAAACTATCTCACGTTCCATTTATCTGAAAGCGCTATGAGTTGATGGTTTAAGTTTGTGAGATTGTAGTTTGTGGCCATTTTTCGGTAAGTATTCCTGCGTTTGTATTTACATTTTGTAGCCCTGTAGTTGCTTGCAAAGCCTTAGAACATGTTGGACTGGCAGTTTTTGTGCTAAGAGTAACATTTTCAACGCTAAGCCTTACTACAATACGTATCAATGAACCACTATAGTATAGGTCTACCTACTACGTGATACTCAAGTCACGTTTTTGGAATAAGCGGATAGATTTTCTATAGCATCAAGTTTTCGCGCATTTTTCCATAGTATGCTCGTGTAACACAGTAATTTGATGAATTATTCATTCAAGAATTCGTATAAAGCGTTAAGTATGTGGTGTATCAATGTTATCTACATATGATTTCACGTCCTATTGATTCTTTTCTAAACTACGTTACTAAAACTAACTGTAATAACGGTGTAAGAGAGTAATAGTTGTTTTTAATGATTAGCATTATTGTAAAAAATAATTGTAATCAATATGCGGATCAAATAAGATATTATCCAGTTTTATAGTGATGGATGAAGTTTCAAACATTATTTATATACTTCTTATTTTGCTTGTTCTAATTTTCCACTGTGTTGGATTCTATTAATCAAGCATTTAAGTAATTTAATGATCAACTCTTAATATTAGAAAACATTAACAGTCTTAAAAACAGTAACAATTATAACTCTTTAAAAAATGCATTGCTACCTATACCTATAATATATGGTTTAAAATGAAATGTTAAAAATACCAATCTATTAAATGAAATTTCGAAGTCTGCTCTTTCAATATAAATTCTTGAGATCATAACATTTTACTATACATAAGGACACAATTATTTAACACATTTTTTGTCTGTGCTTTCTTCTAATTCAACACAGTGTATGCTCAGGAAATCGTCTTTCTTGTTCAACTTAATAGTCTGGATTAGCCAAATGAAAGCGGCTTAACCTATTTCTACTAATCATAATGTAGATAATATATGCTAAAAATAAGTGGAAAAATTCAAATCACAGATACACCAAACTTCCTTATCAACAACCAACAATATGGTAAAATGTTTATGTAGGCTCAGCTCAGTCTTAGTACTTTGGATTACTTCTGATTAGGATATTAGTAGCCTTGCGGTAAGGCATGTGATTTTGATCGACATGTCAATGTCAATATTTAACTTTTATCACAAAGAGGACTAGTTTCCCCCTCTGGGTTGAATGTTGAGCTACTTACGTAAAACTATGGCCTATATGGTAGACCAAAGAATACCTAGTAGAGATCCACCTAATAAAGTCCTATAAGGCGGATCTCACACTGGCGCCGCGTCCCGGTCTGGTAAACAAGACAGCATTATTCACATGCAGAGCGCTATCTAGCTCGCTTACCGTCGCCGCATGCGGAAACCGCAGCAGTGTGATAGCTTAGTAAGTTACTCCGTAAGCGACTGGGAACCTTCCCCAGTTGAGTCAGACTTAACTATTTCGTACAGGCCAAATGATATACAATGAGTATTCCCTCCCTCTCCACAAAAAAGCCATGGTCAAAAACTCAGGACTATAGCTAGGAAGATGATGACTGATGAGTCTCAGTACTTCTGAGTATGCTAGGTAGCAACTTAAACGTTTCAACCTATACAATATGAAACCCTATGAATTTGTATACACAATTGATTTGCATGCAACCTCCAGGGCCTCTATTCATAAATGCCAACACAATTGATCATTTACCTTGTATGGAATATACAACAATGTAGATGCCTAAGTATTTTGGTGCTGCAAGTACTTATTTACAATTGTGTGGAGTCTATTTAGTCTATTTGATAAATCTAATGGGCACATCATGTTGCCTGGTTGGTATTTACTTTTCATTTAAATAGGCAAGTAAAAATATAGTGGAGTACGGGAACGCCTTTTTAACCTATAAAAATGACATAAATCACAAGTCCGATTTTATTTTGTGACCTGTTAGAATACGTTAAGTAATAATAATAAAAAATATTTTCTCACAATTGTTAGCATTGTGCTAGGTATAATACATGTATTTGTTTGCTACACATAGAAAGATTATGTAAGTTTTATTTTTCTCCACCAGGCTATCGCTTTTTACTATTGCAACATAACTTCACATTTTATAATGGTTTTGTCAAGAGCATATGTCGTCTTAGCCATTTGTAATTCGTTTAGAATTCAAGGTCACTTATATTTTGACAAATTGTTTTCGATTATGCTCACATAATCTATTGACCAAACTGTTATAAAATGACAGGTGATGTTGAAATAGTTGAATGCAATAGTATGGTAAAGGAAATATATCTTGTATAATCTTTTCTTGTTGTTATTAACAAATATCTATATAATACCTAGCGCGACGTCAAAAACTGTTAGAAAATATTTTTTACTACAAGTAATCATATCATATTCTCTAAATATATAAGAAAATCGCACTTGTGAGTTATCGAAGCTCAAAACTGTTCGCGTACTGTAGATGTAGATGTAGATGTAGTGTAGGGACGCCCGGCCGGATTCAGGCGGGCTGTCGATCGCTGCTCGCGTTCATTCAGCCCAATTCCCTGGAGTTGGAGCTGCAGGTTACTGTTCCGGCTGCGTTCCCACACTAGTCTCCTCGAGTCTTCTTGTCTTCCTGCAGAACAGAAGGACATCCCTGAGATTGATACCCTTTAGTTCGCATTCTTCTAGCTTATCTTTCCCGAATACGTTATATCGCGTTGCCGCGTACATAACGCATTCCGCTAGTAAATGCTTACTGGTTTCCTCCTGGCCGCAGTGCGGACAGGAGGCATCCCTGCTTATGCCTATTACCTTGAGGTGTCTGTTAAGGGTGTTGTGTCCGGTGATGATACCGGTCAGCCCTCTCAGACTTTTCTTACCTAGTTTTAGAAGATACCTGGCTCTCCTGTGGTCTATACCTTCAATCATCATTTTGGACTGCCTGCAGCCAGTTTCTTCCTTCCACCTCTTATCTGCTTCTCTATCCTTTATTCTATTTATTACTCCCCTTGTTACTTCTGCTGACATTGGTAGAGCCGGTTCTGGGCCTGTGTATTCCTTTTCAGCTCCTTCCCTAGCCAGTTCGTCTGCTTTCTCATTTCCTGTGACTCCCTGGTGCCCAGGCACCCATGCCACCGTTACTTCCCTGTATTCTCCCAGCTCATTCAGCTCCTCCTTGCACTCTTTGACTAGGGAGGAGGTGACCGACGTCTTCTTCAGTGCCTTCAATGCTGCTTGACTGTCGGTGTATATGACTACCGTGCCAGTCTGTTGCCTACTTTCCTTGACTATACGTACGCACTTTGTTATCGCACATACTTCTGCTTGGAACACACTTGCATACCTGCCAAGTGGAACCGATACCTTCTCTCCCAGTTTGGGTATGACTATTCCCGCTCCTGCTAGTTGCGTTGAGCTCTTTCTCGAGCCATCCGTGAAGCAGATCGTCGTTGGATGCTCGACTACTACCTTCCAGTTATCTCTTTCTCCGATGTGTATTCTGTATTTCTTATCGAAGATCTCCTGTCTCTTTATGAGGTCGTTATTCACCATCAACATTTCCATACTGGTTAGCGCCTCTCTCTGTATCAGTGCGTGTCTTTTATCGACGCAGCTTCCTCTCCATTCTTTACAGGATTTCATCCTATACCATTGCTCTATGGCCTTTTTCTCCACCTCTAACTGTAGTTGCTTCATCCCTAGCATTACCTCCAATGCGTGCGTGGGGGTTGTTCTCATAGCCCCCGTCACCATCAAACATGCCAGTCGCTGCACCTTCGTTAGATCTTTCTGGTATTCTTTGATATGGGTTCTATGCCACCAGACAATCGCCCCATATAGCACCCTGGGTAGTATTATTGCCTTGTAGATCCAGTGGATCATTCTAGGTTTTAACCCCCACTTTCTCCCCACCGCCCTTTTACATTGGTACAGTGTTCTAATTGCTTTTGCCGTCTGCTCCTTGATGTGGGTTTTGTACTTAAGCGTTCTGTCTAAGGTAACGCCCAGGTATTTTACCTCTCCCACCCTCTCTAGTTCTTCCCCTTGGAGCTTTATTGGTTTCATCTCCTCCTTCTTTCTCTTTGTTGTGAATAGCACAAGCTTTGTTTTCGACGGATTTAGATTTAACCCTCTCTCTTTGCACCATTCCAGCACCTGTCTGAGGCTTCTTGTCATTATGTCTCTAATGATGTTTAGGACTGTACCTCTTATTAACAGTACTCCATCATCAGAGTACGCCTGCATATACACGCCTCCTCTGTTGATCTTTTTCACAAGTGAGTCCAGCAGTAGACACCACATGAGGGGTGAGAGGCATCCTCCCTGTGGGAATCCTCTTTTTGGACTTATGTTCTTTGATACCCCTCCCAGTTCCGCCCTTATGGACCTGTCCTTGAGCATTCTCTTTATCCATGTCGCTACTGTCAGGACTAGCAGGGCAGCTACTGCCCTTCCCTCCTTAGGCTTTCCTCTACGGCTGCAAAGGATGCTTTGTCAAAAGCTCCCTCTACGTCGAAGAAGCAGCCCAGTGCATATTGCTTCGCGTCTAGAGCCCTCTCTATCCTTACTGCAAGATTATGCAGAGCTGTCTCTGTTGACTTTCCTGTCATGTATGCATGCTGATTTCCATGTAATGGATTTCCGCTGCTTTCCATCTTCTCTCTTATAGACTTATCTATCATCTTTTCTAATGGTTTTAGTACGAATGATGAGAGACTGATGCTCCTGAAAGACTTTGCCTCTTGGTAGGATTTCTTCCCAGGCTTTGGTAGGAACACCACTCTCACCTCTCTCCAGCTCTTAGGAATATGTCCAAGTGCCAAGCTTGCCCTGTATAGCTGTATCAGGTTCTCCTTTATGATTCTGTATCCTCTCTGGAGTAGTATGGGCTGCACCCCGTCCGGTCCAGCGGCCTTGAAGGGTGCAAAGGAGTTAATTGCCCACTCCATTTTCTCCTCCTTCACCACCTCCATTGCCGACCCCCAGTCCACGGTGCTTTTTCCTGTCTGCTCCCCTCTCTCCTTATCTTCCATGCCGCAGTCTGTATCTTCCTTATCTTCGCAATCCGGGAAATGAGCTTTCAGCATTATACTTAGAATCTCTTCTGGTACCGTGACTAATTGTCCCTCTACTCTTAGACTGCCTAATTGACACGATCGTTCTCCTGCTAGTAGTCTTACAACTCGTGCTCCCTCTGAGTAACTGTGTATATCTTCCGTGTATCTTGTCCAGCCCTCCCGACTGGCCTTCTCCCTCATTCTGGTATACTGATTCCTGGTTTCTCTGTATGCGTCCCAGCTCCTAGAATCGTCCCTCTTCAGTGCCGCTCTCATTGCCCTGCGTGTTTTCTTCCTTAACTTTTGCATTTCTTTTGTCCACCATGGCTGCCCCTTCCCCGTCCTAACCTGTCGTTCTGGGCATGCCTTGTGGTACGCTGAGATTATGTCTTCTGTTAATTTGAGTGCCCCTATCTCTAGGTCCACTGTATTCTCATATTTCACTCCAGAGGTAGTTAATTTACTCAGCTCCTCTTCGTACTTAGTCCAATCCGTTTTCCTCGGATTCCTGATCTTCACCTTTTCTAAGCGACATTCAACGCTGTACAGTATTCTACGATGGTCTGACATACTGTCCTCCTCATCTACCCTCCAGTCCATTATTTTGTCGCATATCCCTTTAGATGCTAAAGTTATGTCAAGCACCTCTCTCCTTGCCCTGGTAACAAACGTCGGTGTGTTGCCTATGTTCATGATTTCCAGGTCATTGCTAGTTATAAATTCTAATAGGGACTCCCCCCTATCGTTCGTGTCGGTGCTACCCCACACCTCGTGGTGTGCGTTAGCATCGCACCCAACGATAAGTGGTATTCTCTTACCTCTGTATCCGAGTACCAGTTCCTCCAGTTTACTTGTCGGTGCTTCCTCATCCCCCGGCAGATAGCAGGATGCCAGCGCCACCTTGTATCTCGCGCCGTCGTTGGCAGTGAGGTAGACCTCCACCACCACTAGGTCTCTGTAACATAGTGTCATTAAGCAACCTATGTTTCTTAAATTATTACTAACATATATACATGATCTGGGGGGGTGCTCACCATTCCTCTCATAATGAAGAACTCCCCCCAGATGTCCCAGGCCTGCCACCTGATTCCTCCATGCATATGGTTCTTGAAGCAGGGCTATGTCTACCTCCTCTCTCACTAAGAACTGTCCTAACTCGGACATTGCGTCCTTGCAATGTTGGAGGTTTACTTGGCATATCTTTGTGTGTTTTTTTGTGTTTGTTTGTCTGTTTTGTGTATGTGTTGTGTGATTCATTTTGTGTGTTTTGTGTATTGTGTATGGTCTCTGTCCCTCATCGTTACTCGGAGAGTTCACTTCCGACGACGTCCATACCCTCCTCTACCGTATTGACGTCGACCGGTACAGCACTCCCCTGTTCCGATGCGGGTGCATCTGTCTTCTTTGGCTCTTGGTTCGCTCTTAGAATCCTAGCCCTAATTCTGGTGGCTGAGAAGTATAGAATTTTGTTTTTCTCCTCGCCCCAGTTCTCATCGACACTGTCTGAGACCGCAAAGGTCAGTCGGGTCCCTAGCTCCAGTGACTCTCTTCCTGCAGCTCGCCAGGACATTATTTGTAGTTCCGGCCGCTCTGGGTTCTGAGCATAAAGGAATTCCTTTACGAACTCAGTATCCAGTTCGCCCGGAATCCACACCTGTACTCTGGTCTGCTCTACCTTTTGCACGATGATCTTGTGACCGTCCAGCTCCCCGAAGTCCTGGCTTAGCAGCCACTCCCTCGACCCCGCCGTAAGTGGTGTCACAAGGAAGAATCCCTCCGACACCAGTCCCGACGTAGCAAACTGAGGGGCTGCCAGGCCTGACTCCCCTGACTCCCTCTTCACCATGCTCATAACTACCCCTTCTATCATCTGTGCTAACTTTTTCCGGATGAGTCTTGCCAGGGCCTCATCCACCGAGACGCCATCCTCTCGGCACACCGCCACAGCTAGACCACGGTTCGCCTTGGCGACGTTCCGCGGTCCCTCTGCGTCTCCCTTGCCTTGATTCTGACGCTTCGGCGGAGGACGCTCCGAGCAACCCTCATCCGTACTCTGACGCTTGACCTTCTGGCTGCGTTTGCTGGGGCCTGGATCGGAGATCCCTGTGGGTGTTACCCCTTGATCTCCGATCCCCTCCCCAGCCCTCCCAGCCTTAATGGCACGTCTTCTCGCCAGTCTGGCTTTCTTCCTCTCCTCCTTCGATTGGTACTTTTGGAACCCCTCACTATCCACCGCCCTTCTTTCCTCCCTATCGGTTCCCTTCTTAGGCGGCGTTTGGAGTAGCTCATCCTCTTCTCCTAGTGACAGGCCTCCTAGTCTCCTCTGGACATCTGGGGTACCCTGCCTTGAGATGCTTCGAGACGGGGGGCCTCCTAGCGGAATTCTCCCCAATCCCTCACTATTCTGGTCGGCCGGGTTTGTACTCCCCTTCCCTTCTGCCCTTACAGGCTGCTTCTCCGCTTGCGCGGTATAAGTTTCCTTAGTTTTAGTTCCTGATTCCATTATTTAGATTTCTGTGGGAAGAAAAACTGTAAGGAACGTGGCATTGCTCCCGTACCACGTCCTAGCCACATTGACACCTACGCGGGAAGCGCCACTTTCCCCGCGCATAGTCGTTAACGACAGCGATTGTGTCGATTAGGCTCGCAGGCATGAGAGAACAGCTCGTATGGTGCCTCCTTGTGGTGAGCAGAACACTGGCACGCGCAAGGATCTCTCCTAGGAAGTCGCTCGTGACCCCCGGAGTACCCAGTGCCCACGCGCAGGTTCCCCCAGCCACTCCAGTTTCCAGTATGGGGCGGAGCTCGCACTCCAACCCGTAACCGGTCCCCAGATACAACACAGATCCTGCTCACCCTCCCCTCGTCCGCTTGCGAGCCCAATCCACACCATCCCCCCGCTGCCCACAGCACGGACTGTGAGGGTCCTTGGCACGTCCTCCCACCATGACCCTGGGGGTTTACATTCATCATTCATACTTCACCTCGGCTTTGTGTCATTCATTCTTCCTTTCATCCCCTCTCTCATGCACTCCTCATTCAGCGCCGCCCACCCCCCTTTTGCCGGGATACTTGCAGCACCGGTAGGCAATACCTTACTAGGGAATTGTCTACCGTTGCCCCCAGGGTGCACCGTCCAGAAACCTACCCTTTCCCGTGGATCAGGATCACCGGGAATTGGTAGGCCCCTGGCACTCTTGGAGGTTTCCCGACCAGCACCCCCAGCACAGCAGATATTAGTAGCCTTGCGGTAAGGCATGTGATTTTGATCGACATGTCAATGTCAATATTTAACTTTTATCACAAAGAGGACTAGTTTCCCCCTCTGGGTTGAATGTTGAGCTACTTACGTAAAACTATGGCCTATATGGTAGACCAAAGAATACCTAGTAGAGATCCACCTAATAAAGTCCTATAAGGCGGATCTCACACTGGCGCCGCGTCCCGGTCTGGTAAACAAGACAGCATTATTCACATGCAGAGCGCTATCTAGCTCGCTCACCGTCGCCGCATGCGGAAACCGCAGCAGTGTGATAGCTTAGTAAGTTACTCCGTAAGCGACTGGGAACCTTCCCCAGTTGAGTCAGACTTAACTATTTCGTACAGGCCAAATGATACAATGAATGATACAATGAGTATTCCCTCCCTCTCCACAAAAAAGCCATGGTCAAAAACTCAGGACTATCGCTAGGAAGATGATGACTGATGAGTCTCAGTACTTCTGAGTATGCTAGGTAGCAACTTAAACGTTTCAACCTATACAATATGAAACCCTATGAATTTGTATACACAATTGATTTGCATGCAACCTCCAGGGCCTCTATTCATAAATGCCAACACAATTGATCATTTACCTTGTATGGAATATACAACAATGTAGATGCCTAAGTATTTTGGTGCTGCAAGTACTTATTTACAATTGTGTGGAGTCTATTTAGTCTATTTGATAAATCTAATGGGCACATCATGTTGCCTGGTTGGTATTTACTTTTCATTTAAATAGGCAAGTAAAAATATAGTGGAGTACGGGAACGCCTTTTTAACCTATAAAAATGACATAAATCACAAGTCCGATTTTATTTTGTGACCTGTTAGAATACGTTAAGTAATAATAATAAAAAATATTTTCTCACAATTGTTAGCATTGTGCTAGGTATAATACATGTATTTGTTTGCTACACATAGAAAGATTATGTAAGTTTTATTTTTCTCCACCAGGCTATCGCTTTTTACTATTGCAACATAACTTCACATTTTATAATGGTTTTGTCAAGAGCATATGTCGTCTTAGCCATTTGTAATTCGTTTAGAATTCAAGGTCACTTATATTTTGACAAATTGTTTTCGATTATGCTCACATAATCTATTGACCAAACTGTTATAAAATGACAGGTGATGTTGAAATAGTTGAATGCAATAGTATGGTAAAGGAAATATATCTTGTATAATCTTTTCTTGTTGTTATTAACAAATATCTATATAATACCTAGCGCGACGTCAAAAACTGTTAGAAAATATTTTTTACTACAAGTAATCATATCATATTCTCTAAATATATAAGAAAATCGCACTTGTGAGTTATCGAAGCTCAAAACTGTTCGCGTACTGTACTAATAGGTTTAAACAATATTCAAAGCAAGGCACTCAGTGTACTCACATAAAATTGGTTTATTTTGCTTGACATGTTTCGATGTTGTTTTGTGTTATATTCATTTATTTAAACTTTATTGCACACTTGCGGACTTAATGCCTAAAGGCATTCTCTACCAGTAAACCATTGGGCTATACAGAGACATGACAAAAAGATGCAGAGAAAAGAAAGAGAATAGTCAGTTTAAATCATTGAAAGCTTAGCTAAAACATAAAAAAAATAAAAAAGTAATAATCTAAATAAAAATACACATGGTGTTAGTTATAGATTGATATTTATATTTTAGTAGATAGCAGGGAAGAAAAAATCGGCGATAGTACAGTCGCCATCAAATATATCGTAGCGACCAAGGTAGTCAAAAATATCTCAACATGCACTTTTGCCTTGACAATAGAGGCGTTGTTCAGATATTTGTGACCACCTTGGCCGCTCCGATATATCTGATGGCGACTGTACTAGCAAAATAAATTATATTTTGCAACTTGGGAGGTTAAAATAAATATTGCAAACAAAACTAATAAAAGCACTAAAAGCTTAATAGAGGCACTGGCTAAAATACAAATGTTGGAACCAAATAAAAGTATGTAGAAGGATGGTTGTGTCTATGGTGAATGGATTTGACAAGTCCAAAAAAATGGTTTTTAAACGATTGCAGCGCCGTCTGCTCTTAGCTTTGAGCGTGTATCCTCATTCTGGTTTCGTCTGAGTGTTCGACACTGTATAGTAGTTTGTTCGGAAAGAGAAGTGTCGTGGTTTATATAAGAGCTCATACATTCTACGACACTTCTCTTTCCGAATAGACTCTAATTGCCATTGTAATTAACCCGCTTATAGTAGACGGAGAGCTAGCCACGTCAGATATGACACAATAATGAGAGCGGCGATACACCTCTCGTTAGTTTGCTATACTATGCTTATTTCTAGATCCAGACATCTGGCAGCTGTCAAGCGGTGGAGGTCAAGGAAATCAATACCACTTTAAGAATACAAATCCTAGAGTTCTCGTTTTGATGCAGTATTATGAGAAATTATATTAATAATTAGATAATATCACTGCCAGAACTTTGTGACGGGGGAAAGTAGTCCAAAACCAAGTATAATGTAATTCATAGTTTTTCGCCTACTGTTTCTGTTTCCGAAATAATACGCAATGTTTTTTGATCTAATGTTAAAATATAGGCCCTGTCCTTTAAGGCTTGGCCAAACTGCTAGCGTGGCGCCGCGCCGCGGTCGCGCGGCGCGATCGCTGCACATGTTAATAGGTTAGCGACGTCAAACAGACTGCGTCCCGCCGGCGCCGCGCCCCGCTTCTGTCGCGCCCCGCGCCGCGCGGCTCCCCGCGTCCACGTGGCGCGGGCGCAGCGTTGCGCGGCGGGACGCGGCGACACGCTGCGCCGCGCTGGGTCACATCAGTCGGACGTTAGGCAGCGCGGTGCGTCGTGCGAGCGTAGCAATAGACTGTGATTGTGATTATGGATTTAGAAAAAATTAATCTTGGCTTCGGAAGGAATGAGCGATCCTCCCTGCGCGCATGCTGTATCGGGCGGGAGTCACGCCCGCATCGCGCGCGCCCGCGCCGCGTTCGCGCGCGCGATGAGGGCGTGTTGAGAGCGCGAGGCCGGCGCGATCCGCGCGCGCCCAGTTTGAACAGTCATCGCGTCGTCGGCGTCACGCGGCGCGGACGCAGCGGTACGTCACGCTGGCAGTTTGGCCGAGGCTTTATAATAATAATAATAATAATAATAAATACGCTTTATTGCACACCTCATACAGTTACAAGCACAAATTTTACAATTAGATAAATTTAGGTAGAGGTAACAACAGGCGGTCTTATCGCTAATGAGCGATTTCTTCCAGACAACCTTTGGGTAGTGGAGACTAGAGAAAAACAATAAGCAGTAGGTGGTGCATAGAAACAAAAGAGACGAAATAGATAACACAGCACATTCATATGAATATACATACTTAAATAAATACAAACATATACGTACATATATACATATATAATACACACAATAAGAAACAACAGTGTCAACTTAAAAACCTAAGGAAGAGATAAATAGTATTCCTTAAGTTGCGATTTAAAGCTACCAATAGATTGCGCGCGTTTAATGTTGAGAGGGAGAGAATTCCACAAACGAACGGCCTGGAACGTAAATGAGCAATTATAAAATTTGGAAGATGAAGATGGCACTTTTAGGAGCAATTTTTGAGAGGATCTAATAGAATTAAGATAAGAGAAACGCTCTTTGAGGTAGCTTTATACTTGAGACAACTTCGGCAGTTATTACCTATTTTGGTATTACTATTTTCTATTATAAATATTACTTGAAACGGGATATTTACCATGTATATTTGTTTTTACGAGCACCCGATATTTCGGCGCAGTTGCAGTTGCCGAAATATCGGGTGCTCGTAAAAGCAAATATACATGGTAAATATCCCGTTTCAAGTAATATTTATAATGTGAATGACCATGTGAGCTTGAAATCATATACTATTTTCTAATTGAAAATTTAAGCTAGCCTGTCACTCTGACCTCCACCCATTAAATGCCCGGATCTAGCAATAAGGATAGTATAGCAATCTAATCAGAGGGTTTTTGTTGCTCTCATTATTGTGTCGTATCTGACGTGGCTAGCTCTCCGTCTAATAGTATTCATAGTCGGTGTGAACGCGGCTATCATTGTTTTTACGATAACAATACCTATTTTAACAGTTCTTTTAATGTAAGAGCTACAATTTCTTAAGCTACGTTAGACGCTTTTACTTTTTTACAGGCTTGTAAAATTATGTTTATCAGATTAACGGAATTGCATGGTCACGTTTATGGTTAGGTAGATAAACTTCGTAATCTTTTTCGTATCTAAAGCTTGCTACATATCGGATGCGTTAATAGTAGTTTATGTAACTGTTACGGAATAAGGATCCTTAAAATACGAGTGTGGTTTTATGAAACGAGCCGCATGCGAGTTTTGCGGCTCGTTTCATAATAAGATCACACGAGTGTTTTAAGGCCTAATTACGTACAGGTGCATACACTGCTTTATCTACACACATATTATAAATCCTAAATGAAGTGTTCGGAAACCATTAGAATGACCGCCATTGCACCGCACCGCCATGACCAACTCGATTGTGCCGGCGGTCGGTCGGGCGGGCGCGTGCGGGTCGGAGAGGAGAGCAGATTTTCATTACGTTCCCGTAGGTAATGAATTTTCATACGTTTTAACCACACTGTCACAGGTAATACACTGATGTTACGTTACTGGTTGCAATAATGGTGGTAATTACATACGGTTTCCGAACGCGGAATAGTGGATTTATGATATTGGTGTAGATAAAATGCGTTAAATGCGGAAGCGCATTTTCTCATTGTAATGTAAGAAAGGAGACGTTACGATGCACGCATACGCCGCACAAGCGAACATTTATAATTTATACGTTACTATGCGCTCGTTAAGGCTGGCTCACATGGGGACGCAGCTGAGCTATAATAAAAAAAAACCGTAGTTGATAAAAATCGCGATAAATATCAGAGATCATAATTATCTAGATAATTTCGAACCCTGCCGGCGGGGCATTGCGTCCACATGCTGATCGCGCGCGCGACGCACTCTTCCTTCAAAACGCGACAGTCTGACGAAAAACACCAGCAGGCCCCATTCAAAAACCGTAATCTTTTTAAATTTCAGATTGTAATTTTTCCAGGTACATTTTTAGCTTCTTCAACTCGTGATGGCGCTTAGTCGACAGAGACACTAGGAAAGGCTGGACAGACATGATAGCAGCGCAATGGACGGCGTAAAGAAAATACACTCGGGGACGTTGTACCGGTGAGTACTTGATGTATCTAGTATGTAGTATCTGTGGATCGCTGTTACCAGTCGTGGCCCACTCCCCGTTTTACACTGTACCGCATCAAGTACATGCGCGTTTTAACTTAAGAGAGGTATGGGCACTGCGAATGGCATCTCGCTTAGTGTGGTAGGGCACGTTCAGTGAATGTCATCTCGCTCAAATCTGGAGCAGAGCCCGACTGGGGAAGTACCTCCACCTTACAGAAAACCACAGCCAAATAGCACTAGACCCTACTCATAGTGTTGTGTTCCTGCTGGTGAGTAAGGTTGCCAAAGAGCTCAAAGAGGACCCAGTGTGTTGACGATGAGGGACCCTCTTGTTCCTTTAGCCGTCAACACAATGAATCCTCCTTTTTGTAAAGGGTCGGCAACGCGCATGTGACTCCTGTGGAGTTACAGGCGCCCATAGGTTACGGTAGCTGCTTACCATCAGGCAGGCCGTATGCTTGTTTGCCACCGTCGTAGTATAAAAAAAAAAAAAAAAAACTTGTAGGTCTTAATTGATAGGGTTGGCACACGTTTAGGAATTAACAATCATTCCATACACACTACACTAGGGAAGGCTGGACAGACATAAAAGCAGGGTAATAGACGGCGTGAAGAAAACGGTACTTGATATACGTATAGGTTATCTGTGGATTACTATTACAAGTACATGAGCAACTTAACTAGTTGGGTCTAACTTATCAGGGTTGACACACCGTGTCGCACTCGGATTTAACAATATTTTAATAATCGTGATCGCAAAATATAACAAATAACAGAGATAACAAGGGAAGACTGGATACTTTGTGTTTTTTTATACAGGTACCAGCTGAATCTGTCTGCTTCTTTCTAAGTAGATACGGACTCTAGAGACCCCCGATGGAGTCTATATTCTGTACATGTATTATAAATAATAAAACGCCTACGCCCCCATTGAGGAGAGAAGACCGAGTCAAATAATTTTTACTTTATTTGAGGAATTATAATTTTGTTTTATGTGTATGTAGGTATATGATAGTATTAATGAATGCTGAAACTGTTGGTTAACAAAATTTTGGAAATCGAAAAATTCCAAGTAAGGCGGCAGACTTTCAATCCGAAGGTCGCGGGTTTAAACCGCGGCTCGTAGTACTGCGTTTTTTGGAACTTATGTGCGAAATATCATTTGATATTTGCCAATCGCTTTTCGGTGAAGAAAAACGTATGAGGAAACCGGATCTAATCCCAACGAGGCCTAGTTTCCCCTCTGGGTTGAAAGGTCAGATGGCAGTCGCTTTCGTAGAAACAAGTGCCTACGCCAATTCCTGCGATTAGGTTGCCGAGCGGACCCCAGGCTCAAATAGAGCAAAAAGCTGTGACAAACGCTAGGAAAAAGGAGAATAATAAAAGGCATAGAAATATTTTTTGGTAATTCAACCCCCTAAGGGAGTGAAAAGGGGATAAAAGTTTTATTCCACGCGGATGAAGTCGTTGCCAAAGGTTACAGCAACATACGGTGATATTTTGAATTCTAGGTGTAACTTGTACTGTATTATAATGGGTGATGTTACGAGCTGTCATTAAAACACGTTGAATACGGCCTCGAGTAACGATTCGACATGCCTTACCCATCAGCGAGACGAAGATAAAAAGTCATCCATCTTCGTTTTCCATGTTGTGCCATCCGTTTGATTGACATTTGACAGCCATTCAGGCCATGTAGCTACAGATACTCGTCTATACACCTGTAAATGTACCTTAAGCTAGGGTTGTCTACTGAACAGACAAGTAAAAAAAAAAAATATATATTTTACTAAGTAGTTACTTATACCGATTTAGTCGCGTTGGGTTTGTTCTATCCCGGCGCCATCCAGCGTGCCTATTTTGCGTGAAAAACAGGGATGGTGCTACTCTAACCACCCCAGCTCCTCCACGAACCCCAGCAAAGCCTTTATGTTGCTTACCGCGTCGTGTAAGGTGCTTGGAAACCCTAGCTGTATACTTCTTCCTATTTCCATCGACAACCCTAACCGCCACGTGTAACTTTCATATAGACATCTAGACTACACGCTCGACATTTAAGATAAGCCGGTGTAAACCGCGTAAAGATTTATCACAATCTCACTAAAAAGTCCTATCTCAATACCACTTACATAGTAAGATGGGACCTTGTCGCACCAAGTGTGTACAAAAGCCTCTTAGATAGTCTGCTCGGGACGTTTGTCGTGGGCATGCCGCGAATTTTAAAAAGTTTGGAGCTGTGTACACATGATGTACCTAAATCGTCACAATTTACAAACAAGTAGTTTGTTACGAATTTTAGTACAGTTGTTCAAATTTAAGTGATTTTTTTTAAAGACATTACTTGAGTCAACATACCACGCCCAAAAGGGCCAATCTGGTCTCTCTTTTGAGACCAGCAAAAAGTTAAAAATCACAATTTCTTCAATATTGTGCATGGTCTAAAATCGGACAAATCATTTTATTAGTATCATTTCGCTATTTGAAACATGTCCTTAGAATGTTTACGAGCTGTGAATAAAAATTAAAAACCAACATGATGCCAACCCACCCAAAAATTGTCCGATTTTGGGCGAACTCACCTTACGATGCCTCAGACAGGACAGATTTCAGTTCAATTGAATTCACTATGAGTTAAGGTTCTGCTAGACGGTCGCCAACAAGGCTGCCGACTGTCGAAGGTCGCATTGACCTTGTCGAAGGTGACCTTGGTTGGTGCTTCATACAATTTTGCTGGAAACAACTGTCGACACGGTCCGTCCAGACCAAGGTCGCTCTGTCGGAGGGGCTTGTTGGCGACCGTCTAGTAGACGCTGTAGTAGTAGATTCCTTTATTCCTTTGCCGTTTCGATATAATGCTGGTGGTAAAAATAGAAATACTGAAAAAAAAACAATTTTAGATCCATTTTCAGAAAAATCTGTAGAACATTAAGAGCTCAGATATCTTGTGGTTTATTCCATATATATCTTTGAGTTTTCAATCAATTTATAACGAATCTCAAAACAGAAAATGCTCAGACATTCTCAAGACCAAATAAGATTGCCACTACACTACAAGTTCAATAAAATCGTACTAAATCTTCATAAATAAACTATTAGTCTATTAACACCGAATCCTAGCACCGAAACTCATTAACAGAGCTAGATTCGCTTCGAAACCTATATTGTAATTCCAGATTTCCAGAATGTTCAGCCACTGAATAAACTATGAAGTTACGCCTTTATCATAGTAGAATCTACCTTTAATTTCTCAATTGCATAAGGTCCTTAAAGACATAACAATTGCAGGGGCCAGGGGGGTTTCACTATGTCTCTCTCCATTGTACCCGTTTTACCGATGCGCTTACCGCATATGAGGGAAGGGTTGGCACATCGCTTATTACCTTATGGGTGCGTTCGAGAATAATATCATTTCAGTCCTCAGCCAGTGTTTATGATATGCGTATGAAATGTAAACAGGGCACGGATATACAGGGTGGAAAGATAAGTCAGGCCCTGGAGGAAAACTACCTTAAAACGTTGAGATAGCTCAATTCACTGAAAGGATGATTCTTTAATTTCTTTAAAGGGACATAACTGCATTTACAAATTTTTGGAAAAGAGTACAGTTTTCAAAGAAAGTATTTATTTTGTAATTTTTGCCATAAATATTTTTTATGACAATTGATGCCAATCGATCCTGTTTCCAACGAGGATAAAAACTTCTAAATACCAACCAAGTTTAGGGCACAAGAGAACCCATAAATAATAATAATAATATTGTTCATACAATTAGTATGGAAAAGAGTGAAAATTAAGAAAAAAACTGAAAGCAGTTTTAGTTTTTAGGAAAAATAAAAGAATGTGTTTCCTTTGAGCGAATTGAGCTATCTCAAGGTTTTAAGGTAGTTTCCCTCCAGGGCCCGACTTATCTTTCCACCCTGTATATGAAACATGCTGAAAACCCTATTTTTTTTTAAAAGCGCATGGCAGCTAACGTTTTCGTCTCTGTAGCTTAATGTTAAATTCAAGAAGGAGAATGTAGCTTATTCTGTGACAATTGTAGCAAAATACGCTACTACGCAAACTCTTCACTTGATTCCTTATGCACAGAAGGTCCTAAAGTTATAAATAATAATAGTGAGATATGCGGTTACGAAAGTAAGTCCCAGCATTTCCTATGCGTTCTTAAGTACAGAAGGTCGTAAGAGCCATTAGTTTTGTACTCAGATAGGACATTTTGCGAGTAAGTCGGCATTTCAATAGACGCCAAAACATTCAGCGCTCTCGTCAAAAGTTGCTCGTAGCGAACTATCTCGGCGCTGTATAGTTAGTTAGTTAGAACTATAATGGTGGTTTAGTTATCCAAGGTAGTTAGTTTTAATTAAACAACTACTTCTATAGCATGGCGGGCTTTGATTGGGACGGAGTCGCAGAGTATAATGGCAAAAAAGTAACTTGATCCCACTGAACTTGTTGTTGTGTGAATGTTTTAGTTTGAGTAGACAACAAGGTAGCCTCAAGTTTCGTGTCAGGCTCTTTGCCTGACTGTCCGGCCAACTTGGCAGACATCAACAAAACAAAAAACGATTGAACAAAAATGGTTTGACATTTCGCCTTTTTGTCGTTATTCTAACTACAGTACCGGCCGGAATATCACCTTTGTGTTTTTTTGCATGAGCATGTATAGAGTACACAATATGGGTTAGTTTGTAGGTTGCATATTTTACTAGTCATTTTATACAAATATATTATGAATACTGCAATAACATACTGTGAATTACAATATGAGACTCAACATACTTATCACTAAAAAAGCTGTAATAAAAAAATGTTGATGTTATTTTTAAAAACCCCTATGAAAAAACCATTTTCGTACATTTTGATCTAGAGTCGCATATTATGCTACTACTAAATGTTTGTTGCCAGTTGTCAATAAGGCGTTACTGCCTTCAATTAAAAAAACATATTTAACAACAACCATCAATGTTCCTTATTGCCTGAAAACGCCACTATGTAAACTAGACAAATTCAATAAAGGCTCAGATGGCCTGTGTCCTATTTACAAGCTATGTTAGAACACTAGGCGGCAATCAACAGAGTAATCGAACGACGATATACAGCTGACGCTACAGCTAGTGCGTTCAGGCTACAGCTACATTCATAGAGAATCAACCCGCAAAGAGCCGGCAATGTCTAACCATGTTTTTCAACCGAGTAAGGGAGATTTTTTTTTATATACCACGACGGTGGCAAACAAGCATACGGCCCGCCTGATGGTAAGCAGCTACCTGCCTGCCTGCAACTCCAGAGGTGTCACATGCGCGTTGCCGACCCTTTACAAAAAGGAGGACTCACTGTGCTGACTGCTAAAGGAACAAGACGGTCCCTCATCGTCAACATACTGGGTTCTCTTTGAGCTCTTTGGCAACCTTACTCACCAGCAGGAACACAACACTATGAGTAGGGTCTAGTGCTATTTGGTTGTGGTTTTTTGTAAAGTGGAGGTACTTTCCCAGTCGGGCTCTGCTCCAGATTTGAGCGAGATGACATGCGCTGTGCTATGCTCTACCTCACATAGCGAGATGACATTCGCACTCCATAGTTTTTATTTAATTCAATCTCTTAGGCGCAATACATACTTGAGCGGAATTCGGACAAATCATAGTCAAACGTCTGCTAGAAAGCGGAACATTGTCTATGGTGGCTGAAGTTTTGTACGGAGCACATATTCAAAATTAAGCTTAAAGATGGATTTTTTTGCTTCTGACTAGACGTGTGCGCCGCGCCGGCGTGGCGTAGCCGCGCCGTGGGACCCACGCCGCCGCCGCCGCCGCGGATTTCAAAATCCACGCCGTTGGCCAAATTTCAGAATTCGGCAAAAATTTGCCAATGACAATTACCGATGAAAAAAAGTCAGTTGAAAATTTAACAACGTATATTGACGAATTAAACTATGAAAACATCTACACATTGAAATAGTTTGGGTTTGGTCAATTCCTTCTCTTTCGGGAGATTAATAAATGCCTTGAAAGTCCAAGTTTCAGAACCGTATAGGAAAATTGGAAACACCAGGGAACGCCTAAGTCTAACCTTAGTCTACCTCTGTATGCGGCGATCTCTCCAGATCCTATCTAACCGAGTCATAGCACCATTCGCTATTTGAATCCTCCGGATGATTACCTACCACACCTACCATCGCTAGATAGAAGTGAGCCGAGGTAGGTGAAGACGCTGACGCATTCTAGGTCTTTCAGTGCTAGGCTTCGTGAAGGAGACTGTTTCCGGTGTACGAACATTAACTTGGTTTTGGCATGGTTGATGTGAAGTCCTAATTCGATGTTCTCCGCTTCTATTCGCTGGAATAAAAGACACATCTCCTCCTTGTTTGCTGATCGTTTTGCCGCCAATTGATATGCCCACCGTCCCAGTTCTTGGTGACCTTACGTAAGATCTATTCGCCGTAGATATTAAAGAGCTTCGGAGACAGTATACAGCCCTGTCTTACTCCTCTTTCCGGCTTGAACTGGTCCAACAAGGTGTTCTCGATGCGCACTCTGGCAGTACTTTCGGCGTACAATTTCTCAACAAAGTGAGCTAAATGAGCAGGGACACCCATCTCCAGGAGCACGTACAGCATGTTTTTCCATCTAACACAGTCGAATGCTTTGGCATAATCTATGAAGCATAGGACTACTGGCTTGTTCCATTCACCCCCCGTCTGCTCCCGTGTCCCTAGACACAGAGCCAGCCTGCTCTGCAGGTATTTGCCGCTCCAGGAACTTTGCCAGGAATTCATGATGTAAAGAAAAACTTTACTGGCATGCGATATAATAGACAAAGTTCTATAGTTGTCACATTTTAGCGTCGAGCCTTTTTTATGGAGAGGTATAACCATGGATTCAGTCCAGTCTCTCGGCCACTGGCCAGTTCTCCACACTTTGCAGCTAATCTGGTGTAATAACTGTGTACCTTCGCCACCTAGATTCTTTAGGAGATTAGCGCATATACCATCAGTACCGACGGCATTAACTTTCAGACGTCTGATAGCGTCTTTCTACTTCGGAAATAAATATTTCCGGCTCTAGTGGATGCACAGCGTCATTTCGTACTAAAGATGTTCCGGAACTTTTCGATAGAGTTGTTCCGAATAGTCTCTCCATCTAGCCAACACTTTTCCCAGGTCTGATAAAGTGTTTCCATCAGTATCCGCCATCTGCCAGCTTCTAGGTTTGTAGTCGCGGGTGAGAAGTTTGATTTTCTGGAACAAGTCTTTAGAATGGGCAGTTGCAGCATGGTTTTCGTCACACAAAGCATGGATTGAATTATTATAATATTATCGTGCCCTTTTCACGCAATTGTGTAACCTGGAATACTCCTTTCTTGCTATGTCTGTGTTAAAGCCTTGTTCTTTGAGAGTCCTCTGTGGCTCAATAAGTTCCCAGGTAGCATCAGAAATCGAGGGTTTCCGTCTTGCTTAGCTCCCAGGAGTGGGGATGACTTCTTTCGCTTTCGCTGTTTCGGACACAACCGCCTTGAAGGTATTCCATGTTGTCTCTGTATCTTCAAAAGGATCCCTTATAACGTCCTTTATCTTGAGAGGCAACATTCTGGCGAGCTCCCGCAAGACATTTCTTGGTAGCTGGCCTTGGTACACGCTTTAGATGGAGTTGGCTTTAAAATCATCTTAATTTATCACAATTATGAAAAACATTGACATAAAAGCGATTTCAGAAAAATAGGCAGGACTGAAGTGTACTAGACTACTGTACTAAAAAAAACACCCTTAAATAAGCAAACGGCCTTATATATCGTTTTATGTTGCTTGTTCCTAATAAGTTATTGATATTTAACGTATTATTAATGCGAAACGTGAGCCTTGCGAGCGCCGGCTAAAGCGACCTTGACGCCGGCGTGGCGCAGCCACGCCGCCAAAAATTCCCGGCGCGCCGCCGCCGCGGATTTTTATGGCGGCGCACACGTCTACTTCTGACTGATTTTTGGCACGTGTGTGTTGCGCCTGCGTACGATCGTTCGCTGACCATTCGTAATCGCTCTTGGAAGGTGATAAAGTTAATTATCAGCTAACTGTGTTGCAAGCTTTCATGTTAGTATTCTAATGATATGAAAAAATATCACGTAACATAACGCGCAGCATAACAGAGAATGCCTTTTAGACGTTCAGGGTGCGTTTCCACCAAATATGAGCGAGGATGCGTTGCGAGGAATGTGTATTTTAAGAACCAATCCTAGAGCTACGTTGTGCGAGCATAAACAAATGAAGTGATTCTATTGGTGCTTAACAAACATGCCTCGCAAGGCATGCTCGCTCATCTCTGGTGGAAACGCAGAACTTGATTAGGCAAACCTAATAGTCGTAAAATTAATCAATCAATCAATCAATAATAAGTAATTCATAATATGATTATATTGATTATGTAGGTCTTTTCTATTGCGATACCGTACTGCACGTAAATAATGGCGCGATCGTTACTGAAACGAGTAGCTAGATCAGTTTCCCAAACGCGTTAGTTCCGTGTAGCATAATCCCCATTTGCGTTTTTCCCCACTCTTTTATTTTCCTATGCGTTTGTTTTACCATTAGGTTTTTTCTCCGTACGCATTACTTTCTACTCGTTTTCATGGGTTACTATCAAATTTACCTTATCGCTAAACGACCATTTCAGCTAGATGACATAAAAGTAAAATACTCAGTCAGCATAGAGTCAATTCAGCTGGACGATATGAAAGTAGAATACTCAGTCAGCAAAGAGTCAGTTTAGTTGGATGGCTAAGAATTATAATGAATAAGTAGCCAAACGTCTGGAAATATAAATAGTCCATATGATTAGAACACCTCATAAGCCGAAAGTGAAATTAGTTGATTGACATGAACACAGAACGAGTTAGTAGCAAAACGTCATGAAATGTAATGTGTCAATGTGTTTACAAATATGTAACAGGCCACAGAGTTAAAGCTGGAAAAAATAATAATATTAGTATGGATTAGGGGTGTCCTTTATTTTGACATTTTCATTTGTTAGTGACGCATACCACCTAAAAACATTGGTTTTACCCCATCACACTCTGAAAGTAAATTTGAGGTAATGCCTGTTACTCTAAACTGTGCCGACTTGTATTTGGATTTCTTCATATTAATTATACTCCATTCCAGATAACATAAGACTTTAGGTCACAAAAAATTTGGGATTCTTAATCAAGCAGAAGCGAAGTTCGTACATATTGAACATTCGATGTAAATAATCGATTGTGCGGGTAGGTTTTAATTATCAAGTGTCATATTAACACTTAACATTTTAAAATCTAGACGTTTTGCTAACGGATCGTTTCGCGTTTATTCCATTTAGTAGAAAAGACGTTCTAAGATACAAACGTTTTGCTACCGGACCATTTAGCGTTTATATCTATTAAGTAATAAAGACATTCGAAGATAAAGACGTTTTGCTGCTAGATCATTTTAAATTGTAACATTCTAAGATCCAGACATTTTGCTAAAGAGGTATTTAGCATTCATGTCTATGTAGTTACAAAGACATAACACAATCCAGACATTTCGGCTATAAGCCTTTAGCGATAAGGTAAATTTGATAGTAACCCGTTTTCATTGCTAGACGTGTTTTTTCCTGTTAGTTCGCAGTTCACCTAACACACTCCTCGCTTCGCTCGTCGTCGCACCTATCTTGACTCTGTCAAATAACAGTCTTCCGTGATTATAAATATTCTCTTCAATTTTTTTCATTAAAGCGAACTAGAACGGGAAAAATACGTCTAGCATCAAAAACGAGTAGAAAGTAATGCGTACGGAGAAAAAACCTAATGATAACACAATCGCGTAGGAAAATAAAAGAGTGGAGAAAAACGGGACTGGGGATTGTGCTACGCGGAACCAACACGTTTGGGGACCTGATCTAACCACTCACTGAAACACCGTAAGATTGAAGTGAAGAGCTTCGTCATCTTAGAGTTCCTAGGTGTATATTCCACCACCCAAAACAACATTTCGTATCAAAACAACATTATGAACAATAAATTAAATCTTCATCGGACAATATGAATAAGAAACGTCTCGCACTCGCACGTACAAAAGGAATGAGAGGGACGTAATTAAATACTCAGGTATCGCCAATAACATCGACGATTTGTCTTCGTAAGTGCCACTTTCGGACGCGGCTGTGTCTGACACACGGACGGCTTGAATATCGAGCTGTCGAGCATACTCGGAAAGGTATTTAACATATTGTTGTTAATAAATAACTAAATAAATTTTGGCTGTGTTTGTGACACAATAACAATAAGTAAAATAACACTGATATTCAGACCCGCGAACGTATTTCAGAAATAACGGGACTTAATTTTGATATGTGTATATAGCTATTTACTATTATTATAGTGCATAAAATATCCCCTTTAAATATGGGACGAATTTATAAATTATTTCGGTTGTTATTCTATGTAACGTCAATTTCAAATTATAAAACTGAATTGATTTGGAAACAGGTTTTATTATAATTGTTAAAACACACAGTTATCACTATAAAAGATGTAATGATAGATAGACACAATAAAATGATTATTGCCATTACGTTTATTCATAAGTACATACTGATAATATAAATAAATATATTTCTTTTAGGAAATAATTATGTTTCTTTAATTAAAATAGACAAGTAATAAATAATAATGCTATTTGATTTATCTAAAGGGTATTTATTGTTATAAAGTAAATATACTCTTATCATTTTAATTTACTTTTAATGACAATTGATTGTGAACAAACACTTATATATTTTTATATACATAGTTTATTTTTTAAATGCAACTCAAATAATTACAAAATGTACACAATATGGTCAAACAATCAGATTAAGGTACTTAGCTCTGTTCGTGTCGCTGGTAGCACAACAAGTGACTGCTCCTCAGTGAGCGGTCCGTTTTATACCTGGCTCCGGCAAGTGCCGCAGGTGGTCTGATCGACCCGTTTTATTCGCTTACCCACATTTATAAAATGATTAGTGATTGAGTCAAGTAAATACCTTAAAATGTTACAAATATTAGATGAAATAATCTTAAATCCAACACGGCCATACTGACAAGTACTTCGATCTCGAAGTACAAATCTATAACATTACCTTACATTCCCTTCAAAATGCTAATTTAATTTACTTATATTAGATCGCATTTTTTTTATTCCGTAGCCGATTGTCCCCATCTAAACCCCTTCACCTGTTGCCCGTGAAGTTAAGGGAAAAGAACAGACAATCGACCGACCAACAGTATCACATAATTTTTTTTTTTTTTTTTAGTAGCCGTTTGTCCCCATCTAAGCCCCTTCACCTGTCGCCCGTGAAGTTAAGGGCAAAGAACAGACAATCGACCTCGACAGTATTCTTTTTTTTTTTTGTAGCCGATTGTCCCCATCTAAGCCCCTTCACCTGTCGCCCGTGAAGTTAAGGGCAAAGAACAGACAATCGACCTCAACAGTATTCCTTTTTTTTTTTTTTTTTGTAGCCGATTGTCCCCATCTAAGCCCCTTCACCTGTTGCCCGTGAAGTTAAGGGCAAAGAACAGACAATTGACCGCAACAGCTTTATTAGTTATTTTATTGACAGACCAGCATTATTACATTATCTTCTTAAATTTATTACACACATTTCCTTTTTATCATTAAATTTTTTTTTAATTACATATATATAGCTAAGCCATAGCTTGACATGAATGTTTTTTCTTTTTTTTGTCATGCATATATACAAATCACATACATATATCTATATCCAACACGGCTAAGCTAGAAAGATTGAATTTTACTAAAAATATAATTATTTCCGTACAGATTTCCTATCAGAAAAACGGAAAAGGAATCATGAATTCAAGGAATTACCAGATACCACAAAAAAAAACTATTGAAGAAAGTTTTGAGTGCTGTGCCATAGAACCGACTGCCCAAAAAAAACTGTTATAGCTCGTGTATACAGAACACCTAGTTTTAGAAACCTTAGTTTATTTTATGAAAAACTTGACATTATCCTTAAAAAATGCAATTCAAGTAATAAAAAGATCCGTGGAGATTTTAATATTGACATTATGAAGAAAACTCCTATTTCGTTATAATTTGACTATTTTCTCTTAGGTTTTAAATTACACTTAGAAATAAGACAGTCAAAAAGACTTTCTAGCAATACATGTATTGATAATTTTTCGCATAACTTGAAACGAGGTCGAGGCACATATGTATATAACTTTGGTATTTCGGATCACCCCGTGCAAGTTTTCAAATATCCAGGAAATAAGATAAATAACATTAAGTCTTGGCACGTTGACAAGTGAACGTGAAGGTCAAAAAATATTTTAAAAGTATCTAAAGTGCTTGTCTTTCTCAAGCACTACACTACCGAAAGATCTGAATAGGCAAGATGCAATGTTTTCATTTATGTTTTCATTTGAAAGGACTGCGCGTAGAATAGACCACGAGTGTATTAAAAAATGAAAATACTATATATAGCCAAAAATTTCTGTTACAAACCAACAATTAAAATGTTCGCGCCTAAACGGATCTACAGTTACTTTGGCGTCACGTTTGGCGTTTGGGTTTTGGTAGTGTAGTGAATTTTTGGACACTTTAGTGTCTGCTGAATCTTTCATAAAGAGCTCGGCCAGTCTGACCAACCTTGGCGACCATGACAACGTCGTTCTATCCAAGTTCTTTGCGTCTCGATGTTGCACTATGGCTCTGCTCCGTTGTCGATAGTGGCAGGGTCGGACGTTGGCAGCGCGACGTTGATCTCCTGCCGACGGTTCCAAGTAAGTGCACCTTGGATGGCAGTCACCAGACTGTTCAGCGGATTTCAATCCATGTTTCTGAAATTATAATTTATTCAGTGTAAAAAAAACGTGTAGTTAAAACGTATCCCACTTCTGAACTTAATTTTGATATGTGTATATAGCTATTTACTATTATTATAGTGCATAAAATATCCCCTTTAAATATGGGACGAATTTATAAATTATTTCGGTTGTTATTCTATGTAACGTCAATTTCAAATTATAAAACTGAATTGATTTGGAAACAGGTTTTATTATAATTGTTAAAACACACAGTTATCACTATAAAAGATGTAATGATAGATAGACACAATAAAATGATTATTGCCATTACGTTTATTCATAAGTACATACTGATAATATAAATAAATATATTTCTTTTAGGAAATAATTATGTTTCTTTAATTAAAATAGACAAGTAATAAATAATAATGCTATTTGATTTATCTAAAGGGTATTTATTGTTATAAAGTAAATATACTCTTATCATTTTAATTTACTTTTAATGACAATTGATTGTGAACAAACACTTATATATTTTTATATACATAGTTTATTTTTTAAATGCAACTCAAATAATTACAAAATGTACACAATATGGTCAAACAATCAGATTAAGGTTCGTGTCGCTGGTAGCACAACAAGTGACTGCTCCTCAGTGAGCGGTCCGTTTTATACCTGGCTCCGGCAAGTGCCGCAGGTGGTCTGATCGACCCGTTTTATTCGCTTACCCACATTTATAAAATGATTAGTGATTGAGTCAAGTAAATACCTTAAAATGTTACAAATATTAGATGAAATAATCTTAAATCCAACACACTCACACGCACGGAAGGAATCACCGGACGTAATATACTCAGGCGGCTTAGCATAACATGCGTTGTCGCGCGCGACTTCATACTTCGAGTCGCTCCTGAAGTATGGATGGAGAGTCGCGCGACAATGTAAGTCATGCTAGCAGGGCTGGTATCGGCAATAACATCGACGATTTGTCTTCGTAAGTGCCTCTTTCGGATGCAGCTATTGTGACACACGGACAGATCGGTAGGGCAACTTGTGCTGTCGAGTATTGAGCATGCTGAAGCCCGTTACAGACGCAGCTATAATATACCAAAATATATATATATCGGTATCCTACGGTAGACGCGGTGCCGTGAAGACCACAGTGAAGACAAAATTGTAATTCCATAATAAGCCGATTTCCTCGTGTTTACGCACGACAAGCACACATATACAACTCGTGGACGAGTGGTGATTGGTTCAAACGTCAAAAGTGAGTGTGCGTGCACGTGACCGCGGCTTATTATGGAATCATAGTTCTGTTTTCGTGATATAATTTATATATGTGTGTATTATATATATAAATTATATCTAAGTCTGTGACGGGCGGCTTCAGGAATTTGAAGAACCAAGTTAGCTGGGAATAGGTTTGCGGGAACTTTGGAAGTGAGTTCCACTCCATAGTTGCATTGACATCGAGATTTCTACGATTGTTATCCGAATTGAAAGACACTGTGTACCTCGTTCAAGTCTCGCGTTGTCCCGAAACCCAAGGGTTCCATTTTTATTCAAAGGTCATTCTCGAGAGGTTTTGTTGGGTAAACAGCAATATTCGTTGTTTTCAAGCTCATTCAGAGAAGTTGAAAAAGTTTCTTAATCACTTTTGCGACATTTTAAGGGCGTAATTTACGGTTTTCTTTGGAAACTCTTTACAATGGTTTTTCCTCAGTATACAACGTGCTCACGAGGAAGCCAAAAGATTTTAACCACGCATTTCTGAAGCCAAAAGAACATTTTTGTACATACAAAGTAAACGTTATAGGTAAAACTATCGCAAATTGTTCCTTGTCACATTGATATCTGTCAACAACGAAGTCTAGACTAAACCCAATAGTGGTGACATCGCCATCACAAATGCGTTTTACACCGAGTCTTACTAAATAAATTTGTCTGGAAGAGATCGCTCTTTAACGATAGAACCGCCAATTGTTTTACCTCTTCTTTTCTGTTTGTAACTTGTGTATACTTTGTTTCTTTAATTTGAGGTGTGCAATAAAGAGTGTTTATGTTGTTATAAATATTTTTTTTTGTTACAGAGGTTATTCTGAAACTATGCGAATTCTAGAAAAGTTTATACGGCATTTAAATCTAAATATGGTCAGGAATACACTGGTAAATTTCTTGGGATTCTCGTGTGGCTCATTGTATGGTACGAGTATAGCCCAACGTTATGCTAAAACAATATACGTCCCTCTAGGTGCTGAAATGAGGAGGTTACCGTCTGCACCGCGGTACAGACCTTATAAGTTTAAATCTGGAGCCGCTCTCTGCGCCTCCCCTTCGATTCCACTATGTCCATCAAGTGCGCGCCCCATTGGTTGTGAAACCCTGCTATAGATACTTATAGATTATAGTATAAGTACGGTGAACCGATTTGATTCCTAGGCCACTGTAGGACCTTGTCGTAATGACAGTTGCCCGTGGATACGTATAAACGTAACCTATTCGCTACCAAACTAGCTATTATGACAAGGTTCTAGAGTGGCCTAGGAATCAAATTGGTTGACTGTACATTGCTTAGTTGCTTTTTAAGTTTGGCCGTGTTTACACTGTGGTGCTGAAGTGACTTTATTCACAAAATCACTAACAAAAGTAACAATTTTATTGTAATAATGTACCGATCGCTAATATATTTATCAATTGCTGATAAGCCAAATGTTTATAACTAACACTCCAATGTACGTGTAAATATACATTGTAATTGTACCTACTTATTTCATTAGGTCATTTTCGAAGGCAAGTGACTGTTGATACAATTAGATTGTACTAGCTTTCGCTCGCGTTAAATTCGGGGTAACAAACCATACAAACTTCCACCCCCCATTTTAGGGAAGTGGGGGGTTAGAAAGAGACAAAAAGTAGCCTATGTCACTCTCCATCCCTTCAACTATCTCCACTTAAAAAATCACGTCAATTCGTCGCCCCGTTTTGTCGTGAAAAACGGACAAACAAACAAACACACACATACACTTTCCCATTTATAATATTAGTATGGATTGTAAGTACCTACCTAAACTTATTACAGTTATTACCGTAAAAGAGGAAAATCAATGTCCTAGCGTTTGACTCGGTTTTATGCTACGGTTCATTTGTCCCTGGGGTTCGCTCGGCTACCTAATCCCATAAATTGCTGTAGGCGCTAGTTTTTACGGAACCGACTGCTATCTGACCCTCCAACCCAGAGGGGAAAAAAGGCCTTATTGAGTAGTTTCCTCACAATATTTCCCGACACGGAGAAGTGACTGGTATTTATCAAATTATATTGCGAACATAAATTATGCAAACTCAGTGGTAAGAGCCGGGATATGAATCTGGGAACTCCAGATTAAAAGTCGCCTTATAGTCTTACCGCTAGGCCACCAGCTCTTTTAAGGGGATGACAACAGCAAAATTCCATAATGACCTTCCATATTAATCGTAAAACTGTGTTTCTCTTTCACTCGCGCTAAAAAGATATATCTTTTTAGCGCGAGTGAAAGAGAAACACGGTGTTACGATTAGTATGGAAGCTTATTGCAAATTTTGTAAAATGATGAATAAAAAAAACTACGCATTAATTGAGAAAAATAAAATATGAAGTTTTTAGTATTAGTGTGGTGGAATGTTGTCCTTAATTACCGATGTATAAGTCAAGAAACTAAAGACATACAACTGTTAAAAGCGAATTTTAAGATGTAACTGGAATTATTTTCTATCGAGCCGATTTCGTCCAATCGTGTATCGGGATTAACAAAGTTCTTCCAAATATAATTAATATTAACATACATTTTTTTTACTTTCCCAAAACAAGTAGTTACAGCTAAAAAACTGTTTAAGTAAAGTCAATTTGAAGGTCATCGGGTGTTAGCCTCTTAATCCCCTTGCTCTATGTGTACAGTCGCCATCAAATATATCGGAGCGACCAAGTTACCAAAAATATAAGAACAAGCACCTTACCGCCTTAACAATAAAGGCGTTGTTCAGATATTTGTGACCACCTTGGCCGCTCCGATATACCTGATGGCGACTGCACAAATAGGGCCAAGCGATTGACAGCCTAACAGACTCTGCCTACTTTATGTATGTACCAAGTTTTTATCATAACCGCTTGGCCTGAATTTTCTAGCTCACCTTGTGGTCCCAGTCCAGTGTATATTATAATCTATAGTTGTATACTGTAATACGTAGGTATAGTATAATAAGGCTGTTTGTCACAACTGTAACTAATCGGATTCTAGGAACGCTTACACATCAATTTGCATGGCTCATGGCTCGTGCGCCTGATTCATTTAATTGTTACGTGAACCGATGTAATGCAACGGTGCAATGTTATGAGGTTATGACAACTACTTTATTATTAACGGCCTCCTAGCCTAGTTGGTAGTGACTCTGCCTATGAAGCAGGAGGTCCCGGGTTCGAATCCTGGTCAGGGCATTTATTTGTGTGTTTATCACAGATATTTGTTCCTGAGTTATGGATGTTCTCTATGTATTTAAGTATTTATTTATCTATTATATACAGGGTGTGGCCTGTAATAAGAGCAAAAAATTAAAACGTAGATTCTACTCCTCAAACTAGACAATGTTTGTTCAACGACTTTTGAAAGTTATGTAGATTTTAGATTGTCTCTTTTTCAAACAAACTAAATGGTATTTTCAATGTACCATCGGGTTCATAATTGCATACCCAATTTATCAATGAATTCATTCATAAAGTGGGTATGCAATTATGAACCCGATTGTACATCAAGTTCCGCCTAAATGACATCCCCTGTCAGTCTTGTCACCCTACAGATATTAATCAATGTTGTAGTACATTGCGTGTTTGAATAAACATTAAACTGTAATAAAATTCAAACTACAAGATATTTTTAAAAGTTGTTAAACAAACGTTGTCTAGTTTGAGGAGTAGAATCTACGTTTTAATTTTTTGCTCTTATTACAGGCCACACCCGGTATATCGTCGCCTAGTACCCACAATACAAGCCTTAATAAAGCTTACTGTGGGACTAGGTTGATTTGTGTAAGATTGTCCCATAATATTTATTTATTTTATTTATTTATTTTTACGTATGTTGGTAAACTGTAAGGCGTTTATCACACTGCCGCCGCAACCGGATGCGGCGACGGTGTGCAAGCGTGACAGCGCTATACACATGCAGAGCGCTATCTCGCTCGCGCACCGGCGCCGCGTGCGGAACCGCAGCAGTGTGAAAGCCGCCTGAGCTCATCGTCACGGTACCTATAGGAGCTAGTTCGGTTTGAGTAAGGATTATATAAAATAAGTGTGCTTGTACAGTCGCCATCAAATATATCGGAGCGGCCAGGGTACTCAAAAATATCTGAACACGCACTTTATAGCCTTGACAATAGAGGCGTCGTTCAGACATTTGTGACCATCTTGGCCGTTCCGATATATCTGATGGCGACTGTACAGTCAACCAATTTGATTTCTAGGCCACTCTAGAACCTTGTGACAATAGCTAGTTTGGTAGCGAATAGGTTATGTTTATACGTATCCACGGGCAACTGTCATTCCGACAAGGTTCTACAGTGGCCTAGGAATCAAATTGGTTGATCGTACATAGTATTTTCTGTGGAATTGCCAGTAATTTCGATATAAATCTGCCAAGAACCTCTGAAAGTGGTATGTTTTGGTTTAATTATTTGTATTACTCGTAACAGTGCAGCGTCAAATGTCGAGGTCCTAATAAAGCCGCTAGACACTGTCAGTAATAATAGATTCATAGATTTATTGGTATTAATCATACACTGTCAACATAATAATATAGTTAAAAAACTTAATTAATAATTAAGATTTCATAACAACAAGTTTGTGTAAAGTCATAACAAAAAATTAACAATTTAAAAGATTGAATGAATATGGAATTTTTGGAAGCTCATAGAGCCGCAGATTTCTGTTTTTTACTGTAATATTAGATTTTTTATTTATTAGAGGAACTTGAACAGCCACAAGTGAGCCGCGGTTTGCCGACTCCTGGTCTAGTGCCTCCCAAAGATATCCTTCTATGGCTAACCAAAACAAAGTACGTATACGTACTGCAGGCATACAACATATTGTATGGCCTGTATGCGTTATTACGTTACTCCTCTAATAAATTAGGTAATCTTATATGTATGTGTACATAATAATATAATCCCGGGGTATGTCCTTAAACTACGTCCGGACCTGGGTATGTCCTTAAACTACGCCAAAAAGAGAGGTATGGGCACTGCGAATGGCATCTCGCTAAGTGTGGTAGGGCACGTTCAGCGAATGTCATCGCTCAAATCTGGAGCAGAGCCCGACTGGGGAAGTACCTCCACCTTACAGAAAACCACAGCCAAATAGCACTAGACCCTACTCATAGTGTTGTGTTCCTGCTGGTGAGTAAGGTTGCCAAAGAGCTCAAAGAGGACCCAGTGTGTTGACGATGAGGGACCTTCTTGTTCCTTTAGTCGTCAACACAGTGAATCCTCCTTTTTGTAAAGGGTCGGCAACGCGCATGTGACGCCTTTGGAGTTGCAGGCGTCCATAGGTTACGGTAGCTGCTTACCATCAGGCGGGCCGTATGCTTGTTTGCCACCGTCGTGGTATAAAAAAAAAAAAAAAAAAAATCTACTCTATATTTGCTTCGGGGATGAGGAAATCCCCCAAAAAATCCTTGCTATATATTTACTTACTTTCTCTATGCTACTGAAAAACGTCCACGCCTACTCGTATTGACATTTCCGATCAATGAGAAGATTTAGCACTCATTCGTTAATTCAGAATCGAGGTCACTCCATTCATAGCTGGCTCAATGGCCGATACGATACTACAATGGCGGCCATGTTTTAGTTGTTTGGCTACGTTTCCACCAGAGATGAGTGAGGATGCGTTGTGAGGAATGTGTTTGTTAAGCACCAGAATCACTTTTTTTTATGAAGGATAGGCAGACGTTTGACCACGTTCTCACCTGATGGTAAGTGATGATGCGGTCTACGGTGGAGTACGCTTACCTATGACGGTTTACTCTCGCTTTGAAGAGACCCAAATTGTACTCATAAACTTATATAGATGTCATATACAAAGGAAAAAGTGACCTAGGCCAGTTTCAGGTAGGTAGGTTTCAGTTTCAGTAGGTAGGGTCAGTTGTTCCAAATTGTACTCAAGTGGAAACACAGACTCGGGCAGGCCGCTCCACTCCTTGGCAGTTCGTATAAGGAATGCTGACGCGAAATGCTTCGTGCGTATATGTGGAATACCTACCATGAAGCGATGCCGGATGCACTTCATTTCTTTGTCCTCGCAAAGCGTAGCTCTAGAATTGGTTCTTAAGAAGCACATTCCTCGCAACGCATCCTCGATGATCTCTGGTGGAAACGCAGCTTAAGTATGCCATTTGATATGAGGGATCAGTGAGGTGGTAAATGGATCAATAAGTTCTTGTAAAAAAAATAAATATACAAGGCTGTTAATAACGCTAACTGTACTTTTCCTGCAAAAGACATGTATAGTTCGATTTTTTTAAGATGTCCGAATTGCCGGCAGAACTCTTTAGTAAGATTCCGCCATCTTAAAAAATTACAACTATACTGCTCATCGAGATAATTCGAACAGATTCAAACGCAATGAGCTTCTATTCAATATATTTGAATATTGTTAATCCATAGACAAGAAAGATTGACAAGATTGTAGACTTCTGTTTGTCTCCAACATTCGGAACTAAATACGTGGGTTCTTTAACCTGAGCATTATACAAGGTGCTCGCGAGGAAACCGCATAATTTTAACAGCGTACTCCTGAGGCCAAAATAATTAAAAAATATCATATGACTTTTGGACAATTCTGCCAAAAAAAAAATTTTTTTGTTTTTTTTTCCTTGTTTTCTGAACGTATTCTTAAATTAAAAATAAATGTTAATGACAAAACTATGCCTAAAAACAAATAAACCTACTTTTTTTTCTTAAAATCAAAGTTAAAGCAAAGTGTTTCCTGTCACTTTGATGTCTGTCAACAGGGATGCCTATAATGAGTTCCATAGTGGTAAAATTGCCGTTAAGAAAGCGTTCAGTCCCGAGTTATAATCAAAATATTTTATTTTTTTAATTGGTTATAACTCCGAAACAATATGAATTTCAGAAAAGTTTATTTGACATTTTAGTCTCTAAATAACGTCGGGATAACGCTGTTAAAATTATGCGGTTTCCTCGCGAGCACCGTGTATATATTACCTACATTACAATTATGATCCTTGTTCCACCGCTAATTCAGAGATAATTGACTCATCCTATTTATACAACAATGCACGTGTGTCTTCGTCTAAAGGTCACCTTACCTTAAGGGGATGACAACAGCTAAATTCCGTCCCTATCTTTTTAAGCGTGAGTAAAAGGAAAACACTGTGTAACGATTAGTATGGAAGCTGATTTAAAATTCAGAAAAATAAGGAATTAAAAAAACTACGCATTAATGGTAAAATATAATATTACATTACTTACCAAGGACTGTAAAAGTAAGAAAGCCCGAAATCGCAGGTATTTGTATGCGATAGAGGGCTTTCTTTTTTACTGCCCGTGGTGAGTACACAATTTTACGTCTCCACCTGGCCATAATGCGAGTTTTACCGTACACGTAGCGTGCGATAAAACTCACATTATGGCCAGGTGTGACGTAAAATAATGAAGATCTCATGTGATGTAGCCTTAGGGACTGAGTATATGAGGTTTTTGAAAAAAACAGCATCCAAACTATCATCCAAATGGGAAAAACCATACTCTCAAATAATATTCTGGCTAAAAGTTAAAGTACATCATTCGAGCAGTCTCCATGAGGGTGAGAGGCACTAGAAGACGCATCAAGGTCTTCGAATGCGAAGACGGCGCCGAAATTCTATACTAAGCTAGATCTTACACCCAAACCCCCCTTCTCCTTTCCCCGCTTTCCCCGTTAATACATACATTTTTGTATATATTTCTTGTTTTGTATTTTATTCTAATAAAGAAATTTTACACTAATAATAAGTCAAGAAACTAAAGACATAAAAATGTTTAAAGCTGATTTTAAGACGCAACTTCAGAATTATTTTCTATCGAGCCAATTTCATCCAATCGTGTATCGAGCTCAACAAAGTTCTTTAAAATATAATGAATATTAACATATATTTTTCTTACTTTCGCAAAACCAATAGTTATTACTAAAAAAATGTTTAAGTGAATTTCAAGGTCATCGGCTGTTGTTACCCTCTTAAGGCCTTATGTGCTTTATCTAACGTTTGCTTCAACCACAGGATGTGCAGGTACAAACATTGCGACACTATAGGTCACACTAACATAGTGGATATTCTAAATATTCAGTTCTAGACTTGAACTCAAATATGTTTCTCATGCAAAGTTAAATACTAGCACGCAGTGGGTAAAGTGTCTTGGTATTCAAAACGGGTAATCCTGTCCAATGGGTACATCTATACGGTCTATACCTACTTGGCCAGTAATCAATGTTTTCCTGGCTTCTGCATTATGTATCTATTGATATCATTGAATTTAAAAAAATGTAAACATGCATAGTCTAATTTGAAAGGTTTGCTGTTGTAATACGTCTAAGTATAAAACAAAAAACTTTAGCTTTAATTTGTAGGATTGGAGAAGTGGCAGTGGATTTAGAAGAACCTCTATAGGAAAACTGTATATCCACAACCACTCTTGAAAAATGTTCACGAAAGTAAAATAGTTGAAACGCCCATATAAAAATATGGATACATTTAATATGACAATAATATGTAGCCAGGGCTCTATTACCAAGTCGTAAAGTCTTGGATACATGATTTTGTCACATTAAATGTATACATATTTTCAGACGTGAGCGTACCCCTATTATGATCCCGCAAGAGGATTTGAAAATCTACAGGATTCGTCAACATCATAAAATTATCTAGCAGAGACTGCAATTTATCTCAAAAGTTCGTATATAACGATAATCTAGAATAATCCAGATAAAGTGGGGAGTAACGACACTAACGACCTAAAGCCTGACTGTTGATTGACGCGTCTGGAGACTCGGTGCATTGAGAGCCAAGTCAAATGTTATTGAAAGTATAACGACATATCGTTTGGCCAGGGATTGTTTTACTTCAAGCATAGACAGAGATAATCATACTGTCTCTTTCTTACGCTAGTACCCTCATTACTAAAAAACCGGCCAAGAGCGTGTCGGGCCACGCTCAGTGTAGGGTTCCGTAGTTTTCCGTCCGTCACAGTAAGTGTCCCCACTTAAGAGTTAAAAAAACACCGCCATGTAGGATATGATATGAGCGTTCCACGTACAGCGACATCTATCGGCAAATTAAGTAAACTATTGCGCGCGAGCTTAAAGTATGGAAGATGATTTTTATGGGATAATTCTTTATTGCGTGGACCGATTTTCACCGTTTTTACTTTATTTGAAAGCACGTCATTTCATTGTGAGTTTGTAGAAATTACAGGTACAATAAACACCTGCTTATACGGTTAAATTACAAACTTAGTTCAGAAATTATTTTGTAATTTATTTTCAAAAACTATTAAACCTATCAAGTTCAAAATAATTTTCCTAGAAAGTTTTTATAAAGTTCTACTTTTGAGATTTTTTTCATATTTTTAAAACTTATGGTTCAAAAGTTAGAGGGGGGGGGGACGCATATTTTTTTACTTCTGGAGCGATTATTTCCGAAAATATTTACATTATCGAAAAATGTAGTAAACCCCTATTCATTTTTAAATACCTATCCAACAATATATCACACGTTAGGGTTGAAATGAAAAAAAAAATCACTCCCCACTTTACGTATAGGGGAGGTACCCTAATAAATTATTTTTTTCCACTTTTTATTTTACCACTTTGTCGGCGTGATTGATATACATATTAGTACCAAATTTCAGCTTTCTAGTGCTAACGGTCACTGAGATTATCCGCGGACGGACGGACGGACGGACGGGCAGACATGGCGAAACTATAAGGGTTCCTAGTTGACTACGGAACCCTAAAAAGTGATTGTAGCTTATTACTTCCACTGTTAGTGCACTTTTGGACAGCCAGATTATAACTACTGGCATCTGCCTACGTTGAATTAATTAAACTCCCCCTATCTCCTTCAGTACCATCGCCCACCTTATTAACTGCCCATCGGTGGACGTTATGTCTATTGGAATAAGGTCCACGTTGCTGTTTGTACTATAATTAAATGGCATCCACATTATCCCTTACGCGGTTATCTCACTTGCGCCGCAACCGGATGGGTGAACGAGACACCGCTATACACATGCAGAGCGCTATCTCGCTCGCACACCGTCGCCGCATCCGGAAACCGCAGCTGTGTTACAAAAACATAATACTTATACCAATGATTTGCTTAGATCATTAAGGTATTAAGAACAACTGTATTTTCAACCGACTTCAAGATTTCAAAGGAGGAGGTTAGCAATTCGTCTATTATTCGAAGACGGCTGGTCCGATTTGGAAAATTCTTTTTTTGTTTGAAAGAGTATACTTCACAGTTGGTCCCATTGTAACCAGGTCAGGATCTGATGATGGGATCCTGGAGAAATCGAGGGAACTCTTCAACTATTATAGGCACACCTATAGTGATTTGAGTTTTCGTTACAGCTCGAGCATTTGCTTTTGGAAAGGTGGATGCTAAGTGAAGTCGGTTCTTTTTTGTTTAAAATTATAATACACGGGGTCAACCTCCTCTGATAGCAAGCCTGAGTTTCTCATATTCTTTATTTATGGTAGAGATATAGGTTTATTTACACTGCGGATATCAATACATCACTACATCACAAGACTGTTTATTGATAGCACGTGTGTTTGTTTGAATACCATTCATCACGCACTGTCAATGTTTTGACACTTTTGACTTTCAACTGCAGCAACAAATATCACGTTGATGGACAGCAAAAACGTTATACCTTCTAGACGGAGAGCTGGCTACGTCAGATATGACACAATAATGAGAGCAACAAAACCTGGTTCGATTGCTATACTATCCTTATTGCTAGCGGGCATCTGCAGATCCCATGGCAGCTTTTGATGGGTGGAGGTCAGTGACAGACTATAGCATTTTTTTTTAAATTGGAAAATAGTTATAGTATACCAAAATAGGTTAAAACTCCCAGTTATAAAAGACAGCGGGCCTATATTTTAACAATAGATAAAAAAACATTGCGTTGTATTGCAGAAAAAAAAACCCGGCCAAGAGCATGTCGGGCCATACTCAGTGTAGGGTTCTGTCTGTTACAATAGATCCATTCAAAAGGTCATTTACTAAGGGATGGAAGGGACGTAGTCCATTCTGAAAGAGGCGGAAAATCCAACGTGATATTTATGAAATAGACACATTTCATGCCTCAAATTTTGCTTTTATACCGTCAGGCTCCATATTATCGTCTTATACTCGTATGAGCTTGTCCACTTTTATTTATCTGCCTATTTAAGGCATTTGGTTTTAAGCTTTGGTTTGGTTTAAAAAAAAGTAAAAATATTGGATTTATCAGTGTCGTATCGTATGCATACTTTCGATCAAATACAAGGTGTAACAAAAATGCTGGTGATCCTTTTAAGGGCATAATTGGTATCGTATTCTAATAATGAAAAAAAAAAAAAATATTTTTTTTTGCGTCCAAAAAATTTTTCTCCTACTTTTTCTTACTCGCAATACGATAAAAATTAACCCCTTAAACGGATCACCTGTATTTTTGTTACACCCTGTATGTTACGAACGTCGAATCCGATATGATATAACATTGAGCTTTTAAGAGCAAGCAAGTATTTAAGAAAAGGAGAATAAGTTAAGTAAACGTGTTACGTTAACGGCCATTAAACCATTATCAGTCTTCAGCAGTCTGGGGCAAAATCGATAACGCAGTTCAAATAATTTATAAAACCAAACGATTTTATTATCCACACCAATTGAGTTTGTCAATCGCAATGAAACGAGACCTAATACGACCACAAATGAAGACGGACGTATCTAAATACGGTGAATTTAAGTGAATAAAAGGGTTGGCTGTGTAGTGTCGACAGTGCGTCTTTTTTGCTGGAGTTATTGTAGATTTTTTAAGCCTCTGGTATTATAAAAGCCGCTTATCGAACTATGCAATAGTCCTGATTGTGTTTGTTGGATCTTTCAACAAAAGGTTCATATAGTTAGTGAAGTGTCTTGGCACAACCAAACGGGCTATTCATATATGTATATAGCTGACTAGCTTTTGCTGGCGACTTCGTCTGCGTGGAATTAACATTCGCCATATGGAATTAATAAAACGCTTTAGTAAAATCTAAGAGCAATTTATTTAGCGCATATGCTATTTCATTTCAAGTCAACAGTGAGCAACTATTCCATACAAACTTCCACCCCCTTTTTACGCCCTTAAGGAACGATTTCTGGGGTAAAAAATATCATATGTCCTTCCCGGGGACTTAAACTATCTTCATAAGTAACAAATTTCATCTAAATCAGTTCAGCGGTTTAAGCATGAAGAGTAACAGACAGACAGACAGACACTTTCGCATTTATAATATTAGTATGGATAAGCGATGACCGTGTGGGGAATATAATTTTCATAGTAATCATTCCAATTTGTTCCGTTATCGTTATACTGCGCGCGACCAATAAGGGGATAGATGGGAATTTACCATAGGGCGGACACGTCATATTACAAAATTCGTTTGAGCGCCTTTGTGTCATGAGCGTCAGCACATCTGTACACGCTTCAATGTGTGCGTCTTAGGGCGCTGCTCCGCTGTAGTAATGTAGTAATGACGTTTGACAATACACCGACATTTTGCTTTATCGAGGCGCTGCCAACCTGACGGATTAGCCTACTAGTTCCCTACCAATCGGCCGCCGCGGGGTGAGGTAATCCGTTCGGGGCGGGGCGTATCGTGGCCATTCTGTATGAAATACTATTATCTATTCTGTGATACTACCGCGAAAATTACACTCGAGGCATCGCGGTGTCAATTCCGCCGCGGAGATGTGCTTAAAATGCATTAGTTGGTATTATTAGCAAAGGATATTCGTTTCATTTTACCAGAGTGCCTTTTATAGCCACGTTACGTGTACTGGCTTACTACGACACGACAGTATCGAGTTACTTTCCTGGCTATCATATACTCCCTAACTTACGTCAAGGCCTTTAAGCTCTTACAAATACTTTTCGTACATTGTCAGCGTATTTTGAGGGTGACCGACCGCGGTTGCTTTTGCCCTAATGCCCTAATGCACAATGTAAAATGAAATTGAAGTCTTATGTAGATATGTTATATTTCCGGCTGTAGGGATTTTAAAGATCAATTCTGAGCTCTAAACAGAAAATAATAGAATTAAATAAACTCCTCCTTTTCCGGAAGTTGTTAAAAAACTGAAATTACCCGCAAAAAGATAATTGTATCTAACGATCAGCATTTACGTGAAATATGGTTGCGAATTCTATTTAAAAGATCCTGGTGTGGCTTTACACTTACTTGCCGAGCTTGATCGCTCGGGGAAACCAGTATAACAGCGCACTCCGATTAATCATGTTTGGTAACAAGATTGATAACAGTGTTGACCTCAACATCCTTCCAAATATTACTTACATGTATTTATTATATACACCGTGGGTCCATATAACTAGACAGATTTTGACAGTGTATTCCTGATCATATTTAGATACTAAAATGTCCTATAAACTTTTCTGAAATACGCCTAGTTTCAGAGTTAATACCAATTTAAAAAAATACACTTTTTAAATAAATAAATTAATATTATAGGACAATCTTACACAAATCGACCTAGGCCACAGTAAGCTCAATAAGGCTTGTGTTGTGGGTACTAGACGACGATATATATAATAGATAAATATGAATAAATACTTAAATACAACGAAAACACCCATTACTCAGGAACAAATATCTGTGATAAACACACAAATAAATGCCCTGACCAGGATTCGAACCCGGGACCTCCTGCTTCGTAAGCAGGGTCACTACCGACTGGGCTAGGAGGCCGTTAAAACTAAGGCTTTTTATTATAACTCATCACAAAACGCCTTCCTAATGGCGTTGTTGCCACTATTGGACATAGTTTACACGTCCTTATTGACAGATATCAAAGTGACAAGGAAAACTTTGCAGAAACTAAATTTTTACAAAAAAAAATGTATCAATTTATTTTAAGTCATAATTTTATTAATAACATTTGCTTTTCATGTGCAATAAACATTAAAAAAAATCCCTAAAGTTAAATAATATTTTTTCCTGCTTTTGGTCTTAGAAATTCGTGGTTAAGATCTGTCGGGTTATTCCAGCCCACGGTGTATATAAAATTTATTTCATTTCATAATAATATTGAGACTGCACAAGACCGGGATACGTGGAAAAAGGATTGGGAGGCCTTTGCCCAGCAGTGGGACACTCTTGGCTCTTAATAAATAAAAAATAAATATGAAAATTCGTTGGCATAGGTACGGGTATTTTTTGGTAGTTTCAGCCTGGAATTATACGCAGTAACCTCGTTATTTTTTTTCGCGTACTTATACTATTTTCAAATTCAAACGCACGGTATAACGGCGTTTGCCCGTTATATTTAGTGCAAAAAATACGTTGTAGTTGTCTACCAGAAATAGTAGCAAGGTGATTAAAAATGTGTACATACGAGCCCCAATGCAAATGAGTTCGTCTAGCATGTAAAAAATGTACTAACCTAACTTTAACCTAAAAATTCAGGATGACAGCGATGTTTAGAAGATCATGTAATATAAAAACAATATAGAAAATGAATAATACTTTATGTATCGAATGAAAAAAATAACAACTTTCCACAGTGATAAAAAAAAATAGTGTTTTGCCAAATGAGATATTCGCAAAAAAGTTCGTCTTCGGTTTAGCCGATGCATAATAGACCGTCTACCACTTGGTGGTATCACCTTTTGCATCCAAAACGGCTTTGATCCTGAGCGGCATTGAATCTACCAACTCTCTACACTCTTCGGTGGTTATTTCATTCCAAACACAGGTAAGTTTCTCCTTAAGATCAGCTTTACATCTAGAAGGGTCCTTTCGCAGCCTTATCTTCATTTTCCACCACAAAGTTTCTATGGGAGACAAGTCCGGGCTGCTGGACGGCCATGGCATGGTAGGGATTTTTTTGGACTTCAGCCACGCCATCGTTGTCTTCGCGGTATGGCATGCAGCACCGTCTTGTTGAAAAGTAAATGCATTTTTATATTTTAACTGCCGTATAGGCGGCAGCAAACTCTCTTGCAGGATGCTTTGGTATTTCTCGGCATTGACGGTTCCATCTATAAATTGCAGACGGCTCACGCCCTGTGCCGACATACAGCCCCAAATCATTAAATATGCTGGAAACTTCACCTTTCGCTTGAGGCAGTCTTTATAAAATGCCTCTCCTTTTTCCCGAATGACTTTACTTCGTTCGTCACCAACTGTGACTTCTTTGGATTCATCACTCCATATTATTTTTCGCCACTGATTGACAGTCCAGTTTTTGTATTTATTAGCGAATTTCAATCTGTTGGTTTTCTGTTTTTTAGTAAGGAACTGTTTCTCTTTAGCAGTGTAAAAACTATAGCCCATTCTCTTCATTACTGTTTAAATGTTTTTTTTAATAGCGTCCCGCCACAATACGGTAAGTTCTCCTGCGACGACTGCGACTGCGTTCACGACGATTTTTCTTGATAATCTTCTTCAACATCCTGTTTTCTGCCTTGGAGGTTATTCGTCGACGGCCAGATTTATTTAAACAGGACATTGTTCCATGTTTTCGGTGATGCTCGATAATCGTTTGAATTGTAGATCGTGGCAACGACATCTCCTTGGATATTTGGTAAGTAGATTTGCCGTTATTGTTACAGGAAATTATAATTTTCCGCACTTCTTCAGTCACTGGTGTACCTCGCACCATCTTGATAGAATAATGATTATAAAGTAATGAAAATTTGCGTTTTTATATAGCCATCTGTCATTTTAGATGACAGAGAATATTCTATATTCAATTTGAAATATATTTAAATATTAAACTTCTTAAAAAACAGTTTTTATCTTATATAGACGACCTATTTTGCTTAAAATATGGACTAGACGTAATTTTTTGCTTGCTTAATGTTAACTTTACGATACAATTACTCTAAATTAAATAACATTATTACACTTTGTACAACGTAACATTAAACTACTTTCAATGGCTTTGTATGTAGCGTATTCCTTTAATCATCAAAGTCAATCCGGATTTAAATAGCAGTCTTTAAAAAAATATCGTTTTTTTAAGTGTGACTAGACGATCTAATATGCATTGGGGCTCGTACATTTAAAACTTAATTGTCTGATCAACACATTGGGTCAACGTCGGGTCGTCGGCTAATCTAAGGGACGTAGTTATGCGGTGGACATTACTGTGGTACCGCGCTACATGTTAGACCGCGAAACCTGAGCGGATCGAGAGCGAAACAAGAGCGAATTTATGCGGCGCGGTTCCGCGTTTTCGTTTCCGCTCTTGATTCCCTCTCGATCCGCTCAGTTTCCGCGGCGAAACATGCAGCGCGGTACCGAGATGTCGGTTCCATTGCGGAGACATGCAAAAGGCTTATGGGTATCAAGGTGCTATTACGCTGGTTTGTATTGTACTACTCGCTGTTGACCGCGACCCAAAGATAATACAGTCCCGGCCTGCTTTTCACCCGGTGGAACAAAAATACACGCGCCAACTTTTCTTTCCCCAGAATCACTTAAATACACTGTTGGCGTTTGTATGAATTGAAAAGGCTTTATAAATTAGGCTCTGCTGCTGCCATTTAAAGTCTAAAGTGGTAAGTTTTGTGGAATTTCGGTTCGAATTTAAATTGCACGGTTTGAAACGTTATGATATCTTTAAATTCGAACAATTGTGCTTTAAGATTTATTAAACAAGTTAATGCATATTTATAGCTCGAAATACTTACATAATTTATTTCAATTTTGGATTGAATAAGTTAATAATTGTGCGTACTGTTTAGGGAATGCAATAACCGATCAAATTTTATAACCGGTTATGATCGGTTATAACCGGTTATGATCGGTTATAACCAGTTTGGGTTATTTTTGTTAAAATATGATAAAATAACCATCATAACGCCAAAAAAATCTATAAGATAATTGTATAATGTAATGAGATGTACAATAGGTTTTTAATTCGAAAGAAAGTGGAATATTTGTGCTTCAAGGTCAGCCGTACGAATTACTTAGGTGGTCAAACTCACAAGAGTAAAAGAAGATAAACCTGAAATTATCATAAAATAGATTATAGGAATCATAGTTCCAGACGAAAAACTATGATTTTACTACTAGATGATTAAATAAATAACCGAACCAGGTTATTTATATTTTCAATAATCGGTTATTTCATTTTGACAAAATAACCGGTTATAACCGATTATTTCGGTTTCGGTTATAACTGGCTTGCATTCCCTATAGTTCATTTTATTTGAGATTAGAAAAAAGTTGACAGAACGATGTACAGGGGTCTTTATCAGCCACGATACATGTCACTACTGTCAAAGTGCTTATTTTAAATCCTACCGTTCTACATTTTGACAAACGGCTTAGCCCACATCAAATAACCTACATACCAATTTTAAAACCAATCCGGTGGGCGCATAAGATTTTAAGACCAGTTGAAGTTGCAATTTTTGGCCTAAATTTATCAACGAGCCTACCGCTCCAAATTTTGACAGTAGTTAAAGGACCCATTCGACAAACCAAATTTCAATTTTAAGACCATTCTGGTGGGCGCATAAGATATTAAGACCATTTTAAGAAATAGTCGACTTCATAGAAAAAATAGCAAATTACAATAAATTCCTTAAAATAAAATTTTGCTGGCACAAACACAACTGCATATTCATATATAAGTGTCTTGTAATTAAAAATGCCCTAAAAGTATTCCGCAATAAGTCGAAAATTGGAGAAATTCGTCATAGCAGTACTTAGTCACGGGGGTCTTAAATCACTAAAATTATTATTTATTTTAAACTTAAAGTCACAAAATATGATTTGAAAAGCCAGACGTAATGCCTATAAACATTTTCTTCCAGTCGCTCATAAATCGAAACTGATAAGCGTCAAGTTAGGTGCACTAAGAATATATTAAACTGAAAAATTACGTAAATTTATTTTAAATCCTACCGTTCTACATTTTGACAAACGGCTTAGCCCACATCAAATAACCTACATACCAATTTTAAAACCAATCCGGTGGGCGCATAAGATTTTAAGACCAGTTGAAGTTGCAATTTTTGGCCTAAATTTATCAACGAGCCTACCGCTCCAAATTTTGACAGTAGTTAAAGGACCCATTCGACAAACCAAATTCCAATTTTAAGACCATTCTGGTGGGCGCATGAGATTTTAAGACCATTTTAAGAAATAGTCGATTTCATACAAAAAAATGCAAAATACTGTAAATCCGTTAAAAAAATATTTAGCTGGCACAAGCACAACTGCATATTCATATTTAAGTGTCTTGTAATTTAAAATGCCGTAAAAGTATTCCGCAATAAGTCAAAAATTGGAGAAATTCGTCATAGCAGTACTTTAGTCACGGGGGTCTTAAATCACTAAAATTATTATTCATTTTAAAATTAGTGGCTCAAAATTTGATTTTAAAAGCCAGACGTAATTTAATAGTTTTTAATGTTTAAAGCTTATTGTGTAATATCGTTTAGAAGAACTTTTATTTACGAAATTTTATTAATAAGTGCATATTATGATTTTCAATTAAATAATTTTCGTGAATACTGATAAAAAACTAGACGTTAAGTTCTAAAACGGAAGTTTTAGAACGTACATGCGTCACTGTCAGTTTTTAAATTTTCTCGTATCTCTAACGTGATAATCAAAACAAAATTGTGTTTTTATTGTTGTCTTGGATTGTTTAATCTGCAAATTGTTATTATTTATTTACAAATGTGAACTCTTATTCATGTTAACTAATCGTTTGTTGGTGTGCTTGCAGTGTGTTTAAATTAAACATTTAGAACAGGTTGGCAACTACTGTTTCTATGTTTACTCAATTTATAATCTCAAAAAAAACGAAGTATAGTACTGTTCTTGTACTTTTTGTGAGAAAATGTAGTTCAAAATGTTTATTGTTTATTATTATTACGCAACTGCAGAAGTGTTTTCTTAGAATGGCTAGTTTTACAAACCTCTTCACCCATGTAATTTAGAATCGGTAAAATCAAATATATAACACTGTTCTATTTAACAAATAAATGATTCATCGATCCCACAGTAGCGGCCTAAATTAGAAATAGACAAAAAAGCACTGCCAAGATTTCCAGATAACCAGTTTTAATAATACCTGGCCACTAGACGCGGGTTATTTATAGACTATCGATTTCGGAACGTATGCAAGCTCTAATCGTTCAATGATTAATGAAGCTTCGAGAACAATGAGGAAAAACGTGATATATGCTAGTTACAAGCTTACTATATTTGGTTATCGCTTAAAGGAGGTAGGATTAGCAGAAGAAGTACACATCCAGCCAGGTCGTCCATAACAAGACGACGAACAGACCATTCCACCGCAGTGGGACAGCGACCCGAAACTGGAGCTATAGCAGCAATGCGGACGCTTCAGCCTCGGCTCCCATTCACAGAAGAGGAGCAGCGTATGATACCACTACTAGTACACATAGCATCTTCTTCTTCTTCTTTAAGTGCCTTGTCCGTTCCGGAGGTTGGCCATCTTATGCCTATATGCCATTGTATCTGAAGTCATGCGAATTAGTTTTTCTGTACTGTCCACGTCTAACCAGTCTCTTACGTTCCTTGTCCATGATATTCTCCTTCTACCACGTCCTCGTTTCCCCTCAATCTTCCCTTCAATTATTAGTTTTAACTAATCGTATTTTGAGTTTCTATATATATGTCCGAAATATGCTGCTTTCCTTTCTTTAATAGTCGTTACGACTTCCACCTTCTTTTTCATTAATAACATAACTCTTTCGTTACTAACTTTGTCCGTCCACTTTATCTTAAGCATTCTACAATAGAGCCACACACAGCATACAACAATCTGATGTCTGATTTTTAATCAGAGGTCTCGGGTCCAAACCTCTGCTTGTAGCACTAAATTAGTCGGAACTTTACGTAATATCAATTGATATTTACCAGTCCCTTTTTGGTGAAGCAAAACATGGTGAGGAAAGCGGACCTAATCCCAATAAGGCCTAGTTTCCCCTTTGGGCTGGAAGGTCAGATGGCAGTCGCTTTTGGAAAAACAAGTGCCTACTACTAGGTTGCCAAGCGGACCTCAGACTGAATAGTGGAACAGACTGGAGGATGATGGTCAGCAAAAGAAGTAGCTATGCTGACGGTTCAAAATCAGCTTGACACGACTATTGACAAGGGACGAAGAACGTGTCGAGATCATGATCTTTCATGAATAGCTACTTCTACTGCTGACTGTACTCATTTCAATGGTTTTTGTGGTGTATGTGACGTATATGGCCAGCTCTATTTGGCATAATTTCTGCCGTTACTATGCCGATTTTCAAAATGTTGTAGTCAATACGGGTTACTTTGAAGTTGGCATCACGGCCTCGTTTTAGTTCAAATCGAATATCTTATTCTAAACACCAATTTAAACATTTTTAAATTTGACATGACATAAAATAAAACACAGGGGGAAACCCCCAAGGGTAGTAGAGGACACAGATTTCCACTGACAATGACCCTGACATACATCTTTTACCTCATTCAGTGACATAAAATGATTCTCGCCTTTTCGTAGCTACACAGTTTGATCCTTACTTTTAAAAATATCTACAACAATGCTTGGAAGTGCAGCTGGGTAGCTAAAAATGTGTCCAGTTTACTTGCTTAAATGTTAAAAGCACAGCTAAAATTTTAATACTTGCCTGATGTCCCTCAACATTGTCTAGATTTGTCTAGAATATCTAGATATTAAAGCTAGCCTACCGACGGCGCTGAAGCCTCCTCCAGACTTCGCGATTATTTGCACTTACTCCGGCAAAACGAATTTCCGTCCACATTGCCTTTTCGCGTATTAGTTTAGGTCCTCGGTATATTCAGTCATTAATCGAGTTTGTTCAAGCTTGCATTTCATTCTAGATTAGGAAGTTTACTATGATTTAAAACGATTGGGGTCTGTTGAACACTTCGGGGATGGTTACCCGCAATAACTTTTTGCGTAAAGAAACGCGACTCTTCTCATTACACATAAGGGTTTCTACTAAGCGTGAAAACTGCGTGGCCGCTAGTGCGGCGGCGACCGGCGACGCGTTCGGGGCCGCGTCCATACCAAACGAATGCAAATGTATGGAAGTGGCCTCAGTGGTCGCTACTCAAATCCCTTGGAAGCTTTACTACATAAGGCTACTAAAGTGGTGCCCACGTTAGGCCAATCGCGAATGGGGACATTGGGGACTTCTCACAGAATGGTCGAACGAGAAACCATTTTTCGCCATGATTAAAGGTGCGTTTCTGTGATTCCATTCGCAGCATGAAAACAATGTCGGTTGCCTGGCAACCCGTTACTTTGATTCGGCGTCAGCGTTATGTAAACGAAACAATTGCACTCTTATTAATGAATTATTTGATATGAAAGCCAAACGTAAAACGTGATGTAACCAAGGTTTTTTGCAAATCCATTAAGACCTAACCCGTATTTAACGCGAAGGATAAAAATAACACCTTGAATATATTAAAAATACCCAGAATCGGATATTATGCTATGCCGGTGGGTGGATGAATCAGGGTGGAATATCCGGATTTAGAATATTCCAGGGAACGATAAAACAATGCGGACAGGATGTTAAAATACTTAAATATTTATGTTTGGGTATCGATTTGTGTTGTTTGGTATTTATTTGTTTCAACAATTGCTACTAGGTAGCAGATATAATGCAAGTTAGTGGGCAATATTTTTAGATTATAGACTACAATATTGTAGTGATTCGGATATTTAGAATGCATCAATAGACAGACAGCGATCAAATCTGCCAATAATACCCTACTCTAAACCTTGTCTGGTACTTGTCCTTTCGTTATCAAATTACAATGTAACTTACGGTGATAATTTCAAGACATCGATAACTTTCAACAGAACCGATTAAAATGGCAAAAACCTCACTTATTAAAAAGATTTCACAAGGAAATGCACATCCCTGATAAGATAACGGCCCGCCGATAGTCGATTCTAAATCGATTTGTCATCCGATACCTGCCATTGTCCTTTATTTCTTCGCATTGTTCCAATCGTTGCGCGAACACGGGCGAGGCGAATTATCGAGCGCCATCGCCAGTGTATCGCTATCCTAAATTAGTATGACTATATTTTAGTATACTTATGGCTTGTTTCACAATCTCCAGTTAAAGCATATCTGTCAGATAAATGTTTGCTGTCCTTTTCTTTTATATGACTGGAGAAAAGGATAGCAATAATTTTAACTGATGAGGGACCTTCTTGTTCCTTTAGTCGTCAACACAGTGAATCCTCCTTTTTTGTAAAGGGTCGGCAACGCGCATGTGACTCCTTTGGAGTTGCAGGCGTCCATAGGTTACGGTAGCTGCTTACCATCAGGCGGGCCGTATGCTTGTTTGCCACCATCGTGGTATAAAAAAAAAACTGGCAGATAAGTTTATCTGGAGATTGTGAAACAGGCCCTTACTGTACCTAGTTGGTTGTTAAGTTCTGTTACCAGGTTTCTGTCCGACAAAATATAAAACATTTTAAATAAAAATTATTAGTAATGATATATGGCCTGTTTCACAATCTCCAGTTAAAGCATATCTGTCAAATAAATGTGTGCTGTCCTTTTCTTTTATATGACTGGAGAAAAGGATAGCAATAATTTTAACTGGCAGATAAGTTTATCTGGAGATTGTGATACAGGCTCTAAATAGCTTAAATTATATTATATACTTCAATAATGAAAATATTGCTACCTATTCCTATTTATTTAGTGAAAACTCTAGTAACAGAACTAAGTAACCATCGCGGGAGAACAATTTTTTTTATTTAGGGACTAAAGTTTAGTGTATGACATTTCAATTTTTAACTATACCAATTCGGAGAGCGGACTTAAACTGGTTCATTTGAACCTTTGACTCGCCCTTCTTCTGTGTATGACTTCAGTGAGACTGAATGGTTTAAGGATTTTGCCTTATTCTCATACAATCCATACTAATATTATAAATGGGAAAGTGTATGTGTGTGTTTGTTTGTCCGTCTTTCACGGCAAAACGGGGCGACGAATTGACGTGATTTTTTAAGTGGAGATAGTTGAAGGGATGGAGAGTGACATAGGCTACTTTTTGTCTCTTTCTAACCCCCCACTTCCCTAAAAGGGGGGGTGGAAGTTTGTATGGAGCATTCCTCAATTTTCAAGGTAGAAAGCTAAAAATTGGTATGCGGACTATTTGTGACTAACAAAAAAATCGTGACAAGTAATATCGTCTACAGTAGCGTATTAAAATAATATTCTGTTCCGAGTTCTCTTCTGTGTTTTAAATCAGGAAAGAGGAACCGTGTTACCCCGAATTTAACGCGAGCTAAGCCGCGGGCAAAAGCTAGTAAGTTATAAATTTGAATGAGTTTGTTAATGGCGATATAGCAATATGCTTAACTAAGCAGTTTTCAGTAAACGTTCCTATTATGATACCAGATAATACCCTGTATAAATTCATCGAAAGTATGTATGTCAAGAATACTTATAATGATGTCTGGAGTTTTCAACCGACTTCAAGATTTCGAAGGAGGAGGTTCTCAATTCGGCAGGATCTTTTTTTTTGTATGTATGTTCACAGATTATTCGAACGGCTGGACTGATTTGGAGTTTTTTTTTTTGTTTGAACGAGTATACTTCACAGTTGGTCCCATTGTAACCAGGTCAGGATCAGATGATGGGATCCTGGAGAGATCGAGGGACCTCTTCAAATATTATATTGATTTTTTTTTAGTGGCTCGGACATTTCCTTTTGGAAAGGTGGAGTCTAAGTGAAGTCGGTTCTTTTTTGTTTAAAATTATTGTTAGGACGATAACACACGGAGACTTAGCAGCGATATACAATCGGTTTCGCATTCTCCTGCAGCCACGAGCGATCTAATTCAGGTCTAATTACGGCCACTAATCTTTTACGTGTTTTAATTATTTATTATTTAATTTTACTCAGCCATATTTCCAATTGTTTTGTAGTCAATACCTGCTTACAGTTCAACTTTATGAGCAACTGTATTCATAATACTAACCTCAATTTCAGATCAAGTAAGTCCCTTTAAAATTCTAAGTGTAGATAAATATCATGTTTGCGGTTAGGAGTAATGGTAAACTTGCACTTAGACTGACCCACATTTCTAGAGCTGGATGTAAGGCGGCAAGGCCCAGTTTCTGCTGTCTGTCTCACTTCAAGTCGACACGATGTTTGTCGGGACAAACATTTTAGTAGGAACACCGAAATTTTTAGACGACGTTTTTTTGGAAAATCAACAACGAATTTCCGAAGCCTATGAGTATAGTTGTGTCTTGTTTTTACGTTACAAGCTGACCAGCAGTACACCTAGTCACCTGATCAGGAATCACGATAAGACCAATAGTAGCTCTGCTCTCCTCTCTGATCTTGTAATTGCTTATTATTTCGTACCAGTTAATACAGATAAGAGCTCTATAATTTTTTTTCTCTATATACAACAATGATTTTGGTCTGCGCTAATATGACCCAATCTGCCTCATGCAACTGTTTTAATACAAAACCAGACGGCTGTCTTATTTACTACCTAATCTGCCAAATTCAACTGTTAGTTTAGATTAGAATGGGTAGAAATAGTGCAGTGGAATCATAATTCTAATACCTATCTAAAGAAAAAAAAGAGATTAGCAAACATGGTTAAAATTTTTGGCACCAAAATACCTATTTCTAGAGCGTTCTAAGAGCATGACATAAATTGTTCCTTACGCTCAAAACTAATGCGTCAATTACATACATGCATATGTAAAATTGCAAACGACAATCATCTAACACTGAACCGACACAATGTCGCATCTTCATACAAATCGTGCGTCAGTTAGAACGTTTGTATACTAAGCATGGAGCTCCGGTATTCTGCTCCAAATGTCTTTATTAAGAGCAATTTGCGAACAGTCATTACCGAAGTGCTCGCATCACTAAATATAGCGTTTTATAATTGTACTAATGGATCGGTGATGAGAATTTCACCTAAGGATTTGATGATTTTCACAAGCTTTTATTTAGCTTATATTTTTTAATTAGATGGTCCCATTTTAAAACCAATGCTTGACAAATAGGCCAGCGGCACGTTGAATTGGGAATAATTTTGTGGTGGTTGCATGTACCTATGAAATGAAAATATTTATTTCAGACATCAAGTAGGTATCCATATTTTGTACCTACCTATCAGAGTAGTCAGTTTTTATACTCTTCTGTATCCTTTTCTGTTTGTTTGTCTTCTGTGTGTTTCTTCTTGTTGTATTGTTACCAAAATTAAAATAAATTCATACCTAGCAGAGTAGTTAATAAAGATAATTATCCGGTTTGGTATTCCCTATCTTTGAAAAAATGTATTAGAGAAAAATATAAATACTTTAAAAAATATAAAATTTATAAGAATGTATCGGATTTGCTTTCATACAATGTTCTAAGGGACAGAGTACGAAAATTGGAAGATGAATGCTTTGCTACGTATATGTGTCGTGTCGAACAAAACATCGCCACGAACCCTAAACAATTCTGGTCGTTTGTCAAGTCTCGTTCTTCTTCCAATGGCCTACCCGCGAGCTTAAAATATTGTAACAGAACAGTAAATTCAGGAATGGATATTTGTAATGCGTTCTCAGAATATTTTTCTACAACTTTCATACCGTCGAATAGTAATGTAGTTAATCGTTTACCATGCCCTCGTTCCGATTCGCTAGTCAACTTAAATAACATTGAAATTAACCAGCATACCGTCACCAATATATTACTTAAGTTGGACCCCTCTAAGTCAGCTGGTCCCGACGAGTTACCTGCCCAGTTCCTAATCAACTGTGCGAAGAGCCTAGTGTGTCCCATTGTTTTGCTCTTTAGACGCTCATTCGCCGAGTGTACAATACCCTCTATATGGAAGTCGGCCTTTATAACTCCAGTTCATAAAAAAGGACCAAAAACGGAAATTACCAACTACAGACCTATATCTAAATTATGTATACTGTCAAAGGTACTCGAAAAAATTGTATTTAATCAAATTTATGACACTTTTAAACATTGTTTTAGTGCTAGTCAGCATGGGTTTTTGCAACGGAGGTCAACAGTATCGAATCTTGTTTTATTAAATGACTATGTTACGGATGCTATGGATAGTGACTTTCAGGTTGATGTTGTCTATACTGATTACAGTAAATGTTTTGATAAAATTGATCACAAACTATTGATATCTAAATTATATGACATAGGAATTCATGGGGATTTACTTAGGTGGTTTTCCTCTTACATAGATAATAGGTCTCAGGCCGTTGTGGTAAACAATTACATGTCTGGATGGGTAACAGTCCCGAGTGGTGTCCCTCAAGGATCCATACTGGGACCTTTGCTGTTTAATATATTTGTTAATGATATAGGAAATTGTTTCTTGCATTCTAAACTCCTTTGTTTTGCTGACGATATGAAAGTATTTATAAAAATAAAGTCTAATCATGACTCAATGTTACTACAGTCTGATCTTACACGTCTTGATGAATATTGTCACGTAAATAAATTAGAACTTAATCCATCTAAGTGTTTTTCAATAACATTTTCGCGCCAGCGTAATTTAACTCCAACATCTTATAAAATAAAGGGGCAACCACTTGAGAAAATAACATATATGAGAGATTTGGGTGTAATCCACGATTCTAAACTTATATTTGATAAACACATTGATAGGGTTGTTAGTGGTGCACTCAAATCGCTAGGTTTCATAATGCGTAATTCTGTATATTTCACCCAAGCTAAAACACTTAAAATTCTCTATTGCGCTTATGTAAGAAGTAAGCTTGAATATGCATCCCAAATTTGGAACCCCTGCTATAATACGTATGTTGATCGTATTGAACGCGTCCAGCAAAAGTTCATGAAGTTTCTATGCTTCAAACTAAAACATCCTTATAGCTCTTCCAATTATTTAGGTCTTTGTAGGAAACATCACCTGGTTACATTACAAAAACGACGTGAAATAGCCGATATTGCCTTTCTCCTTAACATCACCACTGGTGTAACTGATTGCCCAGAGTTGCTTAGTAAGCTCTCTTTCAGAACCCCCTACCGCTCGAGTAGGTATCATCCCCCTATATCTATTAGTACTGCATCCTCCAACTACAGACGGAACAGTTTCTTGATTCGCGCGAGTCGTAAACTAAACGAGTTAACGAAAGACATGGATATAGATATATTCAACTGCAGAGTTCCTAATGTGAGACAAAGTATGGTTAAGCGTTGTTTCATGTGAGTGTACCTAACTACTTCTTGTTTAAATAATGTTTCCAAATATATAAATTTTCCTCTTCTGTAGGAATTTATACTTGCAAAACATATTATATTTTAGAACTAATGTTTTCATACTTTTATATTAAAATTAGTATGTTATCGAATTTTCTCTTCTTGTTCGCATGTGTGTATGCGTTAGTAGCCTAGCGTTAGTTTAATTTAGACTATATTGTTATTACTTGTGAGTTCCTTTAATTGGCTTTCTGTGTTTATTTAATTGTATAACTGTGACTTAAAAGCTGTTGGTTCTCCTTAAAATAAATAAAAAAAAAAAAAAAAAAAAAAAAAAAAAATTGTTTCTTATATGACTTGCTTTGCTTAAGTCAAATATCCCAAGCAAGATTTGTTAGCATGCGATTCCGAGCTGGAATTTAGCACACTTTCGTTGCGTAATATTGCAATTATGTGGTTTGTGGTACAAACAGCGACACTCTTAACTGTATATCGGTGGACCTTATTACAAAAGGCATAAGGTCCACGGATGGGCAGTTAACAGTGTGGGCGATGGTACAGTCGACGTCAAAGGTATGTTTACATTTCCACCTTAAGAGACTACATAAACATATCTTTGACATCTGACAAGTCTGTTAACGGAGACCGAAGGCGGCCAAATGAATGAAATGAAATGAAATTGTTTTATTCCAGAAATGTTTTCCATATAATTGGAGCATTCAACCAACTGGAGTCGCCATTGACAGGCGTTCCCCTCTGCCAAAAACATGTGACCGGCGGTCATATATGTATACGTCATTTGTTGTATGGACTGACGTTTATATTCTGACGTGGCTATTTGTTCGTTACGTACCAATAGCCAAACATTTGACGTTCCCCTCCCCCGCAAAAATCGGCAGATTTTTTTTGTATAGAACATTACATTACCTACATGGCTACTCCGGGTTGAATGCTCTAAGTCCATATGTGTAATTTAAGTATATTGTATAACATATTGCCATAGGATAACCTCAACAAAGCACATCCTCATTGTTATTAGGGTAGTCAGAATGTCTCTCGATAAGTAGTCTCTATGATGATATGATATCTGTTCTTTCTTTAAGTATTTTTTTCTTTCTTTTTCTTTCTTTTTCATCCTTTTGGGTTTCACCCTGCTGGGGTTGTAGGACTCGAATTCAATTTTTTCCACTGACTTCGGTCCTGTGCGGTCTAGGTCACCTCCTCCCATCCCATCCCCAATACACCCATCTCTTGCTCCACCCACGGTACGGCGCCAAGTAGATTTTTGGCGGCCCTTATTTCGTTTACCTGGCATCTTCCAGGTCAGGGCAATTCTGGATAAGTGTCAGGTTTCCTGAGGATATGTCCAATCCATTGCCATTTCCGTGCTTGTAGGATGATGGGATCAATGTTACTCTGCGTCCGTAGGAAACACCTTAGACAACCCTACACCGCCTACACGTGATTCCTGGTTGGTGCTAAAAGAGTAACAAACTTGCCAGCTGCACTGTCCCATCTGGACTTCGCAGCAATCACTGGATTTTCATTATCATCTGCCTTCCCACTCTTACTACTATCCCAGGGAAGAAATGCCTAGCTATATCTAGTGACATGTAGCCATACGATAAATAAATCCGTGCTTGTATTTCCTTGTGTACGGGTGTTTGCTCGGTGATACTTCATCGATGAGCGTTCTAAACGAAAGTGTTATTTTTGTTAAAGCTATGACAACGCTACATTACTACTATTTAATAGATGTCAACTATCAAATAAAAAAATATTCGTTCCCTCTATTAGCGATGGCAGTCATAACTAATAAGTAATAATGCAAAGGCAAAACTTATCCGAGTAACAGTAACAAGTCGCCAACTAACAACATAACGGCCGCGAAATCGTTCCCATGCTTGAGTTTCCATGGAGCGTATACACTTGATAGACTAATAAATAACCATTGTAGGATTATAAAGCTTGTTATTTGATTCACTTTCAATACATGCGACGTTTCGTGCTAATATAAATGATTTTGAACCAATTAGTCTTTAAAAGCTGACGCTTCGGAATCTATTTTCAAAACAGTATTGATGGTTTTGTCCTCTTGCTTATTGAATTCTGCGATACCATTGCGTAATCGACTGCTATCATTTCAATATTCTTAATACTGGGTTTTCGGCTATGTTTAAGTCCCCACCTACATTTGACCAGCCCTTTAGTGTATTAAAGTTATTTTTCTCTTTAGTTTGTCTCAGTAGTCTTTGCTTTGAAATTTCCTTCCTTGGTATTAACTTCTTCTCATCTCCCAAAATGCCTTTTTTCTTAAGGAATTTTCACAATTCTAACGCATTCTTTATTACACGTTAGGTCTTATGGGAGCCTCGGTGGCTTCGACGGTGTCTACAAATATCTGACTTTTTCAGCCACAGGAAAACACGAAAGCCTTGTTAAATAGGTATCGGTTTTGTCAAGTGAGTGGGCTATTTGACTTTTAGAAGTTCTTAAGTCATTAGAAACTACCAACTGCTATTTAAAGCAGACTCAAGGCCTAAAATTCCAAATATTCAAAACAACACCTGCCTGCAAAAGTTTCTAAAGACACCCGATTACCCGAAGTGAATATATATTGTGATGTATAATATATTGTGAATATGTATACAATACAATAATATATTGTGATTTGCAGCTTACCCCGTAATAAACGAATTCTTTTGATATTCGCGCAATGTATAACTTTGTTTCCATTTTCCCGACCCGAAACTTTGTTATACCTCTGCTTAATCGGTTTAGTGTTCGTGTAAAAATGGTACAGTAAAAACAAAAGTTTTCCCTCCGTATTATATTTTAGGATAAGCACTGCGAGTGCGCTGAGGGTTTTCGGAAACGTGTCCAAAATAACGATCTAGAATCTACGGAGAAAGTTCGCGATCTTGACATTTACACAAAAAGTTGTGATATCTTTAAAACTTTTATTCGTAGTATGGGTGGCGTTAGTGTCGGAATTAGCTTTCCTTTGAAGAAAACATAGTAGGAAAAGGAAGTCATTCCCACAAAGCCTGGTTTCTGCTTTATGTTGAACATGGAAGGTTATTGTAGATTCGGTCTACCTTTGATGTGTCCTCTTTTGCCTACCTACCTACATATGTATATATTTTTGTGGAAAAGAATAATATTAGAGCTGTTGTATTATTAAAACAGTGTACTTGGGCATTTTAATTTTAACTTGTACTTTAAAGCATGACTTAAGCAGGGGGGTTTCACTACGCAGTTTAGGTACATTTGGCCGGCGCGCCTCTCCGGCAGGCGTATGGCAGTGGGCTGCCGCTCGGCTCGCACGATAGTCGTGTCACGTGGCGCTCGCGCAAAATAGAAAATACACAATGGCTTCAAAACCTAAATATTGATTTAATCCGTATAAAAGATGTCTTTACAATAAAAAAAGCATTTATTCATTCATTCTTTACGGATGTCTGAATGAACGAAAGAACAAGGAAGCAAAAATAACATTTTTAAATTCCGGACGATATTGAAACGTCCCGAAGTCCTTACTTAGTAATAGTTAAAATAAACATCCTTAATATATTGAATATTGGTTGCCCAGAAACAATATTAGGAACTGACCGACATATTTTCAAAGCAATACGGGGCTGTAGCATACCTACTTCCGTGAGAATCAGACATAATCTCTATAAACAATTCTATCTCCGGATAAAAATTTCATGTTTACAGAATCAACCTTTGTAATTCCTACATATTTATCTTAAAAATAATAAATCAGTAGGTATAGGTACAAAAACTAAGGCGTACTATCAAGCGCAAAAAACTTTACAAACACTGTACAGTCTTTCAGGCAGAATGTGTGGCAATATGTGCAGCTTGCGAACTGTGCCTGCAACTAAAAATCAATCAGATCACCATCTACTCTGACTCCATGTCTGCTCTCCCAGAAATCGCCAACAGAAGTAGCACCAACCACACTATCAACAACATACATAAACAAATCTAAGAGATACAACAAATGGGCTCTATACGCTTCTGCTGGATCAAAGCACATGTCGGAATGACGGGAAATGAGGAAGCTGACAAAGAAGCCAAAATAGCCGCCACCCTCCACAAGGCACCAGACTTCGACCTCCTCCCCCTGTCCTATATCAAAGGGCTATGCCGAAATGAAACCAACGAAGCACGCAGCAAACTCTATTTCAACTCGACCACCGGATGTCACCTACAAAGCTGGCTGCCTTCTCTAAACGATATTCAAAATTTCAGAAATAAGATCTCTATCACATTTCATCTCACCCAAATTCTCACCGGCCACGGATATCATAAAACATACCTAAATCTGACTTTTGTGAAGGAGTGAATTTTCTGTACGGTAGTACTATCAGTTATTCTGTGACTTAAGTCTCGTTTTAGTAACGTCTAGTCTAACCGTCACATTCCTGACAAAATGTACTTGGTTGGATTCAACGCCACCAAAACTCAGGCGTGTTTATTCACCGCAAAACGGAGCCAGTTCACCTTAGCTCCCACTTTCCAGAATGTGTCCCTTCCCGTGACCAACCATCTTGAGCTTCTTGGTCTAAGTTTAAAATCCAACTTAAACTTCGGGTTGGCTATCGAGTCCAGGGCTAAAACTGCTGCCAAAAAACTCGGTGTCTTATTTAAGGTGAGACGATATTTCACGCCGAATCAGCTTCTAACCCTATACAAAGCACAGGTTCGTTCGTGTATGGAATACTGTTGCCACCTATGGGACGGTTCCGCCAAGTATCAGCTGGCGACCCTGGATGCGGTAGAGCACCGGGCTCATAGACTTTTTGGCGATGACCCTGCTGTCAAGTCAAAATTACAGAGCCTGGAGCATCGCCGTCGAGTCGCTTGTCTATCGGTGTTCTATCGGATACATTTTGGGGAGTGTGCACAAGAACTTCATGACCTGATTCCACCTTCCCCTTTCCATCATCGGACTACCAGGCGCGGGGAGCAAATGCACCCGTTCGTTGTTAGCATTCCCTTTGTGCGCACGAAGCGATTTGCTTCATCTTTTTTGGTGCGGACTGCCAAGGAATGGAATGCGCTCCCGCCATCTGTATTCCCTGATAAATACGATCTCGGCATTTTTAAAGCAAGAGTGAATAGGCTATTACTGAACCGGTGAGCTCCATCTTAGGCCCTGTCTTCACTTTCCATCAGGTGAGATTAGGGCCAATCGCTGGTCAGTCCCATAATAAAAAAAAAAAAAAAAAATGTCTACATTGAGTAACAGGAGAAGACATCCCTAAGAAATTATTTGTACCATGAGTTTTAGTGAAAATCACTATAAGTCTGACAGTGGCTGTTGGACCACAGACATGATTACACGCTAGTGTCAAAAAAAATTAAAAATCAAATTCTAAACGTAAAGGCTTCTTGCGTGATAATAAACTGTAAAAATAATTCTAAAAATAGTAATAAAAGCCACGGAATTACATTCCATAGGTAAGTAGTTAAGTGCAAAGTTTGGTGTTACATTAATTTAAAATATTAATGTTGGCGGTGCGACGCCATATTCCTTGGCGCACAGATTAATGTCGCAGAAGTAACACAGCATATGTGCCTACACTTGATATACCTTGACATTGTTACACTTGATATTGTTTGTTATTTACGTAATAAACATGTTTTAGATAAGAACGATAGGTAATGTTTAGTTCATTAAACATATATTTATTGTTCAACAAGGGCGATTTTGCTAAAATTGTTAATGCGAGTAAAATACATAGAAACGGTTTTTATGATTTGAATTTAAAACTTAAATATCGAAATATCACCCGTGTAATACGTACTTACACAATATTTTTTCATCCGTGCGATGAAATCAATGTAATTTTAAGTATACAGTGTGGAAAGATAAGTCGGGCCCTGGAGGGAAACTACCTTAAAACGTTGGGATAGCTCAATTCGCTGAAAGGAAACATTCTTTTATTTTTCCTAAAAACTAAAACTGCATTCACAGATTTTTTCTTAATTTTCACTTTTTTCCATACTAATTGTATAAAAAATATTTTTATTATTATTTATGGGTTCTCTTGTGCCCTAAACTTGGTTGGTATTAAGAAGTTGTTATCCTTGTTGGAAATAGGATTGATTGGCATCAATTTTCATAAAAAATATTTATGGCAAAAATTACAAAATAAATAGTTTTTTTTGTAAACTGTACTCTTTTCCAAAATATTGTACATGCAGTTATGTCCCTTTAAAAAAATTAAAGAATGTTTCCTTTCAGTGAATTGAGCTATCTCAACGTTTTAAGGTAGTTTCCCTCCAGGGCCCGACTTTTCTTTCCACACTATATATCAAGGATAATTAACCCCCAAAGTTCGTATTGAAAGGTGCTTGTCGGCGAAAATAGTATTTTACTCCATTCGTTCCTAAAACTCTAGGGTAAGGAGCAAAATAAACATTAGGTATACATAAAACAATAATTTAGTTAATTACGTTTCCTCACAAAATTTCTTTAGGCAGAAAATGCATTTTGTCAAATACATGCATCTGTCAATACGTCAGTTCTGTTAAAGCTACTCTTTGATTCAGTGACAGCTGTCAACCGCCAAACATGGGGCACAAAATTTGTTCTAGATAGCTCATCTAGTAGAATACATAATACATCAATGAATGTATAGGATTTGAAATTGACCGTCAGTTTTGTGACGTTTGCTAATCGGCCGTTAATGGTAACAGTGAAGTGAAAATGCCCACTTACACTTACAAAGTTGAGGTAACAAACTTTTGTTACCTTAAATTTTTTTTCGAACAAATTTGGGTTGTAACGGTGTTCTGAGGTCTTACGCATCGGGCAGGTATACAGGTTGGTAGGTATTTTAAAACACAGGTCGTGTAGGAAGGGTTTTATAATATTTTTTGTATGCTATTATGACGTTGCAAGTACTAGAAGTCGTCAACGTTTTCCACGTCTCAATTTTAGATTAACTACCATCATAAAAATGTCAAAAATCTTCCCGCTCCTTCGTCTTAATCTTTCCATGCAAGTATGTCAATGCTCTTAAACAAATTAAATCTCCAACTCGCAACGGATTTCAGCTGAATTCTCCCTAACTTCCAAGTTATATCCGAGTTGTATAAAACATTGATTGGGCTTTTTTACCTCTAGGTACCTGCCTTTTATTTTTGCCGATAAATTATAAACGGAATTCAATTATGCCTTTTATTTTTGCCGATAAATTATAAACGGAATTCAATTATGGAATCCCCGTCGTCCCGCAAGCCGTAAATATTAAATTTTTGCTGTTAATTGTTGCATTGTTATTATACTGAAAATAACAAAAAGGCCTTTGATATTATTATCGCCTCTTTTTAAAATACAGTCGCCTGAAATAACACTGTTAATAGGACAAATTGGGCAGCTATATCTGACATTACTTTGCAAAGCTGCGAATCAGAAGGCCTAGCCAACGTGCCAATCGTTTACGTTCCGTAGCGAACGAAACGCAACTGTCACTGTCGCACGAATATGGAAGAGTGATAGAGAGAGATGACTATGCTACGCCACGGAGCGTTAACGATTGCCACGTTGGCCAAACCCCCATATATATATTTTCTGCGCTTTGTTTGTCATGTCAATGTCATGTATGTATTACTAGAGGTGACCCTAAATATACAGTTCACAGCTGCATTAGCTCAGCGAAAATGCACACGATGTGACACTAATGTTAAATTGGATCGGATTATTTTTAGCATGCTACCTATATAGGTATATATACACCTATATAATGAGGTTAAAAACCTACAGATCAAAATGGGTTCCAACTGTTTACAGTTTTTTATCTATGGTGAATGACTTGTCAAGGCCGGAGCCATGTTTTTTAAACGATCGTAGAGGCATCTACGCGCTTTGCGCGTTTATTCTTACTAAAGTACAAAAGTAGACTTATGAAGGTCTCATCTCTTTTTCAAATTTGGTGGGAACATGGACTCGACAGAGCCTTTATTCTAAATGAAATTTTACAATAGCTATTTGGTCATAATATATACGTAGACTAGAACGCCTTATTATGATCGTGGGCTCCTTGCGGGTGAAGTTTGCGTGTGAACAATAACTGACACTTAGGAGTTGCAATCGTGGCAAGTTTGGTGAATAGGAAAGGGAGTTATGTGAGAACCTAGTTGAAATACTTGCAGGGGTTAGAATGACGAGTAGTAGAACTTACTTTTAAGTTTTTTACACTGTGTTCCGTACGATTACAGTATAGTTATGAACTACAGTGAATTGGTCCTCGTAAAAAGTTGTTTTTATTCTGGGTTCCTATTATCTCCAGCACATACTCGTATAAAATAAGTAAACCTAATCGCACGAAGATAAAACTGTGATTCCAGTATATAATAAGCCGCGGTCTCGTGCACACACACACAATTTTGACGTTTGAACCAATCACCAATCGTCCAGCTTCACGTCCACGTCGTATATATATGTGCGTATCGCGCGTAAACACGAAAAAATCGGCGTATTATGGAATCACAGTTTTGTCTTCACGGCGTTACGTCTCCTTATTTTATATTAAACGTAACTAACTATAACTGAAATGTATTATGTAACACACACACGCGCACACTAACACCAACACACACACTTTTTCATGACATTACATTAGGTCTGTTCATCTACGGCTGCTGTCTTCGAAATTATGTTTTAGCTATGGTAATTTAAGATAATAGTAATTTAGGCTATCTATAGGTAGAAAATAATAAGATGTTAATAAGAAAACACAACCACCGATTATTATGGAGGAGCGGAACTTCCTGACACAGGTATCCTTCTACCTACTAGGAAGACCCAACCCTGTTATTCATTTATGTAGCAACTGTTTATGAAATAAACTATTTACATTTTCATATATGTCTAACTATGTACAATCTCTATACTTGAAAGTATAACAGATTGACATGCTGAATCGCGACTATAGTAGGGATTCGTCACAATTGTTTTTTTTAATATGTTCACGCGATGATCTGTACCTCTACCACGAGTCATGTAAGAAATTCTGAATATTTTTCTATAGGCGTTAACGAATAATCGGGCTTCGAATCGTTTTCCTTCAGTTTCGACAGCAACACATACAAACGATCTATGCTGACATTTCATGTCGGATTACGTTTAGTGCGCTGCATACATCCGTCTCATAGGTAGAACGAGACGGATGTATGCGGCACGTTGAATGTGATCTGTAATGTTAACGCACTGAAGGTCAGTACAGTTTGTTATCGATAGGTTTTATTAAAACGTTACCATAAGACACTAATTTGACTTACGTCACCGAAAAATACCGTATCGACTGTAGAAAACTCTTTCACTATCAAATTATAAGGTGAGATGTCAAAACATGGTGAAAGTGAAAACCATTCGTATTTATTGTGTTATATTTATATATTATTAGTTGACGAAATAATATCGACAAAGCCTTATATTAAGCATAATTTGTTGATAAGACTGCATAGTATGATAACTGGAACTGGAAAACGAAACGGTAAATTTCAAGCCGATATGAGAAATAGAAATATCCACATCAACACTTCAATAACAATAATTTAAAAAAACCGGCCAAGAGCGTGTCGGGCCACGCTCACTGTAGGGTTCCGTAGTTTTCCGTCCGTCACAGTAAGTGTCCCCACTTAAGAGTTAATAACACCGCCATATAGGATATGATATGAGAGTTCCACGTACAGCGACATCTATCGGCAAATTAAGTAAACTATTGCGCGCGAGCATAAAGTATGGAAGATGATTTTTATGGGATAATTCTTTATTGCGTGAACCGATTTTCACCGTTTTTACTTTATTTGAAAGCACGTCATTTCATTGTAATTTTGTAGAAATTACAGGTACAATAAACACCTGCTTATACGGTTAAATTACAAACTTAGTTCAGAAATTATTTTGTATTTTTTTTTCAAAAACTATTCATCCAATCAAGTTCAAAATAATTTTCCTAGAAAGTTTTTATAAAGTTCTACTTTTGAGATTTTTTTCATATTTTTAAAACTTATGGTTCAAAAGTTAGAGGGGGGGGGACGCATATTTTTTTACTTCTGGAGCGATTATTTCCGAAAATATTTACATTATCGAAAAATGATTATAGGAAACCCCTATTCATTTTTAAATACCTATGCAATAATATATCACACGTTAGGGTTGAAATGAAAAAAAAAAATCACTCCCCACTTTACGTATAGGGGAGGTACCCTAATAAAAAAAATCCACTTTTTATTTTACCACTTTGTCGGCGTGATTGATATACATATTAGTACCAAATTTCAGCTTTCTAGTGCTAACGGTCACTGAGATTATCCGCGGACGGACGGACGGACGGACGGACGGACGGACGGGCAGACATGGCGAAACTATAAGGGTTCCTAGTTGACTACGGAACCCTAAAAAAGAAATCTAGACCCAAGAACTGCTGAATATTTGTGAGATTTATGTATTAATAGTCAATTAATCTGATTTTAAATCGACACAAAAATACCAACTCTAACCTAAAATGAATGGTAAGTAGTTGAAATTTGATATGATAGTTATAAACACTTTCATTTTCAATCATAATAATTACAATGAAACTGAAAAATAACAAATAATATTGAAACATATTTTACAGGTTCTTGTGCATCATTCAGTTCTGATTGATTGCTGTAGCAGCTAACTTATCACCAGCAAGGCAAACTATTTATCCCAGGAAGGTGTATTATTTTATATTCAAGAAGTAACAACTGCGTTACAGGCCGAGATCTTCGAATTATTGCATCCAAGTACTATACGATAGTGCTTACTTAAAAGACATCCAGATTTATACAGGGCACTTTGAAATAATTATATTAAAGATTTATTTATTGCGAAACTAGCTGTGCCCGCGGCTCCGCCCGCGTGGAATTCGGTCTGTGTAAGCGGCTAATTTGCCCCTAATTTCTCTCCCGCTACCCTGGAGGCGGAACTTGAAGTAAAGTTGACAAATGGATACAATTACCACCAAATGAAACTACACTCAAAAATCAATACTTTTTTTTGGCATGATTTAAACGACATAGAGTAGTAGGTGTATATCGGATACAGTACCACTTTTCCAAATCGATCCTCCCGTCAAATCAACCTAAGCATGAAAGGTAAGAACAGGAGCGGTTGAAATTTGGGGGGGGGTCACAAATGCAGAAATGATTTTTTGAGGGGGTCAGTAACGTTTTTTTTCTATTTGAGGTGTACTTGGGGGGGGGGGGGGGAGACTCATGCAAATTTAACTCAATCTGTAGTGAGTGTAGTGGCTGCCCCCCCCCCCCGTTTAAGCGTTTAATTTTTATAGGCTACGTATAACCTGGCTGGGGATTTTCTTGAATTGGAATTAGTAATCTTTAAGGGGTGATTTCTCGGATAACAATGCAAAAAAAACCGGCCAAGAGCATGTCGGGCGATGCTCAGTGTAGAGTTTCGTAGTTGCCGCCCTGTTTGGACCCACGGTTCTAAAGTTAGATGGAAGAGACGCCCTTTTTTGATTGAACTTTAAATTTAATATTTACGATACTCTCAGTTTCATCCAAAAAATGTATTAAAAGACCTCTATTCTTTTTGAAAGACCTATTCAATAATACCCAACACGATAGAGTTGGAGCGAAAAAAAAATTCATCCCCCATTTTATGTGTACCCTAATAGAAGCATACACTGCTTTATCTACACACATATTAAAAAAATCCTAAGTGACGTGTTCGGAAACCATTAGAATGACCGCCATGACCAACCTTATTGTGCCGGCGGTCGGGGAGGAGGGCGAATTTTCATTACGTTACCGTAGGTAATGAATTTTCATACGTTTTTAACACACTGTCACAGATAATACACTGATGTTACGTTACTGATTGCATTAATGGTGGTAATTACATACGGTTTCTGAACGCGGAATAGAGGATTTATGATATTGTTGTAGATCAAAATATTTATTCTTCAATGTAAGCAAATTACAATGCGCTAATATGAACGTCAGAGAAAAAAAAATACCTGAGTTTGTTTCGGTTGGAACGAAGTTATGTTATTTAATTTTATTTCATTTTTGACTTTTTCCTAATTTTTGTATTTTTATTTTTTTTTGTATTTTTTTAAATTGAAATTTTTGATATTTTTGAAATTTTTTGAAATTTTTGAAATTTGTGAATTTTTTGAAATTTTTAATTTTTTTGAGATTTTTGAGATATTTGTGATTTTTGAGATTATTGAAATTTTTGAAATTTTTGAAATTTTGGAAATTTTGGAAATTTTTTGAATGTTTTGAAATTTTGTCATTTTTTACATTTTTGACATTTTTTACTTTTTTCACTTTGTCACTTCTCACTGTCACTATACACTCATTCTCACATCTCTATACAAAATTTCATTAAAATCCGTTCAGCTGTTTTCACGTGATGCGCGGTCAAATAAACAGATAAACAGACAAAAATTCTAAAAATTGTTGGAACGTGTTCTGTTATCGACTCTAAGTATCCCCAGCCAACTTTTTTTCGAATATATTCCATGTACAGACTTTCTATCCTCTTCAGCTTTATTATATGTATAAGATAGATTTTTGGACCTAAGATTCTAAAGTAAAATGGGGGGGGGGGGCTTTTTTGAAGATGAAACTATCCTTTGTCCTTTCTCGAGACCCATACTATCTCTATACCAATTTTCATCAAAATCAGTTCAGCGGTAAAAAAATCCTCATACCAACTTCCAACCCCCTTTTCACCCCCACAAGGGTTTGAAAACTATCCTATGACGTTTCTCGAGACTCAAATTATCTCCATACTCTAAATCGTATCAGCGGTTAAAAATTCTCCATACAAAGTTTCAACCCCATTTTCACCCCCACCAGGGTTGATTTTCGGGATTAAAACTATATATTATCCTTCCCCGGTACTCAAACTATCTCTATACAAAATTTCATCAAAATCCGTTCAGCCGTTTTCACGTGATGCGCGGTCAAATAAACAGACAAACAGATAAACAGACAAAAATTCTAAAAATTGTTGGAACGTGTTCTGTTATCGATTCTAAGTATCCCCAGCCAACTTTTTTTCGATTATCTTCCATGTACAGACTTTCGACCCTCTTCAGCTTTATTATATGTATAGATAGATAGCCTTTTAAAGTAACATTGTTACAAACTAGAAACTTATAAGTACTACTAACAATTACTCGTACGTGTAACTTATAAATAGAAATAAAACCATCATTATGCAAGAAGCGGCAAAGCCGCAATCCTGCGTTATGTTGTGTTATGTATGAAAACCGGCGGCTTGCTGGAGCATCTTTAGCTTCCTTTGTGCGTTTGTTAGGTCGTGAGGCTCCGTGCCCCTTGCTCCACGGATCGATTGCCTCGACACCAACAATAGTTAGACGAACGACAACTATATTTAATAGTCTTGTACTGATTCCGGATGTCGGGCGCCGCTCCGGCTTGTTTGCTGGTAAATTAATTAAAGGACTTGGCCAACGTGTCGGCGTCGACGCAGGTGGGATGTGTTGCAGTAGCGCACTGCCTATACTTTAGAGAATCAACAACATCCTGAAAGGGTACTTATCCTTTTGTAATTATACAATAGACCTAAATAATAAGAAATAAACCTAGGATCCACTATGATCACTAAAAGTCGAACTGTCATGTTGACAAAATAACCAAAAAAAAAAGAATCACCTATTACATATGGACGTAGTTCTAGGACGTTTTAAACTAGTAGTGTTATTTGTACATTTGAAATTTCATCAATTTGGTTTTCTTAGGTAATCCTATATCCTACGACGAAATAAATATATGGATGGATGGATGAAGGACTGACAGTTTTCACCCCTTTTCCTAGCTTTGAATATGTATGACGAAATACGTAATTTCCCTGTTTAAAAAAAAGTTGCAATCGGTGAACATTATGAAAAAATAGTAAAAATAAAGATTCTGACGAATTGAGAACCTCCTCCTTCGAAATCTTGAAGTCGGTTGAAAACATTTTATGCGTTAAAAGTCACGCACGTTTAAATCAGGTAAAAAAAAAACCGGCCAAGAGCGTGTCGGGCCACGCTCAGTGTAGGGTTCCGTAGTTTTCCGTCCGTCACAATAAGTGTCCCCACTTAAGAGTTAAAATAACACCGCCATGTAGGATATGATATGAGCGTTCCACGTACAGCGACATCTATCGGCAAATTAAGTAAACTATTGCGCGCGAGCTTAAAGTATGGAAGATGATTTTTATGGGATAATTCTTTATTGCGTGAACCGATTTTCACCGTTTTTACTTTATTTGAAAGCACGTCACTTCATTGTGATTTTGTAGAAATTACAGGTACAATAAACACCTGCTTATACGGTTAAGTTACAAACTTATTTCAGAAATTATTTTGTAATTTTTTTTTCAAAAACTATTCAACCTATTAAGTTCAAAATAATTTTTCTAGAAAGTTTTTATAAAGTTCTACTTCTAAGATTTTTTTCATATTTTTAAAACTTATGGTTCAAAAGTTAGAGGTGTGTCCCCCCCACACATTTTTTTAAACTTCTGGAGCGATTATTTCCAAAAATATTTACATTATCAAAAAATGATTTTAGTAAACCTGTATTTATTTTTAAATACCTATCCAACAATATATCACACATTAGGGTTGAAATAAAAAAAAAAAAAACACTCCCCACTTTACGTATAGGGGAGGTACCCTAATAAAACATTTTTTTCCACTTTTTATTTTACCACTTTGTCGGCGTGATTGATATACATATTAGTACCAAATTTCAGCTTTCTAGTGCTAACGGTCACTGAGATTATCCGCGGACGGTCGGACGGACGGACGGTCCGGGCAGACATGGCGAAACTATAAGGGTTCCTAGTTGACTACGGAACCCTAAAAAGGCTTACTGTCATAGCTTGTATTTCCCCTGGCATGAACCGTAAGCCAAGAACAAATTTCATGACCAATCGCAAGGCATCCCAGGCGATGATAATTTTTGAAGTGGTTAAGGACAAAGTATAATGATGACTCGCGTAGGTCAGTTGTCGCTCCGTTGGTGGGTTGCGGAACGTCAGTATTTGATGCTCTTATTATCACGAAAATCGTCAGCCGGCTATATTGAGGTAGAAAGACCGTCTGCTGATACCCTAAATACCATATATTCATGTGACTAGTTTACGGTTTTTTCAGTGCTATACAGCCAGCTGATGATTTTTATTTTATTTGTAATAGCATATAAATTATCAGTATCACCTGTTTCAACTGGGACGCGATGGTCATTTTATTTTATATATATTTTATGTGAGAAAATGGCTGCTGTTCCTCAACCCACTCAAGGAACGGCAGCTGACCATCACGAAGCTTGATTATTTACTGCCCTTAACCACTTAAAATTTACCGCTTGGGACACGATGACCAACGGAAATTATTCCTGGTTCGTAAACCAGGCCGCGCCTAGCAAGTATATTAAACACCCACAAAAAGTAGGGTAATTTTTCAGAGCTAGTACGGTTTCTATGCTTATTATTGTTCACTGCTCATATAATTGTCTACAGTTCTAAACCTTCAGATAAAATGTACTTAGGAAGTAAGACCTTTTTGGCTTACCTACAATCGGTTTCGGTTGGTGTGAAGGATGTGACGTTTGTCACGTCACGTCACTTTGTAAAGTATTGAAATCTACACAAACGAAACAAGCAATCGAACTTTCGTGTGCGAATTGCATAAACGATAATTTAACTTATGGTATGGCAGTAATTTTTAGTTCTATAAGTGACCGCTAGAGGCTCTGCACAAATTCTCCATACAAATAATTTACGAATTCGTGAACGAATCTCGAATTGGGCTTATTTGCATGACTCGTGGTAGAGGTACTGTAATGTTAACGCACTGAAGGTCAGTACAGTTTGTTATCGATAGGTTTTATTAAAACGTTACCATAAGACACTAATTTGACTTACGTCACCGAAAAATACCGTATCGACTGTAGAAAACTCTTTCACTATCAAATTATAGGGTGAGATGTCAAAACATGGTGAAAGTGAAAACCATTCGTATTTATTGTGTTATATTTATATATTATTAGTTGACGAAATAATATCGACAAAGCCTTATATTAAGCATAATTTGTTGATAAGACTGCATAGTATGATAACTGGAACTGGAAAACGAAACGGTAAATTTCAAGCCGATATGAGAAATAGAAATATCCACATCAACACTTCAATAACAATAATTTTACAAAAGAAATCTAGACCCAAGAACTGCTGAATATTTGTGAGATTTATGTATTAATAGTCAATTAATCTGATTTTAAATCGACACAAAAATACCAACTCTAACCTAAAATGAATGGTAAGTAGTTGAAATTTGATATGATAGTTATAAACACTTTCATTTTCAATCATAATTAGGAATATGCATGATTTTTTTGGAAGACGTCATTCGATTCTATTTCTCTGTAGATTCAAATGTCTCTAATAAACCTACTATCTATGATAGCCCTGAAACGTCAAAAGTGTGAAAATACGTTAGGCGTCTGCGCCGCGCGTCAAAACGCCCCATACAAAAAGTTTGTGGATTGTGAGTTGTGACGTCACCGTTCACAAAGTTGCAGAAAACTGTTTGGAAGGAACAAGTTTTTGTAAGATTTTTGTAATTTTAGGCATGAAAAAATGCGTTTAGCTATATAGTTGTCATACATTTTTTTTCTTGTTAGGACATAAGTAATCGAACTGAAGTTTCGAAAATACATTTGATGTATAAAAAAAAATGCCTAAAATTTTACGTTTTCAAACCGCAATATCTTTAAAAAACTGTTTAAATTTATTACGGATTTCCACTTATTTATATTAGTTTGGGGTTGTTGAACGTGTTTATGCAACAGATTCAATTAAATATTTTTCATGCATGTTCTCTATTACAATGAAACTGTGAAAAATAACAAATAATATTGAAACATATTTTACAGGTTCTTGTGCATCATTCATTTCTGATTGATTGCTGTAGCAGCTAACTTATCACCAGCAAGGCAAACTATTTATCCCAGGAAGGTGTATTATTTTATATTCAAGAAGTAACAACTGCGTTACAGGCCGAGATCTTCCAATTATTGCATCCAAGTACTATACAATAGTGCTTACTTAAAAGACATCCAGATTTATACAGGGCACTTTGAAATAATTATATTAAAGATTTATTTATTGCGAAATAGCCTTTTAAAGTAACATTGTCACAAACTAGAAACTTATAAGTACTACTAACAATTACTCGTACGTGTAACTTATAAATAGAAATAAAACCATAATTATGCAAGAAGCGGCAAAGCCGCAATCCTGCGTTGTGTTGTGTTATGTATGTAACCGGCGGCTTGCTGGAGCATCTTTAGCTTCCTTTGTGCGTTTGTTAGGTCGTGAGGCTCCGTGCCCCTTGCTCCACGGATCGATTGCCTCGACACCAACAATAGTTAGACGAACGACAACTATATTTAATAGTCTTGTAGTGATTCCGGATGTCGGGCGCCGCTCCGGCTTGTTTGCTGGTAAATTAATTAAAGGACTTGGCCAACGTGTCGGCGTCGACGCAGGTGGGATGTGTTGCAGTAGCGCACTGCCTATACTTTTGAGAATCAACAACATCCTGAAAGGGTACTTATCCTTTCTTATGATTATACAATAGACCTAAATAATAAGAAATAAACCTATGATCCACTATGATCACTAAAAGTCGAACTGTCATGTTGACAAAATAACCAAAAAAATTAAGAATCACCTATTACATATGGACGTAGTTCTAGGACGTTTTAAACTAGTAGTGTTATTTGTACATTTGAAATTTCATCAATTTGGTTTTCTTAGGTAATCCTATATCCTACGACGAAATAAGTATATGGATGGATGGATGAAGTACTGACAGTTTTCACCCCTTTTCCTAGCTTTGAATATGTATGACGAAATACGTAATTTCCCTGTTTAAAAAAAAGTTGCAATTGGTGAACATTATGAAAAAATAGCGAAAATAAAGATCCTGACGAATTGAGAACCTCCTCCTTCGAACTCTTGAAGTCGGTTGATAACATTTTATGCGTTCAAAGTCCCGCGCGTTTAAATAAGGTAAAGGCTTACTGTCATAACTTATATTTCCCGGCTCCGATGGCATGAACCGTAAGCCAGGAACAAATTTCATGACCAATCGCAAGGCGTCCCAGGCGATGATAATTTTTGAAGTGGGTAAGGACGAAGTACAATGATGACTCGCGTAGGTCAGCTGTCTCTCCGTTGGTGGGTTGCGGAACGTCAGTATTTGATGACCTTATTATCAGGAAAATCGTCAGCTGGCTGTATTGAGGTAGAAAGACCGTCTGCTGATACCCTAAATACCATATATTCATGTGACTAGTTTACGGTCTTTTCAGTGCTATACAGCCGGCTGATGATTTTTATTTTATTTGTAATAGCATATAAACTATCACCTGGTTCAACTGGGACGCGATGGTCATTTTATTTTATATATATTTTATGTGAGAAAATGGCTGCCGTTCCTCAACCCACTCAAGGAATGGCCGCTGACCATCACGAAGCTTGATTATTTACCGCTTGGGACACGATGACCAACAGAAATTATTCCTGGTTTACGGCCTAGCAAGCATATTAAACACCCACAAAAAGTAGGGTAATTTTTCAGAGCTAGTACGGTTTCTATGCTTATTATTGTTCACTGCTCATATAATTGTCTACAGTTCTAAACCTTCAGATAAAATGTACTTAGGAAGTAAAACCTTTTTGGCTAACCTACAATCTGTTTCGGTTGGTGTGAAGGATGTGACGTTTGTCAACGTCACGTCACTTTGTAAAGTATTGAAATCTACACAAAGCAATCGAACTTTCGTGAGCGAATTGCATAAACGATAATATAACTTATGGTATGGCAGTAATTTTTAGTTCTATAAGTGACCGCTAGAGGCTCTGCACAAATTCTCCATACAAATAATTTACGAATTCGTGAACGAATCTCGAATTGGGCTTATTTGTATAACTCGTGGTAGAGGTACTGTTTATTTTCCTCCTACTGCTGAAACTCAACGATATAAAAAAGTATTTTATCTACACTCATACTGTAAGTACTCTAAAATGCGTTCAAAAACCGTAGACATTACAACAAACGATTTAACTATGATAAGTTTCTTATCTGCGGCAGTAACGTAATTTTAACTTTGCATGCTCAAATATTGTTAAGCAATGAGTTTCAAATTTGGAACATCGAATTTGATAACATAATGTTACTGCCATGGCCAACTCGATTGGTCCCGCGCGAGCGCCGGCACAATCGAGTTGGCCATGACGGTACAATGGCGGTCATTCTATGGTTTCCGAACACTTAATTTAATATATATAATATGAGTGTAGATAAAGCAGTGTATGCAACTGTACGTAATTAGGCCTTAAAACACTCGTGTGATCTTATTATGAAATTCGCCTGCGGCTCATTTCATAAAACCACACTCATGTTTTAAGGACCCTTATTACGTAACAGTTACATAAACTACTATTGCTACCGCGATTACTGTTACATAAAAGCCTGTAACCTTATCACGTTTCTGAGAACCAAGTCCTAATAAATCAATACAACACAGTCCGTCCATAAAAAGAATCCAATTGATTTAGCATCACATTTTGTATTTTTACCTAAAAGCCCCAATGGGGATCTCGAATTTGCAAACCGGTTGTGTCCATTCGTGCAAAAGGCGGAAACGCTCACGTGATATATAGGTGACCCTCGTGTATTGCAATTCCATTTAAATTAGGTTAGGTCTCGGTTTGAGGTCACGTGTACGCCATTGTTGTTAGTGTTTTGTTCCCCCAAACGTCGAGGGGTATTAGTAACTTCTATCACCCGTTTGATCCAAATTGAATCTTCAGTCATACGGTACAGGGATGAGTTTTGCACGAGCCAAGTGGAATGTGATGCGATCTTGTCGCTCGTTTACGTGTTCCAGTTTTCGATTAATTTACACGTTTTTTGGTCGATCCGGTTACGGGTTTGTTAACGGAGTTGACGTTTTTATATTGGCTATTAGTCAAAAACGGGTACGAAACGTAGACGTATCAAATGCTTAATACGGTTTAAATCTACGGTGTTGGATCTCTGTACAATTTATATTGTCACCTCATAACGTCGCTCTGCACGGTACAGGCGTTATTTAATTGTACAACACATTTTTAGTTTAATATTCGTTTATTTCGGTTCCAGTTAAAAATTGGTATCGGCCGACATCAATATCTTAAAATCCATGAAAACGACAGATACAATTAATTTTCAAAAACATGTTTAGTCCCTGTAGCAGTGGTTACTTTTTTCGCGAACAAACCATATTTCAAACCTTAGATGTGGAAGGAAGAAGTGACCTAGGCCTCCGATGCCCAGGGCGTCCATAGGCTACGGTAGTTGCTTACCAACAGTCGGGCCGTATGCTTGTTTGCCACCGTCGTGGTATAAATTTTTTTTTTGACTGTTGACCCAAGAGGGGAGAATTTGACCTTATACGTTTTCTCACTAAGATATCGATTGCAACGGCCACTATATGAATTACTATGGCTACTACCAATCGATCTTCAAGCCATGTTCAAACAAATCGAAACGCTGTTCCGTTTGGATGACCCTTATACGAAGTTTCATCTCAGGACGATATTAAACGCCAATCGCATATTCTTCCAACCGATATTGTTTTTGAAATACGCAGTTTCAGCAAGAGAAACTCAAATACCACAGGGGCCAATGAAAACTGATCACTTTCTTTGGAAATCCTACAGGTGTATTATATGGTATGGAAATACTATTAGTACCTAACTCGTTTTCTCCTGTTTGACTTTCAGGTGTAATTGTACTTATAACTTTTGGACTAAGAGCTGGCCACGTCAGATATGACACATTAATGAAAGCCATGAAACCTGTCTAGTTAGATTGCTTCACCATCCTTATTGGCATCTGGCAGGTTTTAATGGGTGGAGGTCAGAGTGACAGTCCAACAAAGTTTTTCAGTTGGGAAAAAGTAATACCAAAATACTTAAAAACTGCCGAAGTTGTGTCATTTATTGATCAAAAAACATTGTGTATTATTGCAGAAACAAAAACAGTAGGCGACTAACTATAAATTGCGTTATAAAGGTTGAACACGCCAAAATTTGGGCATGTAAAAATAGCTATAGTTATTCGAAAAATGGAGATATTCAAACTTTTTAAACAACAATTTTCTCACAAGGAACTGGGCTATAAAATGATGATAGTTTAATTTTCTTTTATTTATTCATTGGCAAAATGTCGAGCGTACAACATCAAAAACGTGAACGCATTCTGCACGAACATGTAAAAAACCCCATGTTATGCTACAAAGATATCGCGAAAAGGCTGAAATATCCACAATCTACGGTTGGTCACGTATTAAAAACATTCCGTGAACACTTGACAATAGATAGAAAGCCAGGAAGCGGTGCGTTGCAGGGAGTCAAGAATAAGAAAAAGGAACAGAGTATTTTAAAGATTTTTACCTCAAATCATACGATTTCATCTCATGATGTTGCTAAAAGAGTGAAAATTACTCAGTCTTTTGTCCAAAAAGTGAAACAGAGGGCAGGACTGAGGAGTTATAAAGCCCAGGCCGCACCAGATCTAGACTCAAAATAGAACTTATCCGTAAAGAAACGGTCGCGAAAACTCTATGAATATTTTCTTACAAAATTTGAATGCGCGGTGATGGACGACGAGACGTATATAAAAGCGGAATTTAAACAAATACTTGGTCAAGAGTTTTACACTAGCAAGTCACGAACAGATGCTCCTGAAGATTGTGAATTAAAAAACGAGGGAAATTTCCAAAAAAATACCTACTTTGGCAGGCAATATGCAGCTGTGGTAAAATAAGTCGCACGTTTATCACCACCGGGACAATAAACGGCGATATTTATCGGAAATATTGTTTACAGAAGCGTTTGCTGCCTTTTATAAGACAGCATGCCTCACCACCGCTTTTTTGGCCAGATCTAGCCAGTTGCTAATACGCAAAATCAGTTATGGAATGGTACAACGCTAACAGAATCATGGTGGTACCCAAAATATGCAATCCGCCAAATACTCCAGAAGTGCGGCCTGTTGAAGAGTACTGGAGTATTATGAAAGGAATTCTAAAAAAGAAAGGCGGAGAAGTAAAATCGGTCCCTAAGCTACAAAAAATACGGACCTGGGCGACAAAAATCTTTCCTAAAGAGAGGGTGCAAAGTCTTATGAGCCGTGTGCGTAGAAAATTCAATCTATGGCTTACTGTGTAAACATTAATTAGAATTAAAAATGTGATTTTAGAGTTCATTAAATTTGTCATTTAATGTGGTATTCATAATGTAGTTATTTTTTTTCAAACTGGTTTAAAAACAAATTTTGCATGCCTAAGTTTTGGCGTGTTCAACCTTTACATCATTTGGAACAACTTACCCCCAACAGAAACTTCTTGACGACACAATAACGGCATCCTTGTTACACTGTGTATTATATCATTTTATAATATCAGTGTGGGACCATCATCAGTCTCAGGTCAATTCCTTTCAGATAGTACTGACCGGAAATCAATTCCCATAATCACCACTTACTGTCAATTGTTGATGCCATGAGCCAGACATAAAATCGTCGCTTATTGATCGATATTATTTTTAAATTGAAATATGCGTCGCATCTGTCAACGCTCGGTCTATCATCATCCATTAAATTACGTATATAATTTATATTAATTAATCGTGTTTTAATTTAAGGACTGCTCAAATTACTATTTTGATTTATAGCCCTATTATAGTCTTGTCAGAAGCGTTGTTAAAATACTTGTTTGTTTGCGATTATTTCGTAACGTTTAATAATTAATTGGCGTACTTAAATGACAGAGAGGCACTTTGCTCTGATAACCGGAAAGTAATTCTTAAAAAGTTGTTCCTCCATGAAATTGTTTAGAAATTGTTGAAAAAAAAAAACGAAAATTAGGTGCGAGATGGAGCATAGAATTATATTAGTTCTGGGGAAAATAATCCAGACTAATAGGTGCGATGAAAACTAAAGCAAGGAGGTTGTTCCAAACTGTCCGATCATGATTAAAATTTGCATACAGTTAGTTTAGAGAGTGAACCCAAGGGATGTGCATAATACGCCGGCAAGCGTAGTCGCGGTTAAGACGTATGACGCGTTTAAAACTATTCAGTTATCTATTATTTATGGGGAGCATTGCTGAAGTTAAAGCTTGTCCCCGTAAAAAATGTCGTTAGTTTACGCAACGTTTGTATATCAGGTTTCAATCAAAATGGTTGCAACTGGCTGGTTATACGTTAAATGCATCTCGTTTCTTTATTTAATGTTAGAAAAAAATCTGTCACAGTCACATTTTCAAAGATATCGTCTCCACAAGAAAAACTTCATGAGAAAATATTGTACAAATATGTCCAATATCAAGGGATTTCCACGAAAAAAGTGGCGATGGAGCTAAACACGTCTGTTAAAACTGACCAAAGAGTCCTAAAACAATTCAGAGAGACTGGCGGTATTCGACGGCGTCCTGGAAGTGGTCGGAAGACCGGGTTTGTTAAGAAAAATATTGAGAAGAGTATCATAGCTGCTTTGCTGAAAAAATCTACATTATCTGTAAGATATTTAGCTAAAAAGGATAAACGTCTAAATCAACTGTGCAACGAGTAAAGAAAAATAATTCTATAAAGACGTTCAAACAAACTTAAGTGCCTAATAGAAATTCGAAACAAGAAACTGACGCTAAAACAAGATCAAGAAAACTGTATTCAAAATTAACGACAAAAAAGTACTGTACTGTGATGGACGACGAAACATATTGCAAGCTTGATTTTAAATCACTGCCGAGACATCATTTTTATTCGGGGACCGATAGAAAAACTGTCAATGACGAGTACAATGTCATAAAAACGGATAAATTTGCGAAGAAGGTTCTTGTGTGGCAAGCGATCTGTTCTTGCGGCAAACGCAGCACCCCATACTTTGCTAAAGGAACTATGAAAGGCGATATATACCTTAAAGAGTGCATGGAAAAGCGATTATTGCCGTTTATTAAGCGACACAAGAAGCCAGTTCTGTTTTGGCCTGATCTGGCCACGTGCCACTATTCTAAAAATGTGATAAAATGGTACAAAGCCAATAATGTCGAATTTGTGGAAAAATACCAAAATCCTCCTAGCTGCCCTGAATAACGACCTATAGAAAATTATTGGGCTCGTATGAAGCAGAAACTCTTAAAACATAAAACTAACGCCACATCAGTTGAAAACTTCAAGCGAAAATGGAATATAGCTTCAAAACTAATCACAGACACAGATGTACAAAACCTGATGGCAGGTATCAAAAGAAAATTACGAAGTTTCTGGATGAATAAACAATAGAACAAAAACATAACAAAAATTTATTTTATTTACTACATTTCTAATAAAATGTTGTCAAAAATTTGGTAATTTTTTTATTGTTTATTTTTTTCCATACGAACTAATAAACGACATTTTTTTCTGGGACAAGCTTTAGTTGGAAATTTAAAATAACTCAGTCGGACTTGTTACCTCTTTTCAGACTGATTATGATGCTGTAATTCTTACTTGTTTTTTATTATTATTATGTACTTAAATAAATGCGTACCATCTCATGATGTGATTCAGAAAATCTTTACTTCGAGCAGCACGAAGTAGATACTGCTTTTCGTTGCCTTTGTGCCATTTACCTGTAAATGCTGGCGCAAGTTTTTCTTTTCTGAAGAATGCAAACTACTTTAGGAATACACAGAACTTTGATGCAGTATTATGAGCTATTATATTTTACCCTTTTCATACCCTTCTCTCTTGATAGCCCTACATTACTCGAACTGTGATACTTACGGGATGTTCTCATTGTTTCAGAAACGGGCCGGTGGAGGGCGCGTACGGTCCGCAGCACAGCCCCGTGTCGCGCTCGGACGCGTCCACGGAGGACGCGGAGCTGTCCGCCGCGCTTGCGCACCAGCACCACCTCGCCATGCAGGTATGAAGCTTCGGGGCCGTCGCTTCGAGGAGCACGATCAAAATGTACACTTGAATGAACCAGTTTTGTATAACTGTGGTGACCGCTTGTCTCTTCGCTCCCTGCGTCGCATGCCGCGCAGATCAGAATTTGCGCCCTGATCGCGTATTAGGTCTTGACCTCTAGGTATCATGTTTTAGGGATGCTATCTTTTAATGCAGTATGTGATGCTAGTGCTGGATGCGTGCAACCGAAGACCAGTCGTACCACTTTTACCGAACGCAGGCTATTCGAAAACCTCAATACTATACAGCTTCGCACAATCGAAAATGTTTTTTAGCTTAAGTAAGTAACTTACGTTTAGTTAGCGATGTGAATATCATCCCACAGTCAGTTTTAAGAAACTTGAAAGGGAAGCCGTTACCGTACCCGAAAGGAGGGAAGGGAGCACGGTGATTTTGAAGTCTAGATATTCCCTTATTTCTCATTGTTGTTTGAAGCAACTATAACCCTTGCCTTTAACGTCTCATTAGACAAGATATTCAAGCGTTTTCCTTTATTGTCTTGCTATACCTAATAGACGGAGGGCTGGCCACGTCAGATATGATACAATAATGAGAGCGATGAAACCCCTCTCGTTAGTTTGCTATACTATGCTTATTTCTAGATCCGGACATCTGGCAGCTGTAAAGTGGTAAGAGGTCAAAGAATGCAAACCACTTTAGGAATACACATCCTATACTTTTGATGCAGTATTATGAGATATTATATTTTTTCACCTACTTGTCGCCTACTGGTTCTGTTCCCGAAATAATAGGCAATGTTTTTTGTTCTAATGTTAAAATATAGGCCCCGTATTTAGATACCGTAGGTAAAATATAAACAAGAAAACTTCGGTGGTTTTTACCTATTTTGGTATTACTTTTTTTCCGAATATTTTACTAGTCTGTCACTCTGACCTCCACCCATTGCCCAGCTGCCAGATGCCCGGATCTAGCGATAAGGATAGTATTGCAATCTTACTAGACGGGTATTGTTGCTCTCATTATCGTGTCATATATGACGTGGCCAGCTCTTAGTCCATAAGTAAGATACAGTTCAAACTGGTGCCTCAAGGCTATGCCAATGGGATCAGTATTCTATAGATGCCCGATATCTATTCTCAAGCTCTCATTGAAGCAACTGACCGCACGGGCTAAGGAATTGTTGTGCCGGTGCCGAGCGCTGCGGGATTGTTACGCCGAGCTTCTGTTAGATACAAGCGGCTTGAGGTTGAGATAGCTAAGACAATGTGGCAAGTTAGATGCGAGTTAGATGCCTTGTGATGTATAGTTAATCTTCAGCACTTTGTGTCAATAGATCTAACTAGCAGTACGCCTCGAACAGAGAACTCTCGATTTACTTGCAAACGAGATTACCAATATAACAAGACCCTCCGCCAGTTTTAAGAAACTTGGAAGGGAAGCCATTATCGTACTCGAAAAGAAGGGAAAGATGATTATGAAGTCTAGATATTCAACAAATTCCCAGTGTTGTTTGAAGCAACAATAACCCTTGCCTTTAACGTCTCAGTAGACAAGATATTCAAGCGTTTTCCTTTATTTGTCTGGCTATACCTAAGTAAGATACAGTTCAAACTGGTGCCTCAAGGCTATGCCAATGGGATCAGTATTCTATAGATGCCCGATATCTATTCTCAAGCTCTCATTGAAGCAACTGACCGCACGGGCTAAGGAATTGTTGTGCCGGTGCCGAGCGCTGCGGGATTGTTGCGCCGAGCTTCTGTTAGATAGAAGCGGCTTGAGGTTCAGATAGCTAAGACAATGTGGCTAGTTAGATGCCTTGCGATGTAGTTAATCTACAGCACTTTGTGTCAATAGATCTAATTATTTTTGTTAAATATTTTAAAGCGTTGGTAGACTGGCGGCATAGACTATGTATATGCCTGGCGGTAAGACGTCTGACTTTCAATCCGAAGGTCTCGGGTTCAAACCCCGGCTCTTACCAATGAGTTTTCGGAACTTAGGTACGAAATAATATATAGTTTGATATTTACCAATCGCTATTCGGTGAAGGCAAAACATCGTGAGGAAACCTGTATTTATCCGCGGAGAAATTCAAAGGTTGTATGTGAACTCCCCAACCCGCTTTGGGCCAGCGTGAGGAGTTGAGGACTATAGTCCTCCATAGGCCGATCCCTCTTGTGTATGAGAGGAGGCCTGTGCCCAGCAGTTGGACGTATATAGGCTAGGACGTATATATTTTATTGTTTATTCTTATGTGTCAATAGATAGATCAAATTATTTTTGTTATATATTTTGATCAGTGTTTGAAAAACCAAAAGTTATGCTCTTGTTTTCTTAGAAATATAACTAGTCGTGACAAGATCATTTTGAACACTTCCCACGCTTAGCTAGTTCCGCTGATGACTTTACCTCATCATCATCCTCCTCTTAGCGTTTGTCCATGTTTTTGCTACGGCTCAATTTCAAATCTGGGGTCCGCTCGGCAACCTAATCCCATGAATTGGCGTAGACACTAGTTTTACGAAAGCGATTGCCATCTGATAGGCCTTTTTGGGATATTAGCTCCGGTTTCCTCACGTCAGGATGTTTTCTTTCACCGATAAGCGACTGGTAAATATAGAATGACCGTATTGAAAGTCGGACGTCATACTGCCAGGCTACCAGGGCTTCTTATAGGTGTAACAAAAATCCTGGTGAACCGTTTAAGGGCGTAATTCATATTGTGTTCTTATTATGAAAAAGTAAGAAAAAAAATGTTTTCACGCGAAAAAAAATGGTTTTGTATGGAGCGTTGGCCGGCTGGGACGACGAATATTTTTTAGCGTCCAAAATTTTTTTTTTTATACTACGACGGTGGCAAACAAGCATACGGCCCGCCTGATGGTAAGCAGCTACGTAACCTATGGACGCCTGCAACTCCAAAGGAGTCACATGCGCGTTGCCGAACCTTTACAAAAAGGAGGATTCACTGTGTTGACGGCTAAAGGAACAAGAAAGTCCCTCATCGTCAACACACTGGGTCCTCTGAGCTCTTTGGCAACCTTACTCACCAGCAGGAACACAACACTATGAGTAGGGTCTAGTGCTATTTGGCTGTGGTTTTCTGTAAGGTACCTCCAGGTACTTCCCCAGTCGGGCTCTGCTCCAGATTTGAGCGAGATGACATTCACTGAACGTGCCCTACCACACTAAGCGAGATGCCATTCGCAGTGCCCATACCTCTCTTTTTGGCGTAGTTTAAGGACATACCCAAGTCCGGACGTAGTTTAAGGACATACCCCGGGTCCAGAACTTACTTAGCTTACTTTTAGCTTTAGCTTACTTTTTCTTGGTCGCAATACGATACCAATTACGCCCTTTAACGGATTACCAGTATTTTTGTTATACCCTGTATAGAGATACAAAAAATGACTAGCGCGACTTTATTTTATCTCACGATTTACTTACTCTTTCTTCTTTTTACAAATAACCGAGCTAATTAATCAGTTTTACGCAACCCACCGCCCGCTGCAGACGATGCAATCCAATCTCGTAAGCGAGATGTCAACGTCATTCCGCCAAGTGAAACCTTTCCATGAGCCATTACTATTTTATTTTTCTTTTACGGCCAGGGGATGTACTAAGGCCGGGAATTTACTATGCCGCCAATAATGTCCCACCCTACGGTGAAATATAGATTTAGACGAAGTCTTCTGTATTTCACTTGTTTTTCAATAATAATAAAAAAAACATGGCTCCCAAAAACGGTACTGATATTTCCCTAACAGTTATCCGTTTACCTTCTTCCCCGGCTTTTTATTTTTATTTATTTAATCACAAACAAGCTTACAGTTTACACCAAGTCGCTTATAAATAGAATTAGTTTGAATAACTATGGCCCCATACGTAATTTCCTGCTACATACTTATTAATAAAAGTTTTGATTGCGCAAGCGTCAATGTTTTCATACTAAAATAAACAGCTTGCTGTCATAGGTTCTAGGCTACTCTGTCGTGGCCCTCAAAACTAAAAAAATGCGGCAAATTTAGTGTAACACCGTGTAGATGTATGAACCGAAAAACAATAATACTTGAACTATTCATATTTTTTCTTATGACATAGTTACACATACTTATACATATCAGGTATGCGAATATAACTCTTACCTGCTGCAATACTTTCATTGTTTTTTAAACAACACCAATTTTAGGCTTTCGAAGTGTGATATCGTGTGTGGTACTGGTACACAATGATATATTTTTATGATTTCTACAATAATCGTATGTTGAGGCATGTAATTATATATTCTGTACTACATCCTCTCCATATTTGTTGCTTTAGAAAATCAAAATCGGTCCAAAAAGTATATTCTGGAATTGTTACTTTGTGTTGCATATCAAATATCAAAGCTATCAGCGTACTTGTGTACGATATTTGATGCCTTTTCTTAACTTCGTTAATTTTGTATCAATATCACTTTCTGATTACTTTTCTTTATACTTATAAATCATAATAATAAGTAACTGACGCGATTTCTTTTGATGGTTTCGTCAAGGATTTATATGAAAACAATGAAAAATTGGTAATATTTTCCCATATGTCACTTCAAATAACAAACCATTGACATAGTTCACATTCAAAAAATAGTTACTATTTAAAAAGTTTGGAACAAATCTCAAACCAAGATAGTGTAGCCAGAGTCTATGCCCCGGTTCCGATGCCATATGAACATCAGCAAAAATATGGGGTATCTTTTCAGAGCTAGTGCAATTTCCATGCTTATTGCAGTTTACTGGTAAACCAGTTAGAATTTAGAATTTATTGGTCGAGAATATGGTATAAAATTGTATGAATTTCTAATAGACTAAGAGCTGTGCCCGGGAACTATGTCACAATAACGAAACCCCTCTAGTTAGTTTGCTATACTATCCTTATTACTATAACCGGGCATCTGGCAGATTCACCGGTGGAAAGCTAGGGAAAGGCTGGGTAATTTTACTGCCTATTCCGCCTAATTATTATTTAATTGAATACTTAATTATATCCACTTTTTGTACCTGACTTCACGTTGAGAAGCTCTTTCCTTAGTGCTTTTTGTTTAATTAGAAAAACGACACTGACATTTTAGCCTCACCTTTATTAGGCAGCGTTAAAATTAGTGTCTCAAAATTAATAGCTAATAGGTTGTTCTCGGTGTCTAAAAGTAATCAGATCTCTTTAAAAATATCCGTCACTTTGCAAACAGGGTGTACCAAAAATGCTAGTGATCCTTTTAAGTAGATAAAGCAGTGTATGCAACTGTACGTAATTAGGCCTTAACACGTTCACTGTCCAGTGCCCCATATATGGATCACGCTGAACTATCTCCACACGTCCGTGACCCACAGATGGGCCACTAACGACCGTGTCCGCACTTAGATTAGTTAGTATCACTTCATACTTCATGATAATATAGGGATAATTCTGATATAATAATGTTTTTGGCTAGTTAGACGACAGCATACAGAAAGATATTGTACTTATTCGAAAGCGTGCTTGTTTGTTTCTTAGTGACCCATATGTGGAGCATGGACGTGTGATTGACGTAATTTGCTTGGACGTTCGAGGAGATGCATACATATTGTATGGGGACTGTTAACGTGTTAAGATGTCCAAATGTCTTCGCCTTACAGAAAACCACAGCCAAATAGTACTAGACCCTACTCACATATAGTGCTGTGTTCCTTCTGGTGAGTAAAGTCACCAGAGAGCTCCAAAGAGGATGACGACGGGGGGACCCTCTTGTCCCTTTAGTAGGCAATGCGTATGTGACTCCACTGGAGTTGTAGGCGTCTATAGGCTTCGACAGCTGCTACCAACAGCCGGGCCGTATGGTTGTTTGCCATCGTAGTGGTAAAAAACAAATGTTAGGAAGAGCTCTTTAGTAACATTAACTCCTTAAACAATTTCAATTTTATAATAGAAAGAAAAATGGAAAAATTCACCGCGTCGAGCAAGATTTGAACTTGCGACCTTTCGGAACACCGGTCCGATCGCTCTGACCAATGAGCCATCGACGTTTACTCAACCTCGGTGAATCTTTCCATCGGTTCCTTCATTACTTACGTCAGAGGAAGACGTGTAGCGACATCTACCGTAAGTGTATATACATGTTAACGGCATCGAAGTTCTAAGTCATATTGGAATAACATCGATAACAATACGCTAACCCATACTAAATTAACTTTGCTTCCAGACGATTCTGCTTAGTACAAAATTTATTTACCTTAAACAATTTACTGTGTATACCGACTTTCCAAAACCATCATCGACCATTCTTTAAAATACATAACTCACATAATTTGACAGTCATCATAAAATTTCGCAATCACTTGCAACCGCACTCGTAATAAGATGTTTCATCTATGTTTACTAGCTTTCTTTTCGCAATACTGCAGTTATACGTCAATAGCAGAGTAAATGTATGACACTCATATGTACTTAGTGCGTTTAAGCAGCGAGGAGGTTGATTACTCTCATCCCACGACTTTCTCTTTATCTAATGAGTAAACTATTAAGTGTCATTTACGTTATACTACAGTCTTGGCCAGAAGTGTTGAGCATAGCTGTTTTTTGTTTACAATTTTGATATTAAGTATTAATTCCCTATCATAGCAATGTACGATGACGTAAAATGTTATATTTTATTGATATAATCTAGAAAACTTCACTTAATAACACTTTCATGGTACCTATAAAATATGAAAAGTTGAGGTAACAAAAATGCGAATTTAAGTCGGTGCGACCAATTGCAAATTTTCTATGCAGTTACTAGTTAGTGTTCAGTTTAAATTAATTGATAAAATAACTTCAAAAAAGATAGAAACGCCGGACTAAACTTTCGAGTTTTGTATGAAAGGATACAATACAATACAAATATTCTTTACTAGCTTTTGCCCGCGGCTTCGCTCGCGTTAAATTCGGTGTTCAGTTTAAATTAATTGATAAAATAACTTCAAAAAAGATAGAAACGCCGGACTAAACTTTCGAGTTTTGTATGAAAGGATACAATACAATACAAATATTCTTTACTGGCTTTTGCCCGCGGCTTCGCTCGCGTTAAATTCGGGGTAACAAGCCATACAAACTTCCACCCCCCATTTTAGGGAAGTGGGGGGTTAGAAAGAGACAAGAAGTAGCCTATGTCACTTTCCATCCCTTCAACTATCTTCACTTAAAAAATCACGTCAATTCGTCGCCCCGTTTTGCCGTGAAAGACGGACAAACAAACAAACACACATACACTTTCCCATTTATAATATTAGTATGGATAGGCGAAATAATATAATTTAGATATATTACTTTAGTTTTTAATCTTAAAAATATTTACACTATTGTCTTAGGCTTAGCACCTGTATAATAGTTGTAAGTGTGGTAATAAAATAAAATAAATAATTATCGATTTGATAATAACCCAAAACAGAACACAGATCAGATCTCGAGGACTCTTTTTGTCACTTTTAAGTTAGTTTTTATTTCGTTTATTTGCAACCTATTTAATAAGTAAACATTTTAGAGTTTAAGATTATTATTTTTCCATACCAATAAGGAGTTTAATTTAATCCAAAGGCGAAATGCACCAAAAAAATATCGCGCGTGAATTTATTTCTACATTAGTAGTGTAACTATAATAGAACAAAAAAGGAATCCATACCCGGGATAATTATCGCGGTAAATATCAGAGATCATAGTTTCCCTGGTATGATTGCTAATTAACTCTGTTTTACATAGTTTTAACGATATTGCAACTTTGAAGCGATGTATAGTCTTAATTCGAAACATCACATTCGCAAAATTGAGTTTCCAACTTTGCAAATGCACTCCCGGTATCCGTTGCATATAATACTTCTCGTACTCAATTACGTAAACATAGATGTTGTGTGCAGACCGGATTACCACGTCGAACCAAGCAGCGCTGACCCGCTGTATCATTTACCAGGTCATGTAGGGAGATGAATAAAAACACTTATTTAGAATTGTAAAACATTTGAGCAGTGTAGTTGCAGGTGTTTCCCCGCTGGGAGTAGTTGTAGAAGTGAGCAACGAGTACGAGTGCTGACCTCTTTTATGGGTTTTCTAGCGTGCTCGTACTAGTGGCTGGTATGTGCCGTGTATGTGAGACATTTATTGGCTAATAAGCTTACCGTATTACATGTTTGTAGGAGGGTTAAAATTGATATTTATATAGGACATTTCTTCGTAAATTAGTACAAAATTCTTATAATCTAGACATTTTGCGTATTATGACATGATATCAATAAAATTAGACACAGATAAGACTTAGCAACTAGACATAGAAACACAATATTTATACACGTTATTAACACAAACAAATTGGTATAAACCGAGAAAATGATTGACTTAGATCTAGTTATACACAAACAATGGCAATTTTAAGCTATCTGCGACAATTCTCCCCCACGTGCGTCAGCACAGTCGATTGGTGCAGAGCAGATGAGAATGAGTCTGGAAACCGGGCGGCGAACTTCTCCTGCGCGAGTACGTACAATGGCTACTCTTATGTGGCCATCAGGACCTGGAAAGAGCTGTGCGATCACGCCTCTAGGCCAAGTACCTCGTGGCATCGTGCCGTCGGCTATAATTACTACATCTCCTACGTGTAGTTTCGTCGCGTTCTGGTGTGCACTGGATCGTGGCATCAGGTTTGGACGATATTCTTTCAGCCAGCGTTTCCAGAAGTTGTCAGCTAGTGCTTGAGCTGTTTTCCAGGACGAAAGGCTCATATTTTCGTCGGAGAAGACTCCCAGCGGGGACATAGCGTTCGATCGGCCGATGAGAAAGTGATTCGGCGTGAGCGCTTCGGTCTCTAAGTCAGGATTCACTGGGGTCAGCGGTCTGGAGTTTACCAGGTGTTCAGCTTCCAGCAGTAGCGTATGGAGAACTTCTTCATGGGGTGCTCTGTCTTTTAGCGTGACTTTCAGAGCTGTTTTCACGCTTCCGACTAGACGCTCCCAAGCCCCGCCGGCGGAGGGGTTGCCAGGCGGGATCTTCTTCCAGATCATGCGTCGTTCGGTCATAAATGGTTTGAGACTATCGGGCAGAGAGTTTTTGGCCTCTGATAGCTCGCGTTCTGCGCCGTAAAAGTTTGTGGCGTTATCTGAGTACAGAACGGTGGGTGCGCCGCGTCGAGATATCATTCTTCGTAGCGATAGGATCATAGAGGCTGCCGATAGGGAGGCGGCTAGCTCTAGGTGCACGGCTCTAGTGGTGAGGCACGTGTAAAGGACGCCCCATCGCTTTTCTCGGCGGCGGCCTATGACAATTTGCATAGGACCGAACAAATCTACGGCTGCTGCGGTAAATGGCGGTTGATTCGCCTTGAGCCTCTCTGGCGGTAGGTCGCCTACAGGAACCTTGAGGGTAGCTCCTTTATAGGTCCGACACCATTGGCACTTATTCGTCAGATAACGAATTGTACCGCGCAGTCCGACTATGTAATATCTTGGTTCAATTCGTTGATCACCGTCGCATGATTTCCGTGGTTGAAAAGTGCGTGGAAATGATGGATCAACAGCTTGGTAAATGCCTCCTTAGCGTGCAAGACAGGTATATGGGCTTCGTCTCTGTCTATTCGGGCATCTAGCACAATTATTCCGTTCTTATCAAGCTTCATAGCAACTCGATGTAATGCAGACTTCCTCGGCAGCGCGCGCCCGGCTTCCATTAGTCGTATCTCTTCGGCATACGACTCATTTTGGCTCCGTTTAATCAGCAGTATCTCCGCTAGACTTATGTGTCTTTTATTCATTTCTGTTTCTGGATTTCTATTGACAGACAATCTGGCTTTGAATACCTCGGCAGCAATCAAAACTCTGGCCGTAGTGCGAACCAGCCTAGTGAACTTCGAGAATCTACATGTCTCGGGCAAGTATGCGAACTTGTTTTGAACGGTATTTACAGAGCAAATCGGTTTTATGACGCGCTCTTCGCACGTTTCTACGACGGGTTCTACTGTTTTCTCGCGCGGCCAATGCTCCTCGGCTTGCCGTATAAAATCAGGCCCTATAAACCACCGGTGGTTAGCTCCGAACTGGGCCGGGACGCCCTTAGTAGCGTCGTCGGCGACGTTTAACGCGCTAGGTACCCAACGCCAATCGGTAGGTTTAGTTGTGTTTTCTATTTCGGCTACTCTATGTGCGACAAAGCTTTTGTACCGACGTGGATCCGACCTTATCCAGGATAACGCTGTCCGAGCGTCGCTCCAGAAATACCTATGTTTGATGACATAATCGGACTCCTTTACTACTGTGTCGGCTAGCCGTGTCGCTAGCACACAACCTTGCAATTCTAACCTAGGAATGTTGACAATACGCAACGGTGCGACTCGCGCCTTGGCGGCTACTAAGGCTGCGGACTTTTGTCCGTCCGGGCCTTCGCTAACTAAGTATATCGCGGCGGCGTATATCTTTTCGCTAGCGTCGCAAAAAACGTGCATGTCGGCCTCTCTATTTCTCGCGGGTACGTATCGCGGTATTTCTAACTCCCTAAGTTGCTGAATATTACTCACGAATGAATTCCACGCGGGTGCGAGCGAGGTGGGTATAACGGTATCCCAGCCTATCCCTGTACGCCAGACTTCCTGCATCAATGCCTTCCCTAAGACAGAGATCGGGCTTACGTAGCCTATGGGATCGAATATCGACATCGCGCTACTCGTCACCTGTCGTTTAGTGGGTAATTTCGTACCGTTGAGCACGTCTTCGGGCGTGTTGCGTAAATTTACGTTAAACCCTAACGTGTCGCGTCTATGGTTCCATTTTAAGCCTAATGTGCGCTCGCTTTCGCCTCCCCCGATGAGGGACGTATCCTCTTTGCTAGGAACTACGTCAGAAATTACGTTTGGGTTGTTAGAGGCGAACCCGCGGAGCTCGAACGACGCGCGTAAATTAAGCGCGTAAATTTCGTTTACTATGCGCCTAACGTCGCTCTCACACTGGTCAAAAGCTACGACTAAGTCGTCCATATACGTGCTTTTTATAGTTTTCTCAGCGGCGATCGGAAATTCTTTCGCATGTTCGTATGCGTTTTTGTTTTTGACGTACAATGCCGTCGTCGGCGAAGCCGCGGACCCGAATATCAGTCTTTTCATCCTATATTCTTGCGGTGAGGCTGAGCGGTCCTCCCCCCGCCAAACAAAACGTAACGAATCTCGATCGCGTTCTACAATCTCTATCTGCAGGAACATTTCTTTAATGTCGGCTATTACCGCGGTCCTGCCTTCCCTAAAACGGACTAACACGCCGAATAAGGATTCTAACAGATCAGGACCCGCTAGAAGAGCACTATTTAGCGACCTACCGTACGCGGTAGCGGCTGCGTCCCAAACTACGCGCATTTTTCCGCGCTGCGGATGAAACGTTGCGAAATGCGCCAAGTACCATGCCCTAGGCGCGTCCTGCGGGGGCGGCGAGTCTACTTTTTCCGCGTAACCTTTGTCTAACAGGTTATTTATGTGCTTAGTATACTCGATTTTCAGAATAGGGTCGCGATCTAACTTATTTTCCAGGCTGTACAGCCGCCGTAACGCGTGCGCTTTATTATTTGGCAATTCTTCGTTATCGGTACGCCATAACAAACCCGCTCGGAACCTATCTTCCCCGGGGATTTTTTCACATGTCGCTTCTAGTAAATCTATTGCTCTTTGATCGGGATCGGCCCGAGGTAACTTTTTAACTACCCCTAGTGACTCGATATCGAAATGTTCCTTCATGAGAGCTAAAGCTTCATCGTCGGCCGTTTGTGGCCCCATGTGGCCTACAAACGCTACGGTTGCCTCCGATGACCTATGCGGTCCGTGCAGTGACCATCCTAGCCGCGTCAAACTAGCTACCGGGAGGTGCGATTTACCGCTGATAATTTGGCGCGTCACTATCAAATGCCAATTATCTTGACCTATAATTATTGAAGGCGCGGCAGAATCGTAACACAGCTCCTCGGCTATGTCGGCTAAATGGTCGCACTGCGCGACTATGTTTTTGGAGACGCCTTGCGCTCCTACGTTCAATCGATTGATGGTAAGCGCTTCCATCATTTCTAGATGCCTACTGCAGAAGCCGCGGATTGCGAATCGCACGTTACAAGAGTCCGGATCGCTCACGCTCCCACCTATACCTTCTATGTCGAGCGTTTCTCCCCGCTCTCGGGGCATTATACGATCGGCTGTTTCGTGTGAAATCAAACTAAGGGCCGCCCCTTCATCTAACAGGGCTAAGGCTTGCGTAGTACCTAGTGGGCCCGTAACCTCTACGGGCATCATTTTCAAAAACGTGGGCGCTATTCTAATCGCGTGAACGTTACTGACTTTTTTGTCTTCCACGGGCGCTTTAGATGCGTTCAAACCGTGTAGTAACCTGTGATGCCCGGCTTCGCACTGTTGCACTCCGCAAGCCACATACCTGCATTTGAAGCGACCACGGTGCGCCGCGCCTAGACATTTATAGCACAGCTTTTCGTTTTTCGCCCAATCCCAACGTTCGGATACCGATGCATTCAAAAATTTAGTACACGCTTCCACTTTGTGTTCATGATTATGACATATTAAACACTTATCATGTGACGTAAATCGTGCTGGTACCGAATGTTGTTTGGGCTTGGTCCCCGTATACGCGGGCCTTTTAGCCTCGCGGGGCTTCGTTTGAGCTACCGTCGGCGACCTATACTCCCCCGTGTGAGCTCTATCTACTCTATTTCGCGGGCGAGTGCTCTGGTAGCTGTCGTTGGAGTCGCTCGAATAGTCGCGGGAGAACACGGGGGCGGGAGTACGGGTGGGGGCGGTATGACGCCCTGACCTATTGTCCAGCTCAAAGGAAACCGTGTTCACGGCATTTTTCGGCTTCGGACCTCGATGACGACTCGTTCTTTTAGCCGCGGAACTAATTTCTAGCAGAAATTCTGATATCGCGACTAAATCGGGCGAGTTCAAATTAGCTTGTTTGAACTTGCCCCATTCGTACCTAACAATAAGGTTCAACTTATCGACGATCTTGTTGACTAGCTCTGGCGCGTACAAGTATTTTTCTTGCTTTAATGATTTTATTGTCGCTACTGCATTTGCGACGTGCGCGGCAAAAGACACGATATTACTGTTATCTTCGGCTAGGCGCGGCATGCGTTTAACATTATGTAGCTCAGTCAACACGATCTCTTCAGGGTCCCCGAACTGCCTCTCTAAGGCCTCCATTATCTCGTATGGATCCTGGACGGTATACATTATGGATTTCACCGCGGTACGCGCTTCACCTTTCAACGCGCGCCTAATTCGACTGACGTTATTTACGTAACTAAACATGGGCGCGGTATCGTTAAATTCGGCACGGAATGCGATCCATTCTGTGATATTACCGTCGAAAGCGGGTAATTCGGGTGGCCTATGCATAATGGGCGCATACTGACTAGACACATCTCGCGGCGGGTCGCGGGGCGCGGGGGCGCTGGGCGCCGGCGCGCTAGAGGCGAAATTACGTATTGTGTGTAACGCGGACGCTTCATTTTTAGTTACGTAATTGCTCTGATCTAGCTGGGACTGTCGTTCTACCCAATTCCTTACGCGTTGCTCGTCTTTTTCGACAAGAGGTTCGGACTTACCGCTAACAGATTGCGCCCCATGCTGGGCAATCTGTAGCCTTAACTTGGCAGTTTCCGTCTCTTTATTAGCAACGGCGAGGGCGGCTTTATGAACCTCGAGTTCCGCTAGCAACAGAGCTAACTTTTCGTCGCACTTTTCACTATACACACTTCGATTTTCGCGCACTTTTTTACTACCGCGGTCGCCGCACTGAGAAAAGCGGTCTTTTTCCCCGGCGGACGTGTTAGGTTTACACGATGTCCCCGGTGGACTTTTAACTAACGTCTTTTCCGCCTCGTCTTCCGATATTTCCGAATAAGCGGGCGCCGGCGCTATTGCCGGCGGCGGCTGTAGACGCGGTTCGACACTAGGACCATCGCCAAGAGTGCTGGTGGTGCCTTTGTCCCATGTATTGGTATCGCCGGAGGTTGTTTCACCAGACGGCGGGGTAACGGCTCTGGAGGGTTGTCCCTTGTGTGAGCGAAGAGACATCTTGAGCGTATGATCGGACATCTTCTTCTTTCTTCTTGCTTCTTGACGCACGTGGGGTTCCCTAACCTTACCTACCTAAAACCTAATGGCTGACACTGCCTAGTGCAGTGAAAGCGGCCCTACGTTCACTTTACTTACTCGTGGGCGTTAATCCCTGATGCACTGAATCTCGCGCAAAGGCTAAGTGCAAGTGCCAGAGCGTCCGAAAGCAGTGTGAAGACGTCAACCATGTGACGTTGCAACGAAAGTTGCCAGGACACGAACGTGGAGTATGGCCTCTACACGAGCGGTCCGTCCAGCAAGCTGGTAAATAGCACAGGGCTCTTCCGCGAAAGCGGGCAGGTGTATCAGCGGTTAGGCCGGACACCGTATGAAGATTCTGAGCGAAATTAATCCAGCTCAGCGCGTACTTGTTTCTTTCTTCAATTGGCCGCAGTTTTCTGATATCCGGAGCTCGAAGGACCAGCTGTTGTGTGCAGACCGGATTACCACGTCGAACCAAGCAGCGCTGACCCGCTGTATCATTTACCAGGTCATGTAGGGAGATGAATAAAAACACTTATTTAGAATTGTAAAACATTTGAGCAGTGTAGTTGCAGGTGTTTCCCCGCTGGGAGTAGTTGTAGAAGTGAGCAACGAGTACGAGTGCTGACCTCTTTTATGGGTTTTCTAGCGTGCTCGTACTAGTGGCTGGTATGTGCCGTGTATGTGAGACATTTATTGGCTAATAAGCTTACCGTATTACATGTTTGTAGGAGGGTTAAAATTGATATTTATATAGGACATTTCTTCGTAAATTAGTACAAAATTCTTATAATCTAGACATTTTGCGTATTATGACATGATATCAATAAAATTAGACACAGATAAGACTTAGCAACTAGACATAGAAACACAATATTTATACACGTTATTAACACAAACAAATTGGTATAAACCGAGAAAATGATTGACTTAGATCTAGTTATACACAAACAATGGCAATTTTAAGCTATCTGCGACAATAGATATAATCTGTACAAATACTGTCTACTGCAGTGGCGGCGCATCCATGGACCTCAATTCCCGCCGGCTTGCCTAATTTTCATTTTATGGCTCTTGAAGAAATTTCAAGCCAAAATTAAGCTTCGGCTTGCCTGAGAAATGGTTTAACCCGCCGCCACTGGTATACTGACTGAGTTATTGTGCAAAAAAAAAAATTAATCTTTATAACTTATTATTCCTTACCCGTACTTTAGCATGACGCACGCATCCTATAAGATTTAAAACAATTAAGACTCATTTGGAATTTGAGCCGCGTTCGTAAAACAGATAAGGGCTTTGTGTCCGCTAGATGCCGTATGCTACTGTACAGTCGCCATCAAATATATCGGAGCGGCCAAGGTACTAAAAAATATCTGAACATGCACGTTGTTCAGATATTTGTTGTTCAGACCACCTTGGCCGCTCCGATATATCTGATGCCGACTGTCCAACTTTACAGAAAAAACAGCAATAAAGAACGTACACTGCGATCATCTTTAGTTTACGATTGACACATGATGTTTATACATTTGATTTTCTACCTTGTTGTCCTGATCATAAAGTCAACATTACAAGCATGACACTATTTGGTGCAGTGTTTTAAATATCGACTTTATTTTGTTCGCGATAAGGTAGATTTTCAAACGGATAAAAACTATCTGTCAAGTTTTAATTAGCTTTAATCAAAGTGTAACATTTTATTGCACACTTTTATTTAGCTTGACCCCATATATTTAGCTTTTCAACCACTTCCAGGTGTCTGATTGAGCTGAAATTTGGTCTTCTTCTACTTCCTCCTAGCGTTTGTCCCAGGGTTTTGCTCTATTGAGCTTGGGGTCCGCTCGGCAACCTAATCCCAGGAATTGGCGTAGACACTAGTTTTTACGAAAGCGACTGCCATCTGACCTTTTAACCCAGAGGGGAAACTAGGCCTTGTCGGGATTAGATCCGGTTTCCTCGCGATGTTTTCCTTCACCGAAAAGCGACTAGTAAATATCATGAGCTGAAATTTGGTATACTTCGGTAATTTACATGACAATGATATCTACTAGGTACAGTCGGCAATAAAAATGTGTACCAAAATAGTAGTTTTCGATACAAGTGCGAGAAGTATGTCATTTTGCACGAGTACCGAGGTTACTTGAGTCAAGACTCGGGACGAGTGAAAATGACACTTCCGCACGTGTGTCGAACAACGTTTTTTAATACAATTGCGAAAAAACTACAATTAAATAAAATTACATTACAATAATTTTAAACAAAAAAGAACCGACTTCACTTAGATTCCACCTTTCCAAAAGGAAATGCCTGAGTTACTGTAAAAAAAGATTTAAAGCAATAGTGTTTTAAATATTTTTGGAGAAATCGAGGGAACTCTTCAAATATTATAGGCATACTATAATATTCTCCATGATTCCATTAATCAGATCCTGACCTGGTTACAATGTCATCAACTGTGAACACTTTCAAACAAAAAAAAAAATCATTTCAGTCCAGCCGTCATCGAATAAATCTTGGAAATCTTGAAGTCGGTTGAAAACGCTCTGATGCAAGAAGTTATTTTCCATACCAATTGTATTGGTTTTTCCAGGCCGGCGAGTACCCGGGCGTCGGCGCGGGCGTCGACCCTGACTACGGGCAGTACGTCTCCTCCCCGGGCGCCCACTACAACCACATGGGCCACCTGACCATGGCGCCCTCGCAGAAATATCCACACGTGAGTACAGTACCCGCGCGTAGACTCTGACTACGGGCAGTACGTGTCCTCCCCGGGCGCCCACTACAACCACATGGGCCACCTGACCATGGCGCCCTCGCAGAAATATCCACACGTGAGTACAGTACCCGCGCGTAGACCCTGACTACGGGCAGTACGTCTCCTCCCCGGGCGCCCACTACAACCACATGGGCCACCTGACCATGGCGCCCTCGCAGAAATATCCACACGTGAGTATTACAGTACCCGCGCGTAGACTCTGACTACGGGCAGTACGTCTCCTCCCCGGGCGCCCACTACAACCACATGGGCCACCTGACCATGGCGCCCTCGCAGAAATATCCACACGTGAGTACAGTACTCGGGCGTCGGCCCTGACTACGGGCAGTACGTCTCCTCCCCGGGCGCCCACTACAACCACATGGGCCACCTGACCATGGCGCCCTCGCAGAAATATCCACACGTGAGTACAGTACCCGCGCGTAGACCCTGACTACGGGCAGTACGTCTCCTCCCCGGGCGTCCACTACAACCACATGGGCCACCTGACCATGGCGCCCTCGCAGAAATATCCACACGTGAGTACAGTACCCGGGCGTCGACCCTGACTACGGGCAGTACGTCTCCTCCCCGGGCGTCCACTACAACCACATGGGCCACCTGACCATGGCGCCCTCGCAGAAATATCCACATGTGAGTACAGTACCCGGGCGTCGACCCTGACTACGGGCAGTACGTCTCCTCCCCGGGCGCCCACTACAACCACATGGGCCACCTGACCATGGCACCCTCGCAGAAATATCCACACGTGAGTACAGTGCCCGCGCGTCGACCCTGACTACGGGCAGTACGTCTCCTCCCCGGGCGCCCAGTACAACCACATGGGCCACCTGACCATGGCACCTTCGCAGAAATATCCTCACGTGAGTACAGTACATTACAGTTCTATTGAGTCGCAGACTCGACGCACATGATCGTCAGCGCGAACAGCATCGCGCGATCGGCCACCGCTGTTCGTCTAAAACAGATTCATACCGGTCTCTACATTCTGATCAGGCCGCTCGAAGCGGCGGGTATGACTTGCAATACTTACGACTCACTTATACATATAGATCCTCCCTATAACGCTTTTGAATAACATCGAAGTCAAAACGTCAAGCTAATTATTAAATTGTCCTATTTTCCACAGGTGATGGATTCAGTGTCCGTATCCGGTGGCGGGACGTACGGCGCGACGGGGGGACATTACGGCACTTACGGCCACTACGGAGCGACGGCGTACCCAGCACAACCGGCTTATATGGTCGAACCCCCGCCCAACGTCCCACAGTACATCGGCCAGGCGAGTGTGCACCTTAGTCTGTAGCATTCGAGCCGGCGTTCATGCGGCTAACATCCCGCACTACGTAGCTCAGGCAATTGTGCACCTTAGTGTGTGACAGTTTGTGCCACTGCTGCGCTTACCTCACCGGCGTACCATACTACGTTTGTACATACTTTTGTAATAAGGCCCACCGATGTAAGAGTGTTGGTGTTTGTACATGAATCCAACGTATGACAGACTAAGAATTTGACCTTTGAAGGGCACCGATTGCCTATCATGCATGTGTGCAAGTTAAAATCTACTATGGAGTGATATGATATCTTGAACAGGTTTTTTACCTTGTTATTACTAAACTAGATAACATATTGATATGATTATTCACTTTGTTTACAGGAATATGTGGAAGGTGGCGGCAGTGCATCTCCTCGGAGCGCCTCGCCGGGCGCTTTGCCCCCTCAACATAATTTGCACTTACAACAAAGGTAAAGTTAAAATTTAGAAATTAAAAATAATAAAAATCCATAATCATTCTGAAGACAACAGTCACTGTATTAAACCTGACAAAAAAAAAATCATACCTAGAACGGTTTTTAATTTAAAACCCAGTGATACATTTTTCGGATGCGTTTTCTAAATAACAACAATTTTAAAACTTGATTTCTACTTACTTTATCGGGTGGTTCGAGAAACATGAAGACTAATAAGTTTCAGTCATTATTCAGCAGTAAAAACTCACTTAACTCCTAAATCAGGGATCGTTACCGGTACTATAAATCAAAATAGCGCCCCACTTTTGCAATGTTTACGTGATTTTCTGACATGTAATTAAGGTAATCGTAATAAATGATCAGATTATCCAAAAAATATAATAAAATTAACAACCGAAATTGAATACCGGTTAATTTGTATGAAAAAAAAATATTTTTTTTTATACCACGAAGGTGGCAAACAAGCATACGGCCCGCCTGATGGTAAGCAGCTACCTTAACGCCTGCAACTCCAAAGGAGTCACACGCGCGTTGTCGACCCTTACAAAAAGGAGGATTCACTGTGTTGACGACTAAAGGAACAAGAAGGTCCCTCATCGTCAACACACTGGGTCCTCTTTGAGCTCTTTGGTATTCGAAATAATATCGGTATTCGATCCCTATCCTAAATTTTGCCGCCTCCTATATAAATTCTATTGTGTCACTTTCAGGTACGACTCAGCGTCACTAGAACAAATCGGCCGCCATTACTGTGTGACGTCACCGCGCGGCGAGTACGCGGCCGACGCGTACGGCTACCAGCACTACCCCACCGCGTACGACCCGAACCTTCCGCCGCAGTTCAAAGTGAGCCTTATGTTATACGTGTTAGAGTCGTCTCTCTAGTGTCTACTGGCTACCAACAGTGCCAACGTTACTCCACCGCGTACGACCCGAACCTTCCGCCGCAGTTCAAAGTGAGCCTTATGTTATACGTATTAGAGTCGTCTCTCTATTGTCTACTGGCTACCAACAATACCAACATTACTCCACCGCGTACGACCCGAACCTTCCGCCGCAGTTCAAAGTGAGCTTTATGTTATACGTGTTAGAGTCGTCTCTCTATTGTCTACTGGCTACCAACAGTGCCAACATTACTCCACCGCGTACGACCCGAACCTTCCGCCGCAGTTCAAAGTGAGCCTTATGTTATACGTGTTAGAGTCGTCTCTCTATTGTCTACTGGCTACCAACAGTGCCAACGTTACTCCACCGCGTACGACCCGAACCTTCCGCCGCAGTTCAAAGTGAGCCTTATGTTATACGTGTTAGAGTCGTCTCTCTAGTGTCTACTGGCTACCAACAGTGCCAACGTTACTCCACCGCGTACGACCCGAACCTTCCGCCGCAGTTCAAAGTGAGCCTTATGTTATACGTGTTAGAGTCGTCTCTCTATTGTCTACTGGCTACCAACAGTGCCAACATTACTCCACCGCGTACGACCCGAACCTTCCGCCGCAGTTCAAAGTGAGCCTTATGTTATACGTGTTAGAGTCGTCTCTCTAGTGTCTACTTGCTACCAACAGTGCCAACGTTACTCCACCGCGTACGACCCGAACCTTCCGCCGCAGTTCAAAGTGAGCCTTATGTTATACGTATTAGAGTCGTCTCTCTATTGTCTACTGGCTACCAACAGTGCCAACGTTACTCCACCGCGTACGACCCGAACCTTTCGCCGCAGTTCAAAGTGAGCCTTATGTTATACGTGTTAGAGTCGTCTCTCTATTGTCTACTGGCTACCAACAGTGCCAACGTTACTCCACCGCGTACGACCCGAACCTTCCGCCGCAGTTCAAAGTGAGCCTTATGTTATACGTGTTAGAGTCGTCTCTCTATTGTCTACTGGCTACCAACAGTGTCAACATTACTCCACCGCGTACGACCCGAACCTTCCGCCGCAGTTCAAAGTGAGCCTTATGTTATACGTGTTAGAGTCGTCTCTCTAGTGTCTACTTGGCTACCAACAGTGCCAACGTTACTCCACCGCGTACGACCTGAACCTTCCGCCGCAGTTCAAAGTGAGCCTTGTGTTATACGTGTTAGAGTCGTCTCTCTATTGTCTACTGGCTACCAACAGTATCAACATTACTCCACCGCGTACGACCCGAACCTTCCGCCGCAGTTCAAAGTGAGCCTTGTGTTATACGTGTTAGAGTCGTCTCTCTATTGTCTACTGGCTACCAACAATACCAACATTACTCCACCGCGTACGACCCGAACCTTCCGCCGCAGTTCAAAGTGAGCCTTATGTTATACGTGCTAGAGTCGTCTCTTTATTGTCTACTGGCTACCAACAGTACCAACATTACTGCACCGCGTACGACCCGAACCTTCCGCCGCAGTTCAAAGTGAGCCTTATGTTATACCTGTTAGAGTCGTCTCTCTATTCTCTACTGGCTACCAAGAGTACCAACATTACTCCACTGCGTACGACCCGAACCTTTCGCCGCAGTTAAGTGAGCCTTATGTTATACGCGTTAGAGTCGTCTCTCTATTGTCTACTGCCTACCAACAGTACCAACATTACTCCACCGCGTACGATCCGAACCTTCCGCCGCAGATCAAAGTGAGCCTTATGTTATACGTGTTAGAGTCGTCTCTCTATTGTCTACTGGCTACCAACAGTGCCAACGTTACTCCACCGCGTACGACCCGAACCTTCCGCCGCAGTTCAAAGAGAGCCTTATGTTATACGTGTTAGAGTCGTCTGTCTATTGCCTACTGGCTACCAACAGAGCCAACATTACTCCACCGCGTACGACCCGAACCGGCCGAACCTTCCGCCGCAGTTCAAAGTGAGCCTTATGTTATACGTGTTAGAGTCGTCTCTCTAGTGTCTACTGGCTACCAACAGTGCCAACGTTACTCCACCGCGAACGACCCGAACCTTCCGCCGCAGTTCAAAGTGAGCCTTATGTTATACGTATTAGAGTCGTCTCTCTATTGTCTACTGGCTACCAACAGTGCCAACGTTACTCCACCGCGTACGACCCGAACCTTTCGCCGCAGTTAAAAGTGAGCCTTATGTTATACGTGTTAGAGTCGTCTCTCTGTTGTCTACTGGCTACCAACAGTGCCAACGTTACTCCACCGCGTACGACCTGAACCTTCCGCCGCAGTTCCAAGTGAGCCTTGTGTTATACGTGTTAGAGTCGTCTCTCTATTGTCTACTGGCTACCAACAGTATCAACATTACTCCACCGCGTACGACCCGAACCTTCCGCCGCAGTTCAAAGTGAGCCTTGTGTTATACGTGTTAGAGTCGTCTCTCTATTGTCTACTGGCTACCAACAATACCAACATTACTCCACCGCGTACGACCCGAACCTTTCGCCGCAGTTCAAAGTGAGCCTTATGTTATACGTGCTAGAGTCGTCTCTTTATTGTCTACTGGCTACCAACAGTACCAACATTACTGCACCGCGTACGACCCGAACCTTCCGCCGCAGTTCAAAGTGAGCCTTATGTTATACCTGTTAGAGTCGTCTCTCTATTCTCTACTGGCTACCAACAGTACCAACATTACTCCACTGCGTACGACCCGAACCTTTCGCCGCAGTTAAGTGAGCCTTATGTTATACGCGTTGGAGTCGTCTCTCTATTGTCTACTGCCTACCAACAGTACCAACATTACTCCACCGCGTACGATCCGAACCTTCCGCCGCAGTTCAAAGTGAGCCTTATGTTATACGTGTTAGAGTCGTCTCTCTATTGTCTACTGGCTACCAACAGTGCCAACATTACTCCACCGCGTACGACCCGAACCTTCCGCCGCAGTTCAAAGTGAGCCTTATGTTATACCTGTTAGAGTCGTCTCTCTATTCTCTACTGGCTACCAACAGTACCAACATTACTCCACTGCGTACGACCCGAACCTTTCGCCGCAGTTAAGTGAGCCTTATGTTATACGCGTTAGAGTCGTCTCTCTATTGTCTACTGCCTACCAACAGTACCAACATTACTCCACCGCGTACGATCCGAACCTTCCGCCGCAGTTCAAAGTGAGCCTTATGTTATACGTGTTAGAGTCGTCTCTCTATTGTCTACTGGCTACCAACAGTGCCAACGTTACTCCACCGCGTACGACCCGAACCTTCCGCCGCAGTTCAAAGAGAGCCTTATGTTATACGTGTTAGAGTCGTCTCTCTATTGTCTACTGGCTACCAACAGTGCCAACATTACTCCACCGCGTACGACCCGAACCTTCCGCCGCAGTTCAAAGTGAGCCTTATGTTATACGTGTTAGAGTCGTCTCTCTAGTGTCTACTGGCTACCAACAGTGCCAACGTTACTCCACCGCGTACGACCCGAACCTTCCGCCGCAGTTCAAAGTGAGCCTTATGTTATACGTATTAGAGTCGTCTCTCTATTGTCTACTGGCTACCAACAGTGCCAACGTTACTCCACCGCGTACGACCCGAACCTTTCGCCGCAGTTAAAAGTGAGCCTTATGTTATACGTGTTAGAGTCGTCTCTCTGTTGTCTACTGGCTACCAACAGTGCCAACGTTACTCCACCGCGTACGACCTGAACCTTCCGCCGCAGTTCAAAGTGAGCCTTGTGTTATACGTGTTAGAGTCGTCTCTCTATTGTCTACTGGCTACCAACAGTATCAACATTACTCCACCGCGTACGACCCGAACCTTCCGCCGCAGTTCAAAGTGAGCCTTGTGTTATACGTGTTAGAGTCGTCTCTCTATTGTCTACTGGCTACCAACAATACCAACATTACTCCACCGCGTACGACCCGAACCTTTCGCCGCAGTTCAAAGTGAGCCTTATGTTATACGTGCTAGAGTCGTCTCTTTATTGTCTACTGGCTACCAACAGTACCAACATTACTGCACCGCGTACGACCCGAACCTTCCGCCGCAGTTCAAAGTGAGCCTTATGTTATACCTGTTAGAGTCGTCTCTCTATTCTCTACTGGCTACCAACAGTACCAACATTACTCCACTGCGTACGACCCGAACCTTTCGCCGTAGTTAAGTGAGCCTTATGTTATACGCGTTAGAGTCGTCTCTCTATTGTCTACTGCCTACCAACAGTACCAACATTACTCCACCGCGTACGATCCGAACCTTCCGTCGCAGTTCAAAGTGAGCCTTATGTTATACGTGTTAGAGTCGTCTCTCTATTGTCTACTGGCTACCAACAGTGCCAACATTACTCCACCGCGTACGACCCGAACCTTCCGCCGCAGTTCAAAGTGAGCCTTATGTTATACGTGCTAGAGTCGTCTCCTTATTTGCTACTGGCTACCAACAGTACCAACATTACTGCACCGCGTACGACCCGAACCTTCCGCCGCAGTTCAAAGTGAGCCTTATGTTATACCTGTTAGAGTCGTCTCTCTATTCTCTACTGGCTACCAACAGTACCAACATTACTCCACTGCGTACGACCCGAACCTTTCGCCGCAGTTAAGTGAGCCTTATGTTATACGCGTTGGAGTCGTCTCTCTATTGTCTACTGCCTACCAACAGTACCAACATTACTCCACCGCGTACGATCCGAACCTTCCGCCGCAGTTCAAAGTGAGCCTTATGTTATACGTGTTAGAGTCGTCTCTCTATTGTCTACTGGCTACCAACAGTGCCAACATTACTCCACCGCGTACGACCCGAACCTTCCGCCGCAGTTCAAAGTGAGCCTTATGTTATACCTGTTAGAGTCGTCTCTCTATTCTCTACTGGCTACCAACAGTACCAACATTACTCCACTGCGTACGACCCGAACCTTTCGCCGCAGTTAAGTGAGCCTTATGTTATACGCGTTAGAGTCGTCTCTCTATTGTCTACTGCCTACCAACATTACCAACATTACTCCACCGCGTACGATCCGAACCTTCCGCCGCAGTTCAAAGTGAGCCTTATGTTATACGTGTTAGAGTCGTCTCTCTATTGTCTACTGGCTACCAACAGTGCCAACGTTACTCCACCGCGTACGACCCGAACCTTCCGCCGCAGTTCAAAGAGAGCCTTATGTTATACGTGTTAGAGTCGTCTCTCTATTGTCTACTGGCTACCAACAGTGCCAACATTACTCCACCGCGTACGACCCGAACCTTCCGCCGCAGTTCAAAGTGAGCCTTATGTTATACGTGTTAGAGTCGTCTCTCTAGTGTCTACTGGCTACCAACAGTGCCAACGTTACTCCACCGCGTACGACCCGAACCTTCCGCCGCAGTTCAAAGTGAGCCTCATGTTATACGTATTAGAGTCGTCTCTCTATTGTCTACTGGCTACCAACAGTGCCAACGTTACTCCACCGCGTACGACCCGAACCTTTCGCCGCAGTTAAAAGTGAGCCTTATGTTATACGTGTTAGAGTCGTCTCTCTGTTGTCTACTGGCTACCAACAGTGCCAACGTTACTCCACCGCGTACGACCTGAACCTTCCGCCGCAGTTCAAAGTGAGCCTTGTGTTATACGTGTTAGAGTCGTCTCTCTATTGTCTACTGGCTACCAACAGTATCAACATTACTCCACCGCGTACGACCCGAACCTTCCGCCGCAGTTCAAAGTGAGCCTTGTGTTATACGTGTTAGAGTCGTCTCTCTATTGTCTACTGGCTACCAACAATACCAACATTACTCCACCGCGTACGACCCGAACCTTTCGCCGCAGTTCAAAGTGAGCCTTATGTTATACGTGCTAGAGTCGTCTCTTTATTGTCTACTGGCTACCAACAGTACCAACATTACTGCACCGCGTACGACCCGAACCTTCCGCCGCAGTTCAAAGTGAGCCTTATGTTATACCTGTTAGAGTCGTCTCTCTATTCTCTACTGGCTACCAACAGTACCAACATTACTCCACTGCGTACGACCCGAACCTTTCGCCGTAGTTAAGTGAGCCTTATGTTATACGCGTTAGAGTCGTCTCTCTATTGTCTACTGCCTACCAACAGTACCAACATTACTCCACCGCGTACGATCCGAACCTTCCGCCGCAGTTCAAAGTGAGCCTTATGTTATACGTGTTAGAGTCGTCTCTCCATTGTCTACTGGCTACCAACAGTGCCAACATTACTCCACCGCGTACGACCCGAACCTTCCGCCGCAGTTCAAAGTGAGCCTTATGTTATAACTGTTAGAGTCGTCTCTCTATTGTCTACTGGCTACCAACAGTACCAACATTACTCCACCGCGTACGAACCGAACCTTTCGCCGCAGTTCAAAGTGAGCCTTATGTTATACGCGTTAGAGTCGTCTCTCTATTGTCTACTGGCTACCAATAGTACCAACATTACTCCACCGCGTACGACCCGAACCTTCCGCCGCAGTTCAAAGTGAGCCTTATGTTATACGTGTTAGAGTCGTCTCTCTATTGTCTACTGGCTACCAACAGTACCAACATTACTCCACCGCGTACGACCCGAACCTTCCGCCGCAGTTCAAAGTGAGCCTTATGTTATACGTGTTAGAGTGGTCTCTCTATTGTCTACTGGCTACCAACAGTACCAACATTACCTCACCGCGTACGACCCGAACCTTCCGCTGCAGTTAAAAATGAGCTTTATGTTATACGTATTAGAGTCCTCTCTATTGTCTACTGGCTACCAACAGTACCAACATTACTCCACCGCGTACGACTCGAACCTTCCGCTGCAGTTCAAAATGAGCCTTATGTTATACGTGTTAGAGACGTTAGAAGACGACTCTAACGTCACTATTGCCTGCTGGCTACCAACCCGAAATCACAGTAGTTGAAATTGATCCTTCTGTAATAGATAATAGAATTCTCTTTCTATTGCCTTCAGTATACTTATACTGCAGTTTATAATGTAACTTAGTCTATGTTCTTAAGGTTTATTTTCGATGACAAGGCGTCCTTACTAATCTGTTCCTGCTAGCATGTTAGCAGTTTACAAATTAACCTAGCATAAAATATAAAGAAAATGTTATTTCAACACTAAAATAGAGTTGTATTTATTTACAGGATTCACAGAATGGATTAAGTTTAGGCAGTGCAGGCGGTCAATCAATGTATGGAGACGAAGAAGAATTACAAAAACAAATGGCTAACATGGCATTAGGTAAGCAAAAACTTACATTTATTTTATCGTATGGCTACATGTCACTGGATATAGATAGGCATTTCTTCTCTGGGGTTGTAGTAGTGGGAAAGCAGATGATAAACAAAATCCAGTAAATGCTGCGAGGTCCAGATGGGACAGTGCAGCTGCCAAGTTTGTTACTCTTTTAGCGCCACCCAGGGAAAATGTGTAGGGTTGTTTAAGGTGTTTCCTACGGGCGCAGAGTAACATTGATCCCCTATGTATAGGAACTATTACACAAAACAACTATATAATGGTTAACATGAAACGAATGTTTTCTACACAAACTTTTAACCGACGCGCGGCGTCATCTTATATATACGTGACAAAAGTGGCAAAAAGATGCAGCATTCAGAAATAAACTAGGGTGAAATATTCTGTGTTTTATTTTTGTGGCGATATAAGGATTGCTTTCCATTTCTCATAAGTATATTGTAACTTTCAGTTCACGGCAGCGTTGGACGCGAAGATGGCGGCGGCCTGCAATGGCGGGATCCGAACCTTCCAGAAGTCATCGGCTTCCTGAACTCACCCTCAGACGTCGTGAAAGCCAACGCGGCGGCCTACCTCCAGCATCTCACGTATATGGACGACCCCAATAAGCAGAAGACGAGGAGTTTAGGTAATGAGCTCTATTTATTAGCTATTAAGGTTGTTATTAGATTGTATTGTTAGATGTCAGCGGCTTTCGAAGTTCTACAACAGTGGCAAGTTTTACAGCTACAGCTACAGTTTTACTTATATGGCGACCCTGACAAACATCTAAGAGTTTCGGTAGGTATTGACGATGATCTCTTAACTGAGTAAGCTATAAGGGGTATCAGAAATAAGGCGAATTTGAACCCTATCCGTTTGAGATAAAGTTCAAATACTGGCGAGAAATATATATTATTTGCCTTAATTATGAAAATTGTGTTAGTTAATTCAAAGATAGTCTTCAGTGCTGTCAAAGACCTAGAAACATTTAAAGTTATTTTTTTTATTTTTATACCACGACGCTGGCTAACAAGCATACGGCCCGCCTGATGGTAAGTAGCTACCGTAGCCTATGGACGCCTGCAACTCCAGAGGTGTCACATGCGCGTTGTCGACCCTTTACAAAAAGGAGGATTCACTGTGTTGACGGCTAAAGGAACAAGAGGGTCCCTCGTCGTCAACACACTGGGTCCTCTTTGAGCTCTTTGGCAACCTTTCATAACTAGCAGGAACACAACGCTATGAGTTGGGTCTAGTGCTATTTGGCTGTGGTTTTCTGTAAGGTGGAGGTGCTTCCCCAGTGGGGCTCTGCTCCAGATTTGAGCGAGATGACATTCGCAATACCCGTACCTCTCTTTTGGACATAGTTTAAGGACATAGCCGTGTCCGGACATAGTTTAAGGACATACCCAGGTCCAAAGCTTATCTATCTATACAGGGTTATATCTATATTTACCCGTAATTTTGTTATTTTCCAGGCGGAATCCCACCATTAGTCCGGCTAGTGTCACACGAGAACCCCGAAGTTTGCCGCAACGCGTGCGGCGCGCTAAGAAACTTATCCTACGGCCGGCAAAATGATGAAAATAAGCGAGCCATAAGAGACGCGGGCGGCATTCCTGCGCTCATGGCGTTGTTATGTCGAGCTACTGATATGGAGGTACACTTTTGACTATCAATGCTTGCAAAAGTTAGAAAAGACTTCTGAATGAGCTTAAATTAGATGTGCGCAAAACGCTTCACTGAATTGAAAAGATTTATTCATATCTTTCGTTCGCGGAGATGTGTATCACTCGTTTCGCTCTTCGCTCAGTGGATCTCTTCGCATATTCGCCTCAATCGCATCGTGTCACTCGTTTTGACTCGGCCGGCTCATTCGGATCATGAGTGAGAAAGAGCGAGCAAGTAACACTGTAATCACTGAGATAGCGAGTTAAATCTTCAGTGAGTTGGAGAGTGAGTGAGTTGATTCAAAATATATAGTTCATTTAAATAACTCGCTCGTGAACGACCCGTGTCTAGCTCAAATATTTGTCGTACCAACGAACACAAATGGACTTATAAAATTAGAAAATAGTAACAGGGACAAGTACATACTCGTAATACTAACTGAGAGCTCGATAAAGTGAAACAACATTTCATAGTTATCTTGTTTGAGTTAACTTATACCAATACATTTTTTTTTTTTTTTTTTTTTATATATACCACGACGGTGGCAAACAAGCATACGGCCCGCCTGATGGTAAGCAGCTACCGTAACCTATGGACGCCTGCAACTCCAAAGGCGTCACATGCGCGTTGCCGACCCTTTACAAAAAGGAGGATTCACTGTGTTGGCGACTAAAGGAACAAGAAGGTCCCTCATCGTCAACACACTGGGTCCTCTTTGAGCTCTTTGGCAACCTTACTCACCAGCAGGAACACAACACTATGAGTAGGGTCTAGTGCTATTTGGCTGTGGTTTTCTGTAAGGTGGAGGTACTTCCCCAGTCGGGCTCTGCTCCAGATTTGAGCGATGACATTCGCTGAACGTGCCCTACCACACTTAGCGAGATGCCATTCGCAGTGCCCATACCTCTCTTTTTGGCGTAGTTTAAGGACATACCCAGGTCCGGACGTAGTTTAAGGACATACCCCGGGTCCAAAAACATTTCATAAATACAACTACTATTTATTTATCATATGGCTACATGTCACTGAATATAGATAGGCGTTTCTTCCCTGGGATAGTAGTAGTGGGAAAGCAGATGATAAAGAAAATACAGTGAATGTGCGAGGTCCAGATGGGACAGTGCAGCTGGCAAGTTTGTTACTCTTTTAGCACCACCCAGGGATCACGTGTAGGGTTGTCCAAGGTGTTTCCTACGGACGCAGAGTAACATTGATCCCCAACAACACAACTACTAATGACGAAGTATACTTGAATATTAAAAAAAATCAAATGTGTAGCCGTAACCAATCATTATTTCAGGCAAAAAGAAAATATTTGAAATTAAAGTGTATACAGAATTCATTGTAATTCAGAATTGTATTATTATGTAAACAGACGTGTGGCAATCTAGACATCGTAATGACATTTATTTTTGAGGTTATGCGTTTGTTACTTCGATTATTGAAGTATTTTTTATTAGAAATCATATTTTTCAGTGCTTAATTGGTTGAATTCAATACTTTGTGAGTTTCTCTAAGTATATAATAGTAGTTTATGTAATTATGTAACTGTTATATAATAAGGCCTAAATACGTACAGTTGCACGTACACTGCTTTATCTACACACATATTATAAATCCTTAATGACGTGTTCGGAAACCATTAAAATGACCGCCATTGCACCGCCATGGCCAACTGGGTTGTGCCGGCGGTCGGGGAGGAGGGCTGGATTTTCATTACGTTACCAAAATCGATGTTCCAAATTTGAAACTCATAACTTAACAATATTTGAGCATGTAATGTTAAAATTACGTTACTGCTACATATAAAATACTTATCATAATAAAATCGGTTGTTGTAATGCTGGCCATTGAATACCGTTTTTGAACACATTTTAGAGGACTTACAATGTGAGTGTAGATAAAAACATTTTAATCCCTAAGAAAAGTGTGATAATTTCTTTCAGCTGTGTTCGTTTACGTGATAACAAGTAAGGGTGAATTCTGTATAATCCTTTTTTTGTTCACAGGTGAAAGAATTAGTAACCGGTGTAATATGGAACATGTCATCATGCGAAGACCTAAAGCAGTCCATAATAGACGACGCGGCTCAAGTCATCGTCAACAAAGTCATCATTCCACACTCCGGCTGGCATCCAACTAATCCTGGCGATACTTATTGGTCGACAGGTGAGTGCTTGTTCCACAATTTTTAATATAAATCAGAAAACGGAATACTAGAAAGAATTACTTTATTTATTCCTTTCTTACTGTAGCATGTACGCGTGTTAAGAGACGTTTCGTGTATTTTTTTCCAAATGACAAGAATAGTAGTTCGGATAATTATGATTGGAGGACTCACTGTGTTGACGGCTAAAGGAACAAGAAGGTCCGTCAACGTCAACACACAGGCTCCTCTTTGAGCTCTTTGGCAACGTTACTCACCAGCAGGAACACAACACTATGAGTATGAGGGTCTAGTGCTATTTGGCTGTGGTTTTCTGTAAGGTAGAGGTACTTCCCCAGTCGAGCTCTGTTCAAGATTTGAGCGAGATGACATTCGCTGTGCTGTGCCCTACCACACATAGCGAGATGACATTCGCAGTACTCATACCTCTCCTTTGGACGTAGTTTAAGGACATACCCGTGTCCGGACGTAGTTTAAGGACTCACCCGGGTCGGTATTTGTCATAATTGACTTAATAGTTAGCTTTAATTTAAGGACTATCTGTTCGTAAGGGTAGCTTTTCTACGCCAGCAAATCAATAAATGCGAACGAAGTCTGGTTACGTTTTACTAACATGTCTTCTATGTGTGCAGTATTCCGAAACGCATCAGGCGTCCTCCGGAACGCGTCGTCGGCCGGCGAGTACGCGCGCCGCCGCCTGCGCTGCCTCGGCGGTCTGGCCGAGGCCTTACTCCACGCCGTCCGCGCCGCCATACAGTGCAACGCCATCGGCACCAAGATCGTCGAGAACTGCGTCTGTGTGCTGCGCAACTTGTCATACAGGTACCACCAGTCATTGCCAAAAGGCGGCCCGGGTAGACTGACTCGCTATAAACAAAACAACGGGTTGCACTCCGGGAGTGCCGGCAGAAGTGAAAACTTGAAATTAAGAATAATTTATTTACTTTCGTCCTCCTTTTGACCAACTAACCATAGTTTACAATTTCCCAACGCACCCCTCACTGTCAAGTTGCCATGACTAAAATATGTAATATGGCCGACCATTTGTCATTAAATTAACACTTTTAAATGCAAAATACGCGACAATCCGAATTTTGCCCATATACAGCCTTGGCCAGAAGTGTTGAGCACCCTTGCGATTTTCATACAAAACTCGAAAGTTTAGACCGGCGTTTCTATTATTGTTGAAGTTATTTTATCAATTAATTCAAACTGAACAGGCATGTTTTGTTGAAGTGAGTAGACTGCATAGAATATTTGCAATTTGTCGCACCGACTTACATTCACATTTTTGGGACCTCCACTTTTCATATTTTATAGGTACCTTGAAAGTGTTATTAAATGAAGTTTTCTAGATATATCAATAAAATATAACATTTTACGTCATCGTACATTGTTATGATAGGGAATTAATACTTAACATCAAAATTGTAAACAAAAAAGAGCTATGCTCAACACTTCTGGCCAAGGCTGTATGTCTTCGATACAATATTTTTTTTATGCTTTTTCATTTGAGCATAATTTCATTTGGGTCTACCGTACCCCTCGACGGAATTATTAATATAGATTTATTCGATCAGGTCACGTGTCCGTCTTACGAATTTTCAATCTGACGATTCTGACGGTCACGTGACCTGACGCGAGTTTAACATTATTTCCCCATCACAAAAAGTGCACAGCGACGCTAAAGAAGTTTTCACTTTAAAAATACCAGGCAGGGTAGTTATGACTGTTTCACGTCCGGGTTCAGTTTTCCGTCCACATGACTAAGCTGGTACAAATATATGGGAAGAAAGAGGTACAAATATATAGGAAGAAAGAGGAACATAAAAATAAATGTATGGACGGGAAACTGACCTATTATAATGTTTAACATACAAATTTGTCAAAACTGCCGGGTGTTGTATTATTAAACGACCATGAATTATACCTAGCTCTAGCTTTAATAAATTAAAGGTTCTCTGCTCGCTTATCAAATAGTTTGATACTTAAAACCATTCGTTACGTCGTCATCATAAAATAGTAGTTTATGTAACTGTTACGTAATAAGGGTCCTTAAAACATGAGTGTGGTTTTATGAATTGAGCCGCAGGCGAATTTCATAATAAGATCACACGAGTGTTTTAAGGCCTAATTACGTACAGTTGCATACACTGCTTTATCTACACTCATATTATTTATTATAAATGCAGTATTCGGAAATCATAGAATGGCCGCCATTGCACCGCCGCGGCCATCTCGATTGTGTCGGCGTGGCCAACTCGATTGTGCCGGCGCTCGCGCGGGACCAATCGAGTTGGCCATGCGGTAACATTCTGTTATCAAATTCGATGTTCCAAATTTGAAACTCATTGCTTAACAATATTTGAGCATGCAAAGTTAAAATTACGTTACTGCCGCAGATAAGAAACTTATCATAGTTAAATCGTTTGTTGTAATGCTTGTCATTGTCTACGGTTTTTGAACGCATTTTAGAGTACTTACAGTATGAGTGTAGATAAAATATTTTAATGAAGAACTACTATGTTTTACTTGTATATATTTTACTCTTATATACCTTAAAACAGAATTTAAGTTCATAACTTTATTATAGGTGTCAAGAAATTGAAGATCCACTATACGACACTAGAGCACCACCTACCCAATCATCTGGCCAAGCGAGGATACAAGCTAGCGCTTCCAAAGGTATACTTTTTTATTCCCTATAATATTGTTAAACAGTTATGCTTTTGATATTAATTTCACAATCTGTACTATTAACAAGCATTAATATAAAGTTTTCCAAGAAAGTCGTTGGTTATTAATACGGTTGACTTGTAATTAAATCTTTATAGCCTTCATTATACATGAACTACTGAAAATAATTACTCTTTTACTAGAAAACGGCAAAAAAAAAACAAGTTACATATTTACCCTGGTCACGGCACCAAATTGTAATGATCTTGATTTTTTCAACTAGAGTATTTCGCTCATAATGATAAGTTTTAACAAAATCTGATTAGATCGCGTTATTAAAACAAATAATTTCTTCTAGGAGAGAACTTAGGCTGTTTCGGCGGCAGTAAAAAGAAGAAGGAAGGCTCGTCATCCTCTAACTCTACGAGTCCACTCGGCAAGAGCGACCCCGACTCGCAGCCCCTGGGCGACACCACGTCTAACACACAGCTCGGATATAGTGTACCTAAAGGCACTGAAATGTTGTGGTCACCTGAGGTAATTAACAATAATTCCTTTGGATAACCAATAACCAAGAAAAATAGTGTAAATTTTCTCATATAATATAAATAATAACAGTTGGTATTCGTTCGAATCTCTTTGACAAAAGGGGTCTTATTAGGACCCTTTTTGTGTGTCACTCGCGTTCTTTGGCTGGCAAAAAAAAGCGAGCACATCTTCAAATTTGGCAACACAAAAATTTTGCTTTTACTGATAACGGTTTTCGCATCTCATTTGTGATATCACTACGCCGCTCTATTATTTTTGAACTTTTTCCAATTATTTTAATGTATCTAAAAAGAAACGTAAGATATTTTATTTAGTTCAAATACATGCTTTAAAAACTCATTTACTCATTGCAATGTTTATTGTGCTTACTAGGTGGTGCCACTATACATGGCGTTGCTCCAAACGTGTTCGAACCCGGAAACGTTGGAAGCCGCCGCCGGCGCCCTGCAGAACCTCGCGGCTTGCTACTGGCAACCTTCCATTGACATCCGGGCGGCTGTTAGGAAAGAAAAGGGTAAGATTTCACTCACAGTCAAATTTTTTTTTTTTGTTTTTGTTAAATTTCTAGTCAAAAGCTCACATTCAATATGAGATTAATCGGTAAGTTTTGACGTCATAGCGTACATCTTTCTTGCTAAATTCGAAGTAGCTAAATCTTTTGACATTTCGTTAATCGTGTTACTTTCTCACACAACATTATACAATTGTATATGTGCGTCACTATTTTTAGGATTTCTTTATTTAGGTTTTATGTGGCACGTTTCTTAGGAAATTAATTTTTCGCTGGGGAACGACACGTAAAACCTGAAAAAAAAAATGACTAATGATTTTTTTTATCATATATTACAAAGACACACTAGTACGTCTACTAGCGAAATATAAAACTTAAAACAAAAATATATTTTTTAGTCTTACAGGAGAATTACAGAACCTCAAAAACCTGTTTAATTTTTTTTAAGCAATCATGTTTTTAATGCCAAATAATACAATGGTTTTTAATGCCAAATAATACAATGAAGAGGTATATTTTACTCAGGTTTACCCATACTAGTGGAGTTACTCCGAATGGAAGTGGACCGCGTCGTCTGCGCGGTGGCCACGGCGCTGCGGAACTTGGCGATCGACCAGCGCAATAAAGAGCTCATCGGGAAATATGCCATGCGGGACTTGGTGCAGAAACTACCTAGCGGGAACCAACAGCATGACCAGGTAAGTTAATGTTACGCTTATGACGAATAAAGAACTCGTTGAAGCAGCGCAGAGAAGCGAAGTTCTTACAGACAACTCGTACACAATGACACTGTCAGCTGGCTACCGAGGCGTCCCCCGCATTTCGATGACTTTTTGATTTTGAATAGTTATACTGCGAAAACTAGTAACGTTTTTATGATCTTTAAGAAATTTGTTGGGGTTGTAGCAGAGATATATAACTATAATTTGAGAGTTCTTATATGAGCAGGATCGATCAAGAGCTTATGGATCAAGAAGACACAAAACATCTTCATAACGGTCTTGTTATATTGCTTCCGCCACCCGTAATAATCGAACGAGCGGAGCGTAAGCGAAGTGAAGTTCATACAGACAACTTCGGACATAACAGAACTGTCAGCTGGCTACCTAGACGTCTGTGCATTTCGATGGCTTTTTGATTTTGAATAGTTGTCGCGCGATAACTCTCTCTAGTAACGTTTTTCTGATATATATGAAATTTGTTGGAATTGTATTGTGCTCTACTACAAAGTAGAGCACAATACAATTTGAGAGTTCGTTCATGAGCATGATCGATCAAGGGGTTATGGAGCTAGAAGGCTCTAAATAAATCATCTTTAAGGTCTTGTTATATTGGTCAATTCGTTTGTAAGAAAATCGCGAGTTCACAGTTCGAGGCGGACTATTAGTTATTTTATATCAACACGAAATCTATTTCCCAGCAGGGCACATCGGACGACACGATCGCGGCGGTGCTGGCCACACTGAACGAGGTCATCAAGAAGAGCGGGGAGTTCAGTCGATCCCTGCTGGAAGCTGGGGGCGTGGAGCGACTGCTCAACTTGACGAAGCAGCGTCACCGGCATACGCCAAGGGTGCTGAAGTTTGCAGGTAACGTTTATTATAAAATTAGAGATATAATAGGTAACTTGAGATGCCATTGAGTTATAGTCAGACCAAGCTAGCTCTGCACCGACTTTGCAAGTAGCTGACCCGATATTACAGGATTCAATGTTTCACTTTTATCGAATTGAAATATGAACATAAGGCCGAACTAAAGGCCGAGCCACACCGGCTGCCTGTGCGTAAGCGTGCACGTTCCAATGCGTTGTAAAATAAGATTTCTCATAAGACATGTCACACCGCACGCGCAAGCACACGTCACGCACGTGACGTCTTATGAGAATTCTTATTTTATAATGCAATTGAACGTGCACGTCTACGCACACGTAGCCGGTGTGGCACGGCCGTAAGTCGAAATTTAACTAGCCTAAATTTACAATTAACTAATTTTATTACTGTAAATTTAAAATTAACAATTAATAAACTAATCTAAATGTAACATAGCACCCTGTAATATTGGGCCAGCGAAGTGTCAAATTGTGTATAAGGTCCAAACTGTCTTTTGGTTTGGAACCTAATAAAAATCTAGACTTTTTTTAAATAGAGCAAAAAGATGTTTTACTTAAACGATTGTAGCGACATCTGCGTTTATCCTCATTAGGCTACAAGCAAGTGAGCAGGTATGGAAAAATAATAGGTTATGCGATAGCACTCCTGATTTAAATCTGCAGCTCGCAAAGAGCTGAGCTGCAAATGGGATCTATTAAATTGCGCGGGATATATTTAAATATTTGTATGATTTGTCCTTTGATCCTTTGAACAATTATTAAGTAGTCATTAGGATTTGTTATTCTTCTAAACATTTACTTGTACATTTTTACTATTACTGATAGCCTTTTTCCTTAGACGTTTTGTCTGGTTGCCTTTGGCATAGGTCTCTCCCAAAATTGTCCATTTACGTCTATCCAGAGCCTCTCTCCTCCACAATCCTCGGGCTACGTGTCTGAAATCCCTTCCCATCATCTCTTGGGTACCATGTAGTAATATGTTTTATCTACACTCATATTGTAAGTTCTGTAAAACGTGTTCGAAAACGGTAGGCAATGGCTAGCATTACCACGACCGATTTTACTATGATAAGCTTTTTATCTGTGGCAGTAACGTAATTTTAACTTTACATGCTCAACTATTGATGTGTTATGAGTTTTGATAACATAATGTACACCTGCACGCTCCCGCGCGGCTGCCGACAGCCCGACACGCCCGACCCGATCGCCGGCACAATCGAGTTGGCCATGGCGGTGCAATGGCGGCCATTCTATGGTTTCCGAATACGGCATTTTGGATAAATAATATGAGTGTAGATAAAGCAGTGTATGCAACTGTACGTAATAAGGGTCCTTAAAACACTCGTGTGATCTGATTATGAAACTCGCCTGCGGCTCGTTTCATAAAACCACACTCATGTTTTAAGGACCCTTATTACGTAACAGTTACATAATTTACGTCACACCTGGCCATAATGCGAGTTTTACCGTACAAACTCGCATTATGGCCAGGTGGAGACGTAAAATTGTGTACTCACCACGGGCAGTAAAAAAGAAAGCCTTCTATCGCATATTTACAACCCTCACCTGAGGCTCGGGTCACAAATACCTGCGATTTCGGGCTTCCTTTCTTTTACAGTCCTTGTTAAGTAATGTACTATAGAGCAATAGAGAACATGCATGAAAAATATTTAATTGAATCTGTTGCATAAACACGTTCAACAACCCCAAACTAATATAAATAAGTGGAAATCCGTAATATTTTTTTCTCAAACATGCTCGGAAATGTTCCTGTTACGTTAGTAATTAGAGACCAGTAGGGACTCTATTCCAAGGCAGGTTCAGCGCGACGTACGTAAAGGATTTTCATACAACATTAAATCACTCAGCCAGTAACTGAAGCACTAAACAAGTAATTTTATTTCCTTACATGTTTGAGAAAAGCACTATACATGCTTCGACCGTAATCAGCTTACCTGGCTTCGTATTGTAGCCGTCCTCGTCTTCGACTCGGACGGCTACTAAATACTCAGCCAGGAAAGCTTACTTACTGGTCTCTGCAGTAATGTACTATTAACATTTTTTTTAAGATATTGCGGTTTGAAAACGTAAAATTTTAGGCATTTTTTTTATACATCAAATGTATTTTCGAAACTTCAGTTCGATTACTTATGTCCTAACAAGAAAAAAAATGTATGACAACTATATAGCTAAACGCATTTTTTCGTGCCTAAAATTACAAAAACCTTACAAAAACTTGTTCCTTCCAAACAGTTTTCTGCAACTTTGGCAACGGTGACGTCACAATCCGCACACTTTTTGTATGGGGCGTTTTGACGCGCGGCGCAGACACCTAACGTATTTTCACATTTTTGACGTTTCAGGGCTGTCATAGATAGTAGGTTTATTAGAGACATTCGAATCTACAGGGAAATAGAATCGAATGACGTCTTTCAAAAAAATCATGCATATTCCTAAAGTAGTTTATGCAACAGTTGTATAAGAGGGGTCAAAAAAGGTGAGTGGCGTGGGTAACAATTTGAGCCGCAGGCGAAAATTGTTAAGAAAAACGCCACGAACATTTTTTTACCTACTTATACGACGTTGCATACAATACTTTTTCTACGAATACATTTACTTTTACATAAAATGCGAAATTGAAAACTTCATGGATATCGCAGTTATTTAAGTTTTACCTTTTAAAACACTATTTTTCAATAATACTAATATTACTAACACAAATACACACCGTCGTTATTTGATCAATTATTAAAGAGCTACAGAGATAAGTAAAAATACCTAAATTACTTTCAAAGTTTGCAATTTGCCCCAACAAACGAACGGGAAACGTAAAAAACTACGAAGTAGGTCTGTGGTTTTTTTAATTTTTTCTCTTTTAAAGTTTTTTTTTTCTACAAACGCTGCGTTTATTTAGGTTTCATAGGTTGGCAGTAATTTATTTTATATTAATAGTCGTGTTTGCACGCGATTACGCGATACTGTTGTGGCGCTTTTATAGAACAAGTGTTATTTTGGGGAATAGACTAGATAGACTTTTCATTGAGTGTATTATCTATGTTCTTATAAAGGTATTGATGGATGTATGAATGACAGATAAAAGTACAGGAGTAGAAAAATTATTTTAATTGTATGTGGTATAGTATAGTCGTATTTGTAATGGTCAGGGCAAGTCCTGATGACGATGTGGTCGCACGCGGAGCTGCGCGAGGTGTACCGCAAGCACGGCTGGCGCGAGGCGGACTTCCTGTCGCCGGCGCGCGCGCAGCCGCCGCGCACCGCCTCCAACACCTCCGGTATGTTTATACTAGTATTTTTGACGTGACAACGTCTTATAATTCGATAGAGCCGGCTGCACGCACGAAAAAACATGACTCATGCGGCGTTACCTCGCTCTGAGGCGTTCCATTTAAGGCTTGAAGTGCAAGCGAGAGCGCGGAACGAGCGACAAAGAGGTACAATCGGCCTTCGCGTTCGGCAGCGTTCGACATCTGTCTCTCTACTTGAGTGAGCGATGCGTCCGCGTGGACAGCTGCTATACAATAATACATTTACATGTCTTCGTCAAGTATGAAGTGCAGTGAAATTAAAATTTTCTTTTGAAAAATGCAACCATTCCATCAGTATTTTCTCATGACGTTGTCACGTTCAACTATCGTCAGTAAACCGACTTTACAGACAACCCATTTTTTTTAAGATGTCGGAATCTTACTAAGGAGTTCTACCGACAATTCCGACATCTTAAAAAAATCATACTATACAGTACACCTTTATGAACAAGGGTTAAAGAAACTCCTCAACTGTATGCTAACGGGGTTATACCGGGTGTAACAAATATACTAGTGATCCGTTTAAGGGCATAATTAGTATCGTATTGAGACTACGTAAAAGTAGGGCAAAAATTTTTTTGACGCAAAAAAAAAAAATGTATGGAACACGTCGTCCCAGCCGGCCAATACGCATACAAAAAAAAAATTCGCGCAATTATGCCCTTAAACGGATCGCCAGTGTCTTTGTTACATCTTGTACAGAGACCGCGAGAATAGAAATTCCGTAATCTCCCTCTTTACACACTTTCTTAATTCGAGTGAAAAAGACAAATTAAGAGATTGCGGTTGTCGATGTTTTCGATAGGCTCTCTAATGCGAGTTGCGTCTCTTTCTTATTCCATAACAAAGAGAGTGATATAACACGAATATTTGGGTAAAAGGCCATGTAAGTGCCAGGATAAAGAGTTTTAGGGACGCGTCTTTCGTGTAGAGCACCGATGAAATAATACTAGCTATACACAATCAGCCCAAAAAATGGCCCCACAATAGTACCGCAAGAACGACTCGGGCGGTACTTTCTTTGACAGTCTTATTACGGTATAAGACTGGCCGGTTACAAATTTTCACGAGCCATATTTTCAGTAAATCTTGTTTGAGTATGTACCTCCTTCACATTGTTGCTCGAAGGTGTAGAGATAATTAAGGATCTTAAGCCTATTTTTAACCGACTTCAAGATTTGAAAAGAGAAGGTTCTCAATTCGGCGTGTATTTTTATTCTGTTTGGACTCATTAACTCTATGTATGACCGACCTAAAGGATAGGCTATAGTTTAGCCGAAGCTAAACATATGACCTGAAATATTCCGAGTTTACTGTTCTCTTAATAAGATTTAGTGACAAATATAATCTATTATTTCCTAAACGAAAGAGGTCAGCACTGGCACCACAGCCAAATTGCGATGAAAATCATACTAACATCCAAATCAAGCAATCATTATTTAATAAATAACAAGAACTGTGTTTTGTATATACTAACATTTGTATGTATAGTGTATATACTTGTGAATGCTTCTCAACTATCTGTCTCACCTTACGTCTGTCAATTTCATTATACAAAAATAAATATTACTTTAGTAGAGATACTTTAAAACAAAACATTCAGATTTTAAGTTCTGAAAATGACTTGGAAAAATTACCTAATTAAAATTTTACATCTACGAGTATATCACAGAATAAGTAATAGTACCAGTACAGAAGATTCTCCTTCCTGACTTTGACATTTAGCTACAGAGATGAAAACGTTAGCTGTCATCTCATGCGCTCTTAAAAAAAAATAGGGTAACCAAATAATTTTTTTGATTGATGCAACTGGCCCTATGAAAAAACTCCCCACGGAAAAATACTATTCGCCGTCAGTTAGGCAAAAGGAGACTAGAACCAATGGAGTTTGTGTCTCGTTTACTCTGTTGAAGAAATTATTCACCCGTTGAAGAGTTCTTTGTGCTTTTAAGCTGTTTAATAACAGCTGTCAAGTAAATTTAAGGTTAATACACTACTTTCAATAGAAATGTATTCTCGTAGCATCATGGAATAGCTTCATTTCGCGCTTCAAATTTTGTTTCTACATGCAAAGTACGTTGGTTTTAATCTCCTGGGTTAGACACCTGCCAAAAGCGCTCTTTCACTCTTATAATCCACCATTTCGCCTCCTCTCACACGCTAACATCGTTAGGTGGCGGCACGCCGGTGACGGGCGCGCCGCACTCGCCCAGCAACGCCAACAGCACGCTCAGCCGGCCCATGGCCAGCACCGGCGGCACCCGCTACGAGGACCGCACCATACGGAGGCACAGAGAGGTATGAACCACACGCTAACATCGCTAGCACCAGCGACAACAGCACGCTCAACCGGCCCATGGCCAGCACCGGCGGCACCCGCTACGAGGACCGCACCATACGGAGGCACTGAGAGGTATGAACCACACGCTAACATCGCTAGCACCAGCGACAACAGCACGCTCAACCGGCCCATGGCCAGCACCGGCGGCACCCGCTACGAGGACCGCACCATACGGAGGCACAGAGAGGTATGAACCACACGCTAACATCGCTAGTACCAGCGACAACAGCACGCTCAACCGGCCCATGGCCAGCACCGGCGGCACCCGCTACGAGGACCGCACCATATGGAGGCACAGAGAGGTATGAACCACACGCTAACATCGCTAGCACCAGCGACAACAGCACGCTCAACCGGCCTATGGCCAGCACCGCCGGCACCCGCTACGAGGACCGCACCATATGGAGGCACAGAGAGGTATGAACCACACGCTAACATCGCTAGCACCAGCGACAACAGCACGCTCAACCGGCCCATGGCCAGCACCGGCGGCACCCGCTACGAGGACCGCACCATACGGAGGCACAGAGAGGTATGAACCACACGCTAACATCGCTAGTACCAGCGACAACAGCACGCTCAACCGGCTCATGGCCAGCACCGGCGGCACCCGCTACGAGGACCGCACCATACGGAGGCACAGAGAAGTATGAACCACACGCTAACATCGCTAGCGCCAGCGACAACAGCACGCTCAACCGGCCCATGGCCAGCACCGGCGGCACCCGCTACGAGGACCGCACCATACGGAGGCACAGAGAGGTATGAACCACACGCTAACATCGCTAGCACCAGCGACAACAGCACGCTCAACCGACCCATGGCCAGCACCGGCGGCACCCGCTACGAGGACCGCACCATACGGAGGCACAGAGAGGTATGAACCACACGCTAACACCGCTAGCGACAACAGCACGCTCAGCCGGCCCATGGCCAGCACCGGTGGCACCCGCTACGAGGACCGCACCATACAAAGGCACAGAGAGTTATGAACCACACGCTAACATCGCTAACACCAGCGACAACAGCGCGCTCAGCCGGCCATGGCCATACGGAGGCACAGAGGTATATCAACACTCTAGCAACAGTAGCAAGAACCACGTTGGCCGTTCTGAAAACATTTAGGTAGGGGTAATGTTAGGTTTCGCCAATAGTTTGGTTCGATTTTACTTGTATTAAATATGTAAATAAACTAATGAATATAATGGGACAATCTTACACAAATCGTCCGAGTCCCACAGTAATCTATATATACTGGGTGTCTCATTCAAATCGGTCAGTATGGGAAAGTCTGAAACTATAAGACATACGAAGATCTGTTCTGAGGAACCATGTCATCGATTTTAATAACAAGAAAAACTGCATTCATACATTTTAAAAAACATCTGTACTCCGTTCGGGAATCGAACCCAGTTGTTTTGAAAAAAAAAACCTACACTATTTCTATTTAGATATCGATTGTGTAGGTCTTAAGCAGTAAATGTCTGTATGAAACATGATGTCTAAAATGAATAAAATGCATTGTTTCCACATACTTTAATTTATTTTAGTAGGTGCTCGAAGTGACCACCGCCATTTTCAATACAATATTCAACACGTTTAGGTAACGATCTTACAATTGCATTTTGTATCTTCATATAATAAAATACATTTTATTCATTTTAGACATCATGTTTCATACAGACATTTACTGCTTAAGACCTACACAATCGATATCTAAATAGAAATAGTGTAGGTTTTTTTTTTCATAACAACCGGGTTCGATTCCCGAACGGAGTACAGATGTTTTTTAAAATGTATGAATGCAGTTTTTCTTGTTATTAAAATCGATGACATGGTTCCTCAGAACAGATCTTCGTATGTCTTATAGTTTCAGACTTTCCCATACTGACCGATTTGAATGAGACACCCAGTATATAAGGTTTGTGTTGTAAATACTAGAAAAAGAATGTGTACTATAACCGCTTTGCTAAATAGCCGTCCGTAGAACTGTAAATGTTGGCACGCTTTGTTTAATAAAGTAAGCATTATGGGTTATGCGCACTTGTAGGACAAGTCAAATTCTTATAAATCATGCGCAGAATATTATCATTAACTGCATTTTGTCATATTCGACAATACTAATATGTACTAAATACGCTCTCTTAAACAACCATAATCATATACTTAAACTCACAATTTTTAAAATAGCATAATACCTACTCGTACCTATATATATTTCGCAATCTTACCTTAAAAATAGAGGGCGCATTAAAAATTTGGTATCTGATTGACAGAGCCCGGAATTTTCGCGGCAAAACAAAAGACTATCAATCTAGCTAGTGTTGGAAACAATTTTTTTATTGATATCGAGTATTACTTTAAAAGTCATGCCGATATACTTACATTATTTTATATATAATCATTAGCGACAATTAACATAAAATATGCAAAAGAAGTGGTTAGTTAATGAATTGTTTTATATATGTGTTAATCCATCTAAATCTTAACTATACTTTATCATATTAAGTAATAAAATAACCCTTCCTTTTAGCTTTGCCGTATTCGGGTAATGAAGAGAATGATAGGCACTTCAGAAAATGAGTACGCCGTAAGACATTGAATGCAATTTCATTACGTATGAGTATGCTATCGCTATCTATTGATATCGATAAAAAGATGTTTCTAACACTAGCTAGATATTTTATTTAGATTTTTATTTTTATGACGAAACCTGTTGTACTAGCTAGATTGTAACAGTCTTTTGTTTTGTCGCAAAAATTCCGGGGTCTGCTGATTGGCAACTAAACATCCAATCATTTAATTCTAAAAACGTATCTGTATTTTTTTTGCGTTCATTACTTATGATGTCACGTCGTAAAAAAGTGTTAAAGAGGTTGTATGGGGTCGAAGAAAATGAAAGAATTAAGAAACATAGAAAGAAAATACATCTATTTAACGTACAGATACACACAAAATACAACAAAACAAGAAATAAAACACAAAAACGTCAAATAGCATCCCCATTCCCCACTGAATAGTGGGGATGCTATTTGACGTTGTGTTTCATTTCTTGTTTAGTAGTAGTAATAATTCTACTGTTAACTACTCCGACAAGGGTAAAAGCTCTTGAATAAGAATGTATGTATCACTTTATTGCACATAAACAAGTAGGTATAACGTTAAAACAACGGTAACACATAAAAGATATGCACAAAGGCGAGCTTATCCCTGATAGGGATCTCTTCCAACCATCCTTATATTGAGTCTAACTGTAGTATAATTTCCAGAACGATGACGCCCCAACGATGGACGCGAACAACTACCAAGACGGCCTCGGCATTGGCAACCCCAACGGCCGGCCGATGAACCTGCAGGGCGTGCAAGCGTCCATGCCGCCGCCCAGCAGTCGCTAGTGCGAGCGAGCGGGGTAACTTGTACAATATGGCCCTTTCTGACAGAACGGGCTGAGAAGACACTTCGACTGTGTATTCCATGTGTACTTTTTTAATTATGTTAGTGTCAGGCGTTGCGCTAGTAACGATTTATATGTACAGGGGATTTTTTCAAGACTTAGTCATAATTGTGTGAGGTGATTAGGCATGTCATATTGACTTCTTCAATATGACCAACCCCGAGACCCCAAAAAAAAAAATCATTAAAAACCTCGCCATCTGATCGGTTGAAATGTATGTAACAAAAATTTATTGCTATTACGCAGTTGGTCCCATAGTAAAAGTAATTCAGTATAGCCTACCTAATCACCTAGCGCAATATAGGTAAGCGTTGAAAAATACCCTGTATACAGTCAAGTGTAAAAATATAGGTGTACTCATCTTACTCAAAAATATGTCCCATAGTATCTTATTCCGTTGTAATAAGTGCGTAGTACCATATTTATGAGACGATTTTATCGATACGTATTTTTGCACTTGACTGTACAAAAGGGTTTCATTGGCCACATGATCGAAGAGGTTTTGTTTGTGGAATGCACATGGAATATACAGTAGCAGTTGGAACCGTTTGAGAAACGGGCAGATCGTGGGGGTAACTTGGTTTGGTTATGCCACATTCTGAAATGAACCTTCGTGCGTTGGGGTAAAGTTTGTAATTGAGTGTTTCGAGTGGCGCTTAAGTAAAGATGGCAATGGGGAGTCAGCAAACATATTCTAACAGGAATGTTGCTTCGAAGGGCCTTCGACTTCTCTGCTCTACTGTACAGTCGCCATCAGATATATCGGAGCGGCCAAGGTGGTCACAAATATCTGAACAACGCCTCTTTTGTCAAAGCGATAATGTTTAGATATTTTTGAATACCGTGGCCGCTCCGATGTATCTGATGGCGACTGTACAGTCAACAACAGCAGAAGCTAAGCGGGTTTTCAAAATGATCTTACTTCGACCTTATTTTCAAAAGAATAAGAGCGTCTGAAGGTCGTTTTAAACACCAAAGCTACCCTGCTATAGTCTATGGAAAGAGAGGTGTCGTAGAATGTATGAGTTGCCATATAAACCATGACACTTCTCTTTCCGGACAAACTAACTATATATGTAATCTGTATATATAATAGACTCCCCTTTGCAGATTTAAATTTGTTTTTGCCAATGTCTGACAGTATTTACACGTAAACGATAAGTAGAAATGGAGTGCCATGTAATAAAATAAAAAAAAATCTTGAAACGGTGCGTTCAAGTTATTCTCACGATCATTCAAAGTAATTGTAATTTATATTACATAAAAAATCTTGCACAAGCATTTATTATAAATGCATTAAGTATATATTTGTAGTGTTTCGCCTCTATGACAGTTTTGATATAATTTTTCTTTATTTTTAGCCGCGCGTGCAATGTTTTTTACGATTAATCAATAAAATGAACTGTTGAAGTATTTTCTAATCTATTATGTATTCCATCCTATGTGTGTCAACAGAAAGTTTCCAAAATAGCGGAAAAAAAAATCGGAACACTTCTCACATCTTTGTATGAGGATTGAGAAACTCCAAATTCATATGTTTCTTGTAAAATTCTCCAGAAATTACCAAGAACTTAAAAAAAAAATTGGAAGCCTGCACATTTGTGACGTCAATTTTCATTTTATTGACCAACGTAAAACAGACTTAAATCACGAAATGTCTGCAAAATACAAATGTGTATTAAGTTTTAAAAGTCGCTTGGAGACAAACAGGTAGTAGCCACTGTTTAAGGCCAACACACACAGCTCGCATATCGACGTGCAAGCGGTGTAGCCTAGCCATTAATTTGCTACTACAGCACATAATAGTAGTTTATGTGACTGCTGCATAATAAAGGGCATTAAATGCGAGTGTGGTTTTATAATAATATCACACGAGTGTTTTAATGCCTGATTATGTACAGTTACATACATTACTTTATCTACACACATATTATAACTCCTCAATAACGTGTTGAGTTTCATTAGAATTACCATTGCACCTCCATTGCCAACTAGATTTCAAATCATGACCAACTAGATTGTCATAAGTACCAATACTTTAATTACATTCAAATTTCGAACATCTTCTGGAATCGGTATACCAGAAGACGTTCGAAATTTGAATGTAATTAAAGTATCGGTCATCGATATTGTAAAGTAATATTTACGATGCAGATACAGGTTTCTTAATATAGGCCGTTAGCTTATCGTTTCTGAACATATTATAGGGAAGTTATGATATGGGTGTAGATATTTGTTTACTATGGCCTAAGTATAATAGAGCCGTTTTTATGAGATCATGTCAATTCCAGATGTATATAGTCGTGCCATTGGATGTTGTAACCTCAGGGTTTCCATGTAGCTGTTATGTATGGGGTTTTCTATTGGGGACGTGTATGGGCTAGAGAAATGCCCTTTGAACCGTTAGGTTTTGTTTTAAAGGCGGATATTATATAAATATAAATGCATGGGGTTAATGTTGGAATATGTATTTACTTCGTTATGTATTGTTCTTATAATATGATACCTTAGGGCCCGTCCACTGGTGCATCAAACGGTGCGGCGCCATAGGAATTATACTACTAGAAATTCCTACCGTTGACATATGGACGGGCCCTTAGTATGACTTTTATTTGGGTAAGGATTATATGGCGGCTAATAAAGCAAGGAAGTTGACACACACTGATTAGGTAAAGTAAACTATCATATTCCAATATTAATCACTTATAAACTCCTTATATAAATATGCATCAACTTAATTATTAAAATTATACAACAGACATTCGATTATTATATTACCTACCATAGGTGAAGAAATACTAGGAGTCGTGAAGTAGTGCGAATCAATATAACAGCCAAATTAGATGGCTCTGTAATAACTGGATTATTAAACGTTAGCGTTTGAGAACCTAAGTATAACATAGAGTCTGTCCGGAAAAAGAAATGTCGTAGAATGTATGAGTATCTCTTGCCGGACAAACTCTAATGTACGAACTCGCACAGCACCATCCATTTCGTGTCTACAAAAATTGCACTACTTTAAGTACAGTCAACCAATTTGATTCCTAGGCTACTCTAGAACCTTGTCACAATAGCTAGTTTGGTAGCGAATAGGTAACGTTTATACGTATCCACGGGCAACTGTCATTACGACAAGGTTCTACTGTGGCCTAGGAATCAAATTGTCAGTCAACACTGACCGTACCTTAGTATTTCTTTGTCTAAAATTATTGATAAACAATATTGATATCCCAAATCGGTCAAGTCCACCGTAGTCCTTGTAACACCGAAGTCTTATAGTGACTGTTAAATAAGTTTTTTGTAATATTTTGTATCCATTCCACGACCTAAGAATAATTGTAATATAGGTGTCTATTGTAATATGGTATACTTAAGGAATATCCGTCTTAACTTAGCTATATAGGCGTACAAGTATGACGTTTAAGCTTCGAAATAAACCGGTAGCCTGATTTTACACGCCGAAAGGTTTAAGACGTTTCAATGTTATAAAATGACTTGGTTCTTATCTCATGAGAATATTCCACTCAGCTGAGAAAAATATATTTATATTACTGTGCATAACAAATAACTCCCAAAAATATTTCTGGAACACACTTTGATCGAATCAACTCGAATCTTAAGTCAAATATGTAAAAGTATCGGATTCCCAGGTATCTATTTGTAACATAATCAGTGGGGAAATAAGAAATTGTGGATAGGTCTGATTGAGCTGTTGGTACACATCCGTAATAGTTTGGCAATCAAAATGAGGAAATTCAAGATGGCGGCTGTTTTTCACAATTTTGTCTTCAGATTCTTTTAAACAGTTTCTCGGATCACCAGAATCAATTATCAATATGATCGAATTAAAATAAGGATATTAAATATGGCGGCCGTTTCTTCAAATTTTGAACAGAATCGTGTTAAGGGGCCTCTCGGATCCTCAGATATCGATTTTCAAGATGATCGGAATGAAAATAAATTCAAGATGGTACTGTACGTTGTAGATAGTATTGTAATGTAAATTACGGAAGTATACCAAATTTCAGCTCGATCAGACACCGGGAAGTGGTTGGAAATTAACTGACAAAATTTGAAGCACATAAATATATGGGATCAAGCTAAATCAAAGTGTCTAATAAAAGTATGTAAAAACAGTATATCCTATGATGATGCCTTAAGTCTTTCTATAACATTGTTATGTTGTGGCAATTTTAGTTAAAATAATACAAAGTCACAACGGGGCATTCTGAGATTCTCTCACTATTTTAATAATATCTCTAGATGTTAAAATCTGACATTTATTCCATCGTATAGTACAGAAACGGAATGCCCCGACCGACTAAAATCAAGCTCTCCATTATACTATGACATTTTTATTAAAATATAATTTCAATTTATTTTATACTAAGAGATTATTTTAATATTTTCGGAGCATTTGCGACTTCTCTTAGATATTCGAGAGAAAATGCTTTAAAACTGTTTCGGTTGACTTCCCTCCGTCTATGGTGTTAGTTTAATCTAAATAGCATTTAACTATTTATTTTACATTAATAATAAAACTAGGATTATTTTAGTTAATCATAGGCCATACATTTAAGGGATTTTTGTGAGAACTTTTTTCTTTTTCTATAAAAATGATATATTTGCACAATAATGCATTTCTATGTCTCAAGGCAACCACACGACTGACTGGTACAAAACTACCCTCATCCAGTGCATTATATGTTTTAGGTACCCGTATGTAAGTGTTTTTGTATATTTTTATTATAAATGTAAGTGAATGTTCAACGTTTCTTTTCGTCTTAACAACACACATACCAGGGCAACATAGCTTCTATGAAGCTTGAATTATCATCATTTCTTCGGGACTCTTGTAGTTTCTTTATAACTAGATGTAAGCGTAAATATTTAATCGACAAGATATTTCTTTTAATTTTGATGGAATATAATTTTAATTTGATATTATTTAAAATGTGCCCTAAACTTTTTATAACTTATATCAAAATATATTAACTTAGAAAACGTCACTAATCTATATTTGACATAATGACGTCAGCGTCAAATCGTAATGTAATTTTAGGTTATCTCTGACAGCTTCCATTGTAGATATCATTGAAGATGATTTATAATTTTAACGGAATAATTGTATACTTGGAATAAACCACCCAGTAGGGCTTGTTGTATAGAAAACTTTTATTTTTATTAGGTTTCGCAGCTGTAGACGATTAGTTCTTGTTATCACTTTCACTTTACAGACGATCTCTATAAGTTTATAGTATTTTTAGGTCATTGTAGTTTCACCTCTAGAACTATGCAAGCGGATTTATCATAAGGGTAAATGATTATACATGCCCTAAAATTGATTATGACTGTATCGCTTCAATGTCCGAACGCGTAGATTCTAATGGAGTTCTATGTAGTGTTACACCACGAAGAAAATATATTAAAATGTCTATGGTCAACCATAGATATAGAGTTGTTGGAACAGTAATACTCGATTATTTATATTTTATTTAAAATTTTATATTGAAAATTATTTAAGAGTGCAGTCTTCGTTTGTCGTTGCGGCGTAGATGATAGTGAATGATAGTTTCTCTTATGTCATGTTGTAAGTAGATTTTAATAGAAAATATTTGTCTTATATAAAGATACATTATGATTGAAAATAATTATTATATTATACACGATTCACAGAGAATTAAATGAATGATTTTTTTATGTTTTGTTATTTTATTTTTTGTTATTTTCCTTTTGTTTCCTTTTTTCTCGTATGATAGTGATCGAATAAGCTAATTTATAAAAGGCCTATAATAAATTACTACCACTAAATAATTGTGGAAGTTAGTATGGCAAATTTCAAGTATATTTCATACAATTTTTGTTTGGTTAATAGTCAGATAAAAAGGATTTGCGAACCACTGAACAAGACTCAATAAGGAATTAAGCTTTGGAAATCTTTACCGTACATTTATCACTAATTTTTTTTTCTTTTTTTTTTTAGTAATTTTAAACATTTTTGACTGTATCGGTAATTGGGTACTAGAAAAAATGTTGTAGCTAATATTAATTAGTATTATTAGTTAAGCGTTTTGTATCTGTTAAAGCGAGTTGTCAAAAATTGAATTTTTGGAACAAACCGACGAGTCGGTGTATGTACTATTAAGTAAAAAAAATCCTAACTGTATGAATGCTCACATTTTCTATTTATCTGTAGTATTTGATTAATCAGTTATTGAATTTATAGGTGTAATAGTTTTAAAGGGTTTTATGGGTAAGGTGAAAGTAGGCGAAGGCGCACGATTTTTATTGGTGATATAATTCTTTTTTACTAATGATATTTACTGAACACTATATGTAATTGTTGGCGGGTGTTCTAACATGTTACTTAATCCACGACAGTATTATCCAGTAATCCCATGTACCAACGTTGCTAATACACTTAACTACATTAAAATTTGTTGTTTAATTTACTACAGAATCACGTCTGCAAGGAGTCGACAAGAAATGTACACTCTACAGTCGACTACAAAGAGATTTATTATTATTGATTACAATGCAATAAGGTGAATTTGTACATACGGTGAATACATCCATTTGTAGTCGACTGTACATTTTCAGAGTCGGCAACGCGCATGTGACACCTCTGGAGTTGCAAGTGTCCATAGGCTACAGTTACTGCTAACTGTCAGTGTTACACCTCGCCTTCCATCGACTTCTATATAAAACGTATAGTAAACTTTAATGGAATGTGTTAAGGATCATTTTCAACTGTAACCGTGCAAAATCTATTTCAGTTATACTTCGTTATTTTTTCAGATTAGAAAAATCATGCGATTCTCGTAGTGCGATTTTTGGGAAAACGATTTTACAATTAGCCATTTTGCATTTTTTTTTAAAGTAGTCTCATTTAAATTTTTCCCTGATATGGCTGAAAAAAAAAAGATATGTATGTACATTGGCGAAATCAACCGCTATGTTTCTAATCCGAGAAAAAAACCGGCCAAGTGCGAGTCGGACTCGCGCACCGAGAGTTCCGTACAAATCTATAACAAGCAAAAGTTGTAGTATGTTTATTACTAATTTCAATTTATTACCACTACGCGTTTACGAGGAAAAAGGTAGTAATTTAAAATTAAAAAAAAATATTTTTGTATGATTTTACTAAAAATGTCTACTTTTCGTAATTTTTCCTTTGTTTGTGCTATATGAAGTTTCTTCGTGCCAAGTGTCAAGTTTCTGAGTTTACGGGAAGTACCCTTTAGGTTTTGAGTTTCTTGCGAGTACTCAGTTTCAAAATATGCGACTTAAATTGCTATTTCTTTTGATTGCGTTGACATAAAAGTTTGGTTTTGCTACATCTGAAAGGTCCTATAGCCCTGAGTATTTGACATGAATTTCAATTGAATACCTCCACGCGTTTACGAGGAAAAAGGTAGTAAGTTTAAAATTAAAAAAATATATATTTTTTTGTATGATTACTAGAAATGTCTACTTTTTGTAATTTTTCCATTGTCTATGACGTGACGTTGCTTCGTGCCAAATTTCAAGTTTCTGAGTTCACGGGAAGTACCCCGTAGGTTTTGCGAGTGCCGAAAAACTCTAAAATTTGCAGCATAAACGACTGTATCTTTTGATTCCGTTGGCTTTTAAGTTTGATTTTTTCACAGCTCCAAGGGACAATAGACCTGAGTATTTGATATAAATTTCAGCTTGATACCTCCACGCGTTCCTGAGAAAAATGGCCTTGACAGACAGACAGACAGACGGACGGACAACAAAGTGATCCTATAAGGGTTCCGTTTTTTCCTTTCGAGGTACGGAACCCTAAAAACGAGGTATAGCCTTATATTAAATGTGAGTATGGCTAATTTTCGCGACTCAATAAGAAAAAAATGGACTAGTCTTAACTGGGGTACAAAAATAGAGCTATTGACCCAGGTACCAATTTAACTCCAAGGGTAACGGATAATTGTTTGAAGGTTTTTTTATTGGTGCCAAAAAACAGTCAATTATTGTACGGTGCAAGTTGCCTGCAAAGTCAGTAAAAAAAAACAAATTTCATTTGATCATAAAATACATTTTTTGCATTTTTACAAACAAGAGCGAAACTCACTTATTTTATTGGTTACTAAACGTAGTTAAATGAACCATAAATATTTTTAACAAATGACGTCAACCATACTTGATCATTGATCATATCAATTAACTTTGCCGATATAAAAAATACCGCCCGAACAGGGACTTGAACCCTGGACCCTTGGATTAAAAGTCCAATGCTCTACCGACTGAGCTATCCGGGCATGTGTAACGTCGCCCAAATTCTTTATCGCCTTCCACCGTAACTACGTAAGCGGGCCTAACGATTGCATCACGACTACAGTTTAACAGTAATTGGGTTGTTTCAGCATCGATAAAAATAGCTTGAAGGATATTTTATGGAAACGTAAAAAAAAAATATTTCATTTGATTTCAAACTTATACAAACGCGACAAAGTCGACTTTTAAAGTGCACGATTGATTCACATACGAGTTGGCAAAGAAATTTCTCGTTAGCATAATGAGAATATCACGCCTTAGGGAACATAATGTGTTGTTACATTGTAAAGTTAATGCATGGGCAGTCCATAACACCTTAGTCCAATACCCTATGCTATATGTAACCCAGTCAATGGAGGTCAGATGCGATAAGATATCGATAAAACAAGTAAACGTTACGAAAACAAAAATAACCTCTCGATGTATCGGGTCAAATCACTCATTCCTAGAATTGTGTATTTATTTTAACTGACAAAATGACTGTTCTTAAAGAATAATAAAATCAAATATAAACCAAAACGCCATAAGTGGCTGCATGTTGATTTTGCCTATACCTAATGGCGTCACTTCCTTTCGTGTATTGCGTAACTTTCGTTTGCCATATTACGGAAAAAGATGAAACTTGAATGTTTGGGCCCAATCCCAATAACAATACACGGAATGAATAGGCGCCATAACGTTCTAATGTTGTCCCAAAATATAGGTAGGTATTTGTCTTAAAAATGGGTGGGTGTTAGGGTAAACGCGTTTGACTGGAGTACTTATAACCCCTGGTTTTATGGGGGTCTGGTATGGGGGCGATTACTGCCACTTGTGTTGAGTTACTATAATGATCGGTAAGTAGATACAGCTGGTAACAAAGGTTTACGGCCACGGCGGATACTAAAATGTATGATTCACTGCCTAGTTGTTAATGATCTCATTACAAATTAAGGCACCTAAATAGTCTGTGAGTCGTAGGAAAAGTGGCGAGTTTTTTTTAACAAAGTCTACTCTATACCCACAGATTAAAATTCGTTCCAACCGCGTTTTGTTTTGGAATCCGACACTAGTTTACAAACTTCTTACACGGGTGTACCTACTGTCTAAAAAAAAATTCATCCCCCACTTCATGTGTACCTAGGTACCCTAAAAATAATATTTTTTCAGATTTTGAAATTTTTCACATTGAAGACTTCTCAAAATTTTGTATGGGGTTGGAAACTTTCGGTTTCGTAAATTTAAATTTCCTATATATATTTCTTGTGAAAGTTTCTGGAAGTTTCCGAAAACTTATAAGTACATTTTTTAAAATTTCCGCAACATGCACATCTGTACGCTTAATACGTCGCTTACGGAAGGGTGTTTATGTGATGGGTAGGTAGGTAATTTTCTACTGACAATGTCAAAAAAACAGTTATTTTATTGACTGTCAATGCTGCACCATGGACAGCCTAGGCCACTACGGCCTTTCATGCGTCCGAAGCGCCGGGAGGATCCCCCGCCACGCAAGCACCAACGACGGCCCTTTGTCAGTGCCAAACTGCCGGCTATCCTAGAGCCCAGCGGTTTGGCCAGGGAGGGTTGGCAAGAGGCCCGACGGCATGACACTGGTGCCTTGGAGTATGGGCCGGCCACTACTTTGGGACGCTACTTGCGTTAATACCTTGGCAACGTCCCATAATCCAGGCACCAAAATCAGTGCTGGTGCTGCGGCGTCCTCGGCCGAAGACCTCAAGCGCCGCAAGTATGTAGCTTTAGAAAGCAGCTACATATTTGCGGCGTTTGGCGTTGAAACTTTAGGGCCGTGAGGGCCAAGCGCGCGCCGACTATACAAAGATCTGTCGGCGCGCCTAATAGAGGCTTCTGGTGACCAGAGGGCTGGCTACTATTTTGCTCAACGAATAGCCATCGCCATTCAGCGTGGTAATACGGCCAGCCTTCTGAGCACCTTGCCCGTTGACAGCCATCTGGGTCAAATTTTTTATCTGTAATTTTAAGTAGGTTAAATTGTTAGGGTAGGGATTGTGTTTATTATGTTTTTAGTTACACTTATACTGTTATATGAATAAATCTATTTTATTCTATCAAAATATTGGGACCATTTAACATTAAAAGCAGGACAGAATTATTTTCATCTACTCATATCACTACAATTCTAGATGAAATTAGTTACGAATTTATTCATATTTCCTATTTAACTACTTAAATCATAACTCGATTTGGCTGCAATGAGACTAAATCAACGATATAAGTAGTTTAAATTTAAATGCACGCCATTGTCTACAATTTAAGCATACAGTCTACATCTAAATAATATCAATCATGTTTTTCATCCTTTTCCATTTTAAACACGCTTGACGTCTTAAACGTCGCAACTTAAGAGCAGAAAAACTAATAGATGCAACAATATTTTCACCCCAACTGAAGCGGGTTTAACGAACACAGTCCGCCGATCACCAAACAGTAGGACATACCAACACTATAGTGGTCCGACTGAGACGCTCGAGCGACGCGACCGGCGCCGCGGCGTCCGGCACCACAAAATACAAACCGCATTAACTACATGTTCGAGTGGCCTCAGTATCAGTAAACGCTGAATGCACCGCCGGACGCTCATCACTGAGGTCGTACACATAGGAACCCGTTTACAGGATGTGGAGCTAGATGAAGAGCCTAAATATTTTTTTATTTTGAAAAATTTTAAGCACGTGAGTGGTTAGAAGTGGATTTTATTTAGTATGATTCTCTGTCTATGTTTTAAGTGATATAGAACCTGGCCAAACTATATGTACCTAAAAATAAAATTGTAGGAAAAATAGAAACACTGTTATTTTGTGCTTTTACAAACACAGCGACAAATCGACCGATTCTGTGACATGTTTTTGTGATGGCGTAAAGAAAAAAAAAATAAAGCACTATAAATTGTTTATTATAAAAATAAAGGTCTTTGAAATCAAAGGCCGTTTTGTCATGGTTTCTACTGTACGACTGACAACTGTACCAAAAGTCCTTGTCCTTACGAGCCATTTTAAGCATTCTGTAATTTTTTGCGGCGATAAATAACAGCTAGGGAGCATCCGGTGAATTGAGCAGTTGAATTAATTTTGCGTATCAAAAAAAACTGATTTTCATAGTAAAAATGTAAGCACGTGGGGCGCGAATTACACGCTTATTTGGGGCGCGACTGGCGCGAGTTAGAGTAGCATTTGGTCGACTTAAGCCCCTATATTTTTGAGAACGTTTAAGGTAGTTAATAGTAGGTATTTGCACTAATTATTTTCTAGAAAATTAGGGATTTAAATGACTCTTGTTAAGGTTCTTCGAACCAGACATAATAGTCTTTCACCACTGTTCAAACACAATCAACTGTGCCAAAAGTCCTTAGGAGCCATTTTAAGCGTTTTGTTATTTTTTGCGACGATAAATAACAGCTAGGAGGCAACCGGCGAGTTGAGCGGTTGAATTAATTTCCCGAACAATCTTAGCGGGCGCGCATTTCCTATATTCATCATGCGTTTGAAATAAAAGAAATTGTTTTTTTAGTTAGTTTACCGTTATGTCTTGTAATGCTTATGTCCGTAGGTAGGTACGTACTATTAAATTGTAGGAAAAAGGAATAAGTAGTGCATATTGAGTGTCATGGATGAAAGCGTATTGTATGTTTACTTAGCATAAAACATCAAACTTAACTCGACTAACTAAATGTACCTTACTTATTAAAATATGATGTGTTTAATAAGTAAGTTCAAATAGCGATTATAATAGGCAGAACTTTAATGAAATGGGTGCGACTAAATTCACCCGCCTCAGTAGGCCATATGGGACTTGTGACTTCAAAAATGTTTTTTTTTTTTTAAATAAAATAATTCTTGCCACAAATTGCCTTTCGGTTATCCTTAGTCTTAGTTTTTATTTCATGTAAGTACCTTTTTTTTCTATCATTGATTATTTTATGCCAACTCTTAGGTAGCTTCCTTACATCGGCTACCCTTTTATCATTGTTACAATGGTTCCTAATATTAGGCGGGGTGGCCGACCTTGTGAACGGATACCCTATTGCTATAAGTATGTTGTATTGTTACTAGTACAAAGCGTTTATTTACGGCTGTACCTATTTACCTTCGCGATATGAGGTTAAAATTTCTGAGAAATTCAATAACAGTCCCCGACAATACTTGGATCGACAACTAAATCATTGCCCCAACATTATCCAATTCCAATTCATATTATATTGTAATTTCATAGTTACGAACTTAATAGACAACTAATTTGGTCCCTCGGGCCTGTAGGAAGGACATAAATATGGCCGCGGCATGTTTATGGCAGTACAAGTAAAGTAGCCAACTGTAGACCTTGGGGCCTTCCTTGATAAACTGTATTATAGCTATATATGAGGTACCTTGGGTAAGTACCTACGTACTTGTGTTGTTTCCACTTGACCAGCGTCATCGAGCTATATTTCAGAGCTATGGAACACGTGCGTCACGCTTGAAGCGTCTTTTACAGGTGCGCGATAAGCGTTTTTTTGAGGACACGTAGAACATTCTCATACAGTTTACGATCCTCCTAAAAATTCGTAAAAAACGCTCGTAGCGAATATCTTAATAGTATGCAGCGCGGCATCGTGTCAGTGACAAGAAAGTTCATACGTTTGCTTTACACGCTAGACTCTGACTGCGATAACGCTCAGAGCGTGCGTTCCGGGGCCTTCGGGTTACAGAACATGGGTTTTTCGTAGCTTTGATTTAATTACGGCCATAAAGTTTATTTTTACTCCCTATTTTAAATTTACATCCCAGAAAACTAGAGTTTTGATTTTTTTACGGTTTTGATAAGTTTAACGTAAGAGTAGAATTTATTTCAATGGAGCTGTCTTTTAAACAAAGTTACTCAAATTTATCTATAAACAGAGCCTGCTGTGCTGTATTTAGTCCATAACCAAAGCACTTATTTAGAGAAAAATAAATACCTATATATCATAACTAGCATATCTATATATCTAGCTTCTAATTCTAACTAGGTACATATATCTTCGCTTATAAAGGTTAAATATAATTTTTAAGAAAAAAAAACCGACTTCAATGGGGGAAGCCGGTGAAGGATTATTGTAGATCTTAGAGAATTAATCCAACCGGAGCGGCCATGTCTGTCATTTTCTATACAAAAAAAGTCTGCCGATTTTTGCGGGGGAGGGGAACGTCAAATGTATGGGTATTCGTACGTAACGTACGTAATAGCCACGTCAGATAAACGTCAGTCCATACAATAAATATGACCACTGGTCATATATTTTGGCAGAGGGGAACGCCTGTCATGGCCGCTCCGGTTGGTTGAATTCTCTAAGTTGTAGATGGTGCACTCTTAGACTCCATACAATAAAATAACCTGCTTAACAAACACAGCGAAGAGGACAAATCGTCAAACGTGAACCATGCGTCGTTAAAGAGTTCCGTTCTGATCATCATCAGCAGTTCCACTTCATCAAATGTCACTCTTTTGAATGAAAATATTTGATTTGTTGATAAAAATACAAAAATAACGATGTGTATGCCTTTAAGATTTGAGGAGTTCCCTCGATTCCTCATGGATCCCATCATCAAAACTTGAGCTTGACGAAAATTTGCCCTGAGAATCTTACTTGCTTGACAAACACAGCGAAGAGGACAAATCGTCAAACGTGAACCATGCGTCGTTGAAGAGTTCCGTTCTGATCATCATCAGCAGTTCCACTTCATCAAATGTCACTCTTTTGAATGAAAATATTTGATTTGTTGATAAAAATACAAAAATAACGATGTGTATGCCTTTAAGATTTGAGGAGTTCCCTCGATTCCTCATGGATCCCATCATCAAAACTTGAGCTTGACGAAAATTTGCCCTGAGAATCTAACTTGCTTGACAAACACAGCGAAGAGGACAAATCTTCAAACGTGAACCATGCGTCGTTAAAGAGTTCCGTTATGTATGATCATCATTAGCAGTTCCACTTCATCAAATGTCACTCTTTTGAATGAAAATGCTTGATTTGTTGATAAAAATACAAAAATCACGATGTGTATGCCTTTAAGATTTGAGGAGTTCCCTCGATTCCTCATGGACCCCATCATCAGAACTGCGTTTTGACAAAAACGGGACCAATCTGTATATATATATATATACTTACAATAAAAAACCTAATTCTAAATCGGTTCAGACATGACGGATAAAAAAATAAAAAAAACATACACGCCGAATTGAGAACCTCCTCTTTTGAAATCTTGAAGTCGGTTAAAAAGGTTATTGCTTTTATATCTACTCAAGAATTTTACTTTACGTAGGTATGTATGCAATAATTTTACGTTAAGGATTTTGACATTAATAGTATGGAGTTTGGTTTGACGATAAAAAAAACCGCCCGAACAGGGACTTGAACCCTGGACCCTTGGATTAAAAGTCCAATGCTCTACCGACTGAGCTATCCGGGCTTTTACAAGTGGTAGTATAATTCTATACAACGTTATGACGATGCTGTTTGTATAAGAATTTGCGTCATAAAAGGTGTGCAAGGCAATTAAAAATCTTGCCTTAGGCATTTAATTATATACCTATTTACAATCAAAACGAGTCATCTTTAATGAAAATTCCTATATTTAGTGACCCATTTTCATTATCTTTGAGTATCCTCCTGAGACGAAGAAGCAGTTGCTTTGTTTTTTGAAGATTTGAAGTTTTAAATAAATTATGGCATATGTAGGTATGTACAAAATTTGTACGAGGGGAAAGGGGGTGGGTATAATTATATAAATTATCTACTATCTACCTCTGGGATCCAAGAGAGGCTAGGCTAAAGGGGTGACCATGACGGTGACCATTATGTATTTGACACGTAATGTCGAATAAATAGAACTCTTCTTAATTGTTGTAGTTCAGTAAATACTGAATAAGAAAATGACGTCCCGTAATTCCATAATTTTCCATCTTTAAACAAAAGGTTAATCCATATTAAATCACTAAGTACTTAACCTACCACCTAATGGCTGCTTGGTTGACAAAAAACCGCCCGGACAGGGACTTGAACCCTGGACCCTTGGATTAAAAGTCCAATGCTCTACCGACTGAGCTATCCGGGCTCTTGCTAGTGGTAGTAAAATTCTATACAACGTTGAAAATATATTTTTATGTGCAGAGTATCTGCGTCACAACAGGTGAGCAGTTAAATAAAAAAACAGTCTGTTTTTTTTTCGTGAATTAAACACCCAGTCTAATTTAATAATATTGTTTATTACAATCCCGCAGTGTCTTAAGACGAAGGTTTTTAACCAGTGTGTGTTGCCAGTGATGACATACGGAACCGAAACGTGGTCGCTGACAATAGGCCTCATAAGAAGGCTCAAGGTCACTCAAAGAGCAATGGAGCGAGCTATGCTCGGTGTTTTCCTGCGTGATCGCATCAGAAACGAAGAGATCCGCAGGAGAACCAAGGTTGTCGTCATAGCTCAGAGAGTTGCCAGACTTAAGTGGCAGTGGGCGGGCCACATTGCTCGCAGAACCGATGGCCGATGGGGCAGAAAGGTTCTTGAATGGCGACCGCGTACCAGAAGACGCAGTGTAGGAAGGCCCCAGACTAGGCGGCCCGACGATCTGGTTAGAGTCGCGGGAAAAAGTTGGTTAAGGGCGGCGAATGACCGTTTGTTGTGGAAATCCTTGGGGGAGGCTTTTGTCCAGCAGTGGACGTCTTTCGGCTGAAATGATGATGGTTTATTAAAAAATCCCTAACGGAGAGAAACGTTTTGATTGTCCTGGTGGATAATACTCGTAGTTCTAATTATTTTTTTAATGATCCATTATAAGGGTATCTCCAAGAGAGGCTAGGATAAATACCTTTATCGGCCTAGGGCCATATAGCTAACGAATGAGGGCTACCGTTTTTTTGACCACCAGTTGGCGCCATTGTAGACGGAGGTCCTGAAATACAGCTGTAATTTTTGTTTATTATGATTGTGAAAACCAAATTTACACCTGTCCGTGCCACCTGGGCACAACTTCGTTGAGGGCCGGCGGGGCTGCAGGCACTGCTGAGGCTGCTAAGCGCCGAAAATACGCATCTTTAGGCGACAATAGGCATGGTGAATTTTTTTCATGTATGGTATCAATCGATTCGTTGTGTTGTGAGGATCAAATGTCTATATGCGGCCAATTGCGTTAAAGCAACACAAAAGTCAGAAATTAGACTTAAAGTATGAGATTTGCATTTTTTTCTCGAAACGCTCCTAACAAAACCGGCCAAGAGCGAGCGCGGGCCACGCTCAGTGTAGGGATCCGTAGTTTTCCGTCCGTCACAGTTAAGAGTTAAAATAACACCGCCATGTATGATATGATATGAGCGTTTTACGTACAGCGACATCTATCGGCAAATGAAGTAAACTATTGCGCGCGAGCTTAAAGTATGGAAGATGATTTTTATGGGATAATTCTTTATTGCGTGAACCGATTTTCACCGTTTTTCCTTTATTTGAAAGCAAGTCATTTCATTGTGATTTTGTAGAAATTACAGGTACAATAAACTGCTTATACGGTTAAATTACAAACTTAGTTCAGAAATTATTTTGTAATTGTTTTTCAAAAACTATTCAACCTATCAAGTTCAAAATAATTTTCCTAGAAAGTTTTTATAAAGTTCTACTTTTGAGATTTTTTCATATTTTTAAAACTTATGGTTAGAGTTAGAGGGGACACATTTTTTTTTACTTCTGCAGCGATTATTTCCGAAAATATTTACATGATGATTGATTTTAGTAAACCCCTATTCATTTTTAAATACCTATCCAACAATATATCACTAGTTGGGGTTGAAATGAAAAAAAAAATCACTCCCCACTTTACGTATAGGGGAGGTACCCTAATAAAACATTTTTTTCCACTTTTTATTTCACCGCTTTGTCGGCGTGATTGATGTACATATTAGTAGCAAATTTCAGCTTTCTAGTGCTAACGGTCACTGAGATTATCCGCGGACGGACGGACGGGCAGACATAGCGAAACTATAAGGGTTTCTAGTTGACTACGGAATCCTAAAAATGACGTGAAAAAGTGACGTCACTATCATATAGTCGCCCTGTTTAAAGTATGGAAAAATTATGAAATTGCTATTTTTACAGTGAAATGTTGCGTTTATGTATATGGTTACCATACAATTTATTTAACAGTAAAATGTTAAAAATCGAATGGTATCATTGTTAGGGTTCCGTAGCCAAATGGCAAAAAACGGAACCCTTATGGATTCGTCATGTCTGTCTGTCTGTCCGTCCGTATGTCACAGGCATTTTACTCGGAAACTATACGACCTATCTGAATAAAATTTACACATAAGGTGTATTTTGTATGCAGCTACTTAGTAATGAAGTTAAATTTGAAAAAAAAAAATATTTTTAGGGGGGCGCTCCATACAGCACACTAAATTAAAAAAATATTTTTTTAACCAAATATCAACATGTGACACATCAATCGATAGGTCTTTCAAAATAACATTGAGGTTTCTTTGACTATTTTGTGATTAAGTGAATATTTTCTGAAATAATCGCTTCGAAAGTCAGAAAAGTTGTGTAGCCCCCCGCGTAACTTTTGAACCGTAAGTTCAAAAAATATGAAAAAATTTGAAGAGATGCGCCTTATCATATACTTTATACGAAAATTATTTTGAACATTATCGGTTCAGCCATTTTTGAGTAATCTCCAAAAAAATTCTTCCATAGGCATCAGATACGACCTTTTGGTATTAGTTTGGTTCTTATTCCATTGAAGGTACGGAACCCTCCTATGCGTGGTCCGACACGCACTTGGCCGGTTTTTTTTTATTTCGTACTTTAAAAAATTTAAACAATTTGAAATTTTGAAGCATGATATCTTTGAACCATTTCAACAATTTTTTTTAAATTTTCACTTTATTTGGTTATATTGGTAATTCTGCATCCTATCCACTAAATGTATTGCATAATTCAACATGTGGCATCATCCCTATTACATATTTGCGCCTTTCGCAGTGGAAACGCTTGGCCCATGGGCACCGGAAGCAGTCAAGCTTTTCAAAAAGCTAGGCTTCATGCTTATCCGGTCCTCCGGTGACCGTAGAGCTGGCTCGTTCCTCGCCCAGCGAATTAGTATCGCTATCCAGCGAGGCAACGTAGCCAGCCT